>CM049387.1:8410179-8957179 GCA_026937815.1 Etheostoma perlongum
AAAGTAACAGAAACGTCCCTGGAGACTGAATTAGACTGCCTGTGAATGACCTCTCCCTGTTGTTGTTCTTATGATTCAGACGCACACCCAGCGGTGAGAGGTTTTTTAGTTTTATTTTCTCCCCGCGAGGTTGTCTCTTTGAACAGATCGTGGCTCAAAACTGAAGGCAAAAAAAAAAAAAATGACATGACACGAAAAACAAAGTGAAACCAAACAGAGTAAAAACAAAACGCTTGATGTGCCTGTGAACATCGGAGTGACACACTGTCAGCGGCGACTGAACCGCTCCACAGTGGGGGGAAAGATATAAAAACCTACTGACATGAAAGTCTGGGAGCACTGAGGCACAGTCAAGGATGAATAGTCAGTATGTGTTTTTCAGTGTGCATGCAAAGAAGTGTGTCCTCCCCGCAGCAGCGAGTGTGTTGAAGCATTATCCTTGCGTTTGAGGTTGGCCCATGCTCGAGGGTTGAAAAGCAGAGGTGGACGGGTGGATGCATCATTGAGCAGTGAGGGCTGCTTTAAACTGCACCGTACTCACTGTGTGGATCTCGGGTCCACTGGTTCATTGATACTAGATGTCCTCCCTTCACACACAGGCTTAAAATCAGGGCTGCACGATATGAGGAAAACATCTGATTGCGAGTCATTTTGACTGATATTGTGATGTGATTCACGATATTGGAGGGAATGATCACTTTGGTACCATTATTCTCAATTATTTTGAAACATATTAATATTAAAATGATTCGATGGTGGAATTTACTCAAGTACCGCACTTAAGTACAAATATGGGGTACTTGTACTTTACTCGAGTCTTTTCTTTTCATGCCACTTTCTACTTTTATTCCGCTACATTTCAGAGAGAAGTATTTTACTTTTTACTCCACAACATTCCTCTGACAGCTTTAGTTCCTTTACCAATTTTTTTGCACACAAAACACATGTAGTTTATAAAATATGATGTTTTATTATAAATTAAACTACCCAATATACAGGCCTACAAGTGCAGCTGAAATGATTAGTCGATTAAAGTTGATTGACAGAACAGATTGGACTGTTTCCAGTTTCTAAAATGTGAGGATTTATCTGCATTGAGTACTTTTACTTCATTTTCTGGATGATACTTGCATACTTTCACTAACATTTTCAATGCAGGACCTTTATTTAATTTTTTTTATACCTAGTATTTTTATAGCGTGGTATTCGTGCTTTTACTAATGTAAAGGATCTGAATACTTCTTCCAGCTGTGGTGTGATTTTTGCGAGGATCTGTACCAAAACAAAGATTTTTAGTCCGTAGGATATGATTTCTAGGCCGGCACGTCTCTGCAGCGCCACAATACTTAATTCAGAATGGTTTGACACATATTTTGCCTTTAACAAAACTATGTGCCCACCCCGTCCATATTGCGATTTCGATGCAATTGCGATTAATTGTGCAGCCCTACTTAAAGTGCTCACAGATTTATTTATTTATTTTAGATTATTTCAATTATTTAAATTGAAGTAAAAGAGCTGATACAAGATATAGATCCGCTAGTATTACTTTTATTTGCAGACCTTTTAGTGTGGTATGATTCTCTCTGGAAGTGACATTCCCTGCTTATTAATTTTTTTGTGGGCTGTAGTTTTGTTTTATGTGTTCTTGGAAACTTTATGGGTTACACTAATGTGTCATGTCTGCTGTAATATGTTTTCTTTATTGTAGAGTATGTTGTGTGTGGACATGTGTGTGGATGAAACTACTTTGTGTATCAGTGTCATGTAATTCCTTATTGGCATGACTCTGAAATAAAATATTCATCATTCATCCTTGTAAAGCACAAATATACAGACCCTTTCAACACCAACAATTTTTACAACCCCCCCCACCCATGGAAGTTAACTGCAGCCTCATTTTATACCTGCACATATTGCAGACAGTTCAAATGTGACCAGCAAATTAGCCGTGCTCTGCTGACAGCGGCAGACAATTAAACGCACAACAAAGTTTTTCCAGAACAAACAATAGAAGCTGGGGAAAATATTACCTTTGGTGTTTTTTTTTTTATTACTATGAACACCATAAAACAGGCATTAATCTCTGGTTTCACAACAACAAAGTCATTATTTCTTGAAAAGGGAAATGGATATGAGGACACGAGGAGCACATGATTTGAGTGGAAGCTGTTTTCAAATGAGCAGCAATTTGAGACCATTTGTTAATTGTTGATGGAACAGAAACCAGTAAAAAAAAAAAAGTTTTTCCTAATGATATCATCTCCTTTCATATTTTGCAGGAGGTCCTTCAATGTGGCCGTTCGTTTGAAGTCGAGAAAATACTCTCTGATGAAAGGTATCAAACACTTAAGGTCAGTACACGGGGAAAAAAACAACTCCGGTTGGTTGCTTTCTCCTGTTTTTGGTGCTTTGAAAGTGCCGTGAAAATAATTTGCATTTCTCTGGAGGACGTAGGACTCTTGAAAACTTTAAATGCTAACCCTCCCCTGAGAAGAGCTTGTCATTTCAGAGCATGTCTTCTTGATTACGTCCTTACCTCGTTTCCTGCCAGCTGTTCACGAGTGTGTTTGGGGTTGGACCTAAGACGGCGGAGAAGTGGTATCGCAGAGGGCTGCGCTCATTCACTGACATTCTGGCAGACCGCAGCATTCATCTAAACCGGATGCAACAAAGTGGTACATCTACAGCTCAGCATTTTTTTTTCACTCTGCCACTTCACACTTCACAAATTATAGACTGAAAATTACAACTTGAGTTTGCTTCCAAAAGACTCAAAGAACCTAATCATCAAATATCTTCTAGGAAGAGTGAGGTGCTGCATATCAGTTGGACTTTTTACCTTTTTTTAGGTCCCTTTGAGGCTTCTGATGTGAGCCGCTAGCTGTAATGTGTTTTCTCTACAGTGAGATGAGATGTGACCAATAGGGAGTTTATGGTGACAACACAATGGAAAAGGCAGCAGGGGTGTTTTTAATAAAAATCAATGAACAGTGACTGTGAAGTGGAACGCTTGCTGTGGAATTCCCATGAGCTCTCATCAATCAGCTGGGCAGAGGGGGCCATCTAAGCAAAGACCGTGAGAGGTCGCTGACTTACAGTTAGGAGAGTTATGATTAGTTTCCAACGTTAGAGGTATTTGTAAAGGAAGATGTTGGTTCCTATTTCTGTGGGGAATCTTCCTTTATTGCTTTTGTGATATTGTTTTTCAGTTTATTCACAGGGGATATAGGTGTTTGGACGGTTTCCACAAATGTGGCTAAGGAAAGTTGAATTTCAATATTTGCTTAAAATCTTTTGCAGTTTGTGGTCTTTAGCAAATTTGGTAATGTAAAATAATTTTGTGGTGTAAAAATGAAGGCTTTTGCATATCAGAAGATTTAAGAGATGTCATTAAAAGAAAGGTCATCATGTGGAGTCATTTGTGAGATGTATTGATATCATTTAATAAAGTAAAGAGTAAAGATGTGGAACAAAACAGCTAAAGGGATATAAGAAATATATTTTTATTCACGCTACTGGCTTGGCTCTGTGGATGGCTTTGTCAGTCTATCTCTCTTTCTTTCCAACATTTTAACGATAATATCTCAACACCTATTGGATGGTTTGCCATTTCATTTTGTAGAGACATTCATGGTCCCCAGAGGATGAAGCCTACTTACTGTGATGATCCACTGGCCTCACCTATCATGCTCATTGCCAACAGACTAACGCTTGGTCAGTGGCTCTCAGCGTCAGACACCAGTGCACAAGTCACCCTTTAGTGTCTGTATGGGACGAACCGGGCGTGGCAGCCCTTTGACCCCAGCGCTGGAAGATCATTAAGTAAGAAGAGCCACAATGGTTGCTAGTTGCAGAAAAGACTGAATCTCTGCGTAAGGAGGTTGGTTGGGGTGGTGGATGGGTCAAACAAGTAAGGACTTTTCACCCAGGAGACCGGGGTTTGTGGCCCATGTGTCAGTAAATTTACACTACCGGTGAAAAGTTTGGGGTCACTTACAAATTTCCAACCAAAATTGCAACCATTCATCCAACGTTATATATATATATATATATATATATATATATATATATATATATATATATATATATATATATATATATATATATAATGATGATAATTCAACATTGAGACCACAGTTTTAGGACATTAACAACAGTGGTGTTTGGACCCATTAAATGCTTCATGAACTTTATTAAATCACTGTTTAGTTCTTTTTTATGTCACTATGTGCAATAACACAGTTTATATTTATTAAGCTTTGTATGTATGATGTATTTTAACAAATCCCAAATTTCTCTGCTTGGACTCAAAACTAATCATATGCAGTTTAAGATGATTTAATGATGATGATTTAATTTGTTGTTAATTAAATGTGTTAAATGCAAAGGTAATAGTCGTAAAGCAAAGTGTTAGACTACTTTGAATTTCGACTGGATGACAGTACCAGTTCAGCTCAGTTCCTGTTCTAATGAAATGGGGGGAAGAGAAAAGAGAAAAAGTCGGGTCAGTAGGGAAACCATGAATGTTTGCACAAACTCTGGACCAAAGCGGAGGATTGACTATCTGACATTGCTATCCTTTGAGCTATGCAACTAAAAACAAATAAAATACCGGTCGTTGAAAGAAACTGAATGGTAATGAATGAAGTGCAGTACAAGAAGTTAGTTGACAGCGTAGCTGTGGTAATTATTCTCAGAGGTGATGCAGTGAACAGGAATACAAGCAATATAGGAGCAGCCAGACATGTAGATAACATCCGCCTCAATTGTTGCCAGTGATAGAAATCCCACAGAGCATTTAATGGTTTGTGGTTAAATGTCTCAAAGGGAAGTAGCAATGTGCAGGTTTCATTTGTCTGCTTCTGCTACTGCTCATGGTGCTGGATGCATATACTGTAGCACTGCACGATGGTAAGTCAAAACATTATATTACACGGCTTGAAGGTTCCCATTCAGTTCAAAACTCCATCCGATGATGTATTATGCTGACAGACATCTTCATCAAACTAGTCATAATCCATCATTCGGAACACTGCAGTCTCCGCTTCGTGCAGAGAAATAATGGCAATTTTGACAAGGAAAATGTGTTTGAACCCTGATCTCTCCACTGTATTCTGCAAATATTAAAAGAACAGATACATGAATTATCCCATTTATTTAATGGCAGTACAGTCCTTAAAGATATTGGATATTGGAAATGAATTGGCTGTGTAGCTTCCATCTGTTCTAAGGGAAGGACATTATTTTTTATGTTGCAACAGAAAAAGAAAATACAAAGTGAGATGCATAAAATCAACAAGATCCACCAATCACCCATCAATCCACCAATCAATATAATGTAGCTCAGAACCTACACTGACTGTATTCCTTGTGCCTGCAGCTAGAGCCAGGGGCAGAGCCAGACGGTGTACACCTTCAGAGCTCAGCCCAAACCTTGGGAGGGGGGTCACATTTATGGCAGCGATATGCACTATTTTTCAAGCATTTTGATAAAAGAAAGCCTAAATATCTACATTATTTGCAAAAACATGATAGTTGCCAAGGAAAAGACTGTAGAGCTTTAATCCAATTTTGAAAAGTAATTTTAAATAGTCTCAATTTAAATAGTAATTCTAAACCCAGAACACAACATGAAAGATGACTCTTTTCCCTTCTGCCACCTATAAATAGGCAACAAATGTCTTAACGGTTTTTTACATAACATAGATGGATTAGGGATTTGGTGTAAACAGAATTACTAATCCTGAAACCTATTTCAGTTCACAGAATGAGTGGCAATATTTCCTCAGAGAGACTGAGAAGAAATGACAAAAAGTAGAAAGAAAAAACCTAAAAGATTCAGAGAGCAGAACATATCACATTTTAACCTTACTTTTAATTCACCCTGACTCCACTTCTCCAGAGCAAATGGCTATGATTGATGGTTGGCTCCCAGAGTAATAACCACGTGCTCTTTTTCTCTCCAGGTTTTCTGCATTATGGAGACATCACCAGGGCTGTCAGCAAAGCTGAGGCCCGATCCCTGAGGAACATTATTGACGAAGCTGTCCGTGCGGTCTCACCAGCCGCCATACTGGCACTGACAGGTGGCTTTCGCAGGTACAGGTCACGTCCCTGCCTATCAATGTTGATACGCTAGTTAAAATAGAACAGCATTTATGGTTATGCAGGGAGGAAATGCAAATATATTAGAAACGTCTCAGGAGGTCTGCTTGAATTTTTATAGTCTATATCAATGCCGTTACACTTCTGCCTGATTTCCCACACAAAACAACATCAAAGCACGTTTTTTCTCCCATCCTGGAATGATGTGTGGACTAGCCAGACACTCCTCAGCACTGTGGATAAAGCTCTGGCAATGCGAGACTATCATCTTAATGAGCCGAAGAGTGTGTGTGGTTCAAAGCGTCGGTGCTGCTAGTGCTTGAATGCATCCTCCAGTTGATATGAATTAGTAGATCAAATGTGATGCACGTGCTCAACCATCTCTTTATTCTTGATCATAAAAAACAGAAATTGTGTCACAAGTCATTCCAAACATAGTATTGCATTTGCATTGAGATATTGAAATGCATTACATTGTCAATCTCAGAGTGCATGGTGAGTGCTCTTGTACAGCCGCCTACTGAGTGCAACCATTTGCTCACAGCCGGCGCCTCTCTCCATCTCCACCTTTCTGTGCTGCTCCTTTTTAATGTGTGGCGCTTTGTGCCTGTGCAAGCATGCAGCAATCTTCTCTGTGGTGTTGTAAAAATCCAGCCATAACCGGTGGCGTGTGCGGTAAATAATTCAAAAGCAGTCTGGCAGTAAGGACAGGCGCTTGCCTCTCAACAGGGGTGACAGAGCTGCCACAGCTTAGCTGACGGCCTATAATAGTACCCGGGCTACAAACAAAACATGTTGCCCGAGAGAGTTGTTTTTTTCTCTCTGGACAAATCTTATTAAGTTTCTCCTTTCTCTATTTGCTGTATTTAAACATTCCAGTTTGTCAGACTTTGCTGCAAAATATTCATGAAGTGACTTTTAAAGTGAGACAAACAAACTTCTGTTAAACGAACCAACAACGTCTGTATACAGATATACATTTTGTGCCGCCAGACGTCTAACTACGACTTTACAATGCCACTGACGTATTATAGTCCTTTATGTTCTGGACCTACTATACTCATATTTGTGCTTGAACATGTTTTCATGAACATATTTGCACATGGATGTACCTGTATTAACATAGCGTGTGTCTCACATGGTTTTTCCCAAAAATACACAACTGTACATGCACCTGTATTGAGCATGTAAACACTGCAGATGATCATGTCCAGCAGTGGTTGACGTCAGCTTGAGCCCAGAGTGGTCTATCTTTGGCAGACCTTCCTACAGCAGGGGTCTTATGCCCCCTCGCGGAGGTACTGCATGGGGGTCGCAAAAAGTTTTGGTTGAAACTTTTTTTTTTTTTTCCCCCATTTAAAAATGTCCACAACTGTACATGTTCCAGCAGGAATGATTACAGGCTTTTATGCATGATTACATGCAATTGGACATTGTTGATCTTGGCAGGTATCAGTTTATTGTGTTATGTTATGTTTATAAATGGCATTGGCATGGATGATCACTGTGCCCTGCAATGTTTAAAATAAAAACATGAATATATGAACCTGTGTATTAAATCTTAGTATTGAATGCAGTGGTACATTTACACATGGCACTATAGGACCAGTTTGATATAACACAATTTTATACAGGGGGCTCCATCTCGCCATCAGTTTGGGGGTCCTTGGCCTGGAAAACGTTGAAGACCCCTGCTCTACAGCATTGCGGAGGAAGGTCTGGCTTGTCCACATAGTCCACATAGTATGTCCTTCATGCAAATATTGAATACATTGGGCTGTTAGGATCATTATTTAGTCACCTCCAATTTCTACAATGCCAATACTCATAGGTAGGCTGCCACAATATGCAGAAACAGGAAAGGGAAAAGGTGATAATAATATTAACATATTTTTACTATTTCAATCATTATTTTCACTTCATGCAGAACTCTGAACCTAATCGTGGTGTATATTTAATTATTAGTTTAATCCACAACTTTCTTAAGTAAAGATGGTATTAAACTGCACCAGACAAAAAAAACAAAATGTCTAATCTTCAAAAGGATAAATGATTGCTGGAATGATATCTGATTATGTAAATAACTGCTCCTCAAGGGGATAATGTGGTAAAAGAGATGAGGAAGGTGATTAGAGCCTCATGGATAGTTAACATCAAGAATGAAGGGGAGGAACAGCGCAAGATTAATGGACCAGGAGTCTGCTGCAAAGCTGTACAGGGCCTTTGAGGGAGCTTTTATAGCCAAAGACTCTGGGAGATGACTTCATCTCATATACTGTATGGCTTGGGGACTATTACATGAGACCTAATTGGAATCATGTGGAGCTATAATTGAAGAACGATGACTTGCACATCATCACTCAGTAAGTAAGTCACTTACCTTTTTTCTTGCTGAAAAGCAGATTCTCCAGACATGGTTTAAACACAGTGTGAGGCATTATTAGAAGGCACTTTACACCAAAATAGTTCATATGCTCTCTAAGATGCCAGCAGCGCCACTAATAACCCACTAATACTCTTTGGCCGACATATTGGAAAATGTTCCCTTCCAAAGTCCTGTCAAAGCTCGATTTTAATTACTTATAATTTCCAGCGTGATGTAGAGTCTCTTATTAGCTTCATCTTTCCAGCTGGTAGCCCCTGTCAACAATGGCGATGCACATTATACTATATAGCCTACCTCTTTAAATAGATGCACTCGGCTTTGGCAAATCTTTCATCTCTGGATAATATACCCCCCCAAAGAAAAAAAAAAAACGATACTCTGCTCCCAAAAAGTTTCACAAAATAAGCGCTGTGCTCCAGTAAACTCAAGCTGTCATGCACTTCAGAGGGAAACAGCAAGGATTTGTTGATGCTACTGACATTAGCCTTATTGAAAGGACAGCAGTGGAAGGCGGGTGTCAAGTCTTAAATCGGTTTTGTTGGGAGGGAGGATTAAAAATAGATTAGGTTTGAAAATACAGCTTCTACCACCAGTGCGTGTGAAAGGCACACACGGTGTCAGCGGTGTGTGTATTTATTTCAGTGTGAAGCCAGCAAGTCCCCACTGTGGATCTTATTCAACATGAGATTGTCTGGAATACGACTCTAAGTGGCACTGATGAGAGGCCCAATGGTGTCTGCTCTCAAATCCTCAAACAAGGGCTGAGTCCCGCTGCATTATTTCCCTTGAACAACAACCGAGATAAGTAATCCTTATCAGTTTAGTTCAGGGTGTCATGTTTTTTAAAACTCTAGTATCAGCTTGCAGGGGAAAAGAGCAAAACAGGCTGTCTGATCATGACGTATAGCCCACGTATCCGCTCTGCACTTGGTGCTTTTTCTTGTTTTTATGTAATAGCTTCTTGGCTATCGCCTTGTTTTTTTTCTATGTTAGCAAGAAACTTAAGATAACAAGTGAGACACAAGGTGAAAATGATGCATTAATGCGCACAATCCAGGTTCTTTTTTCCCTGACCAGCCACTTTCAGGCTCCCCTGACCTCTCCTTCCTGCAGAAATGAAACTTCCAGCAGCAGCAACACTTCTCCACATCTGTATTATTCATACGTGTCGCCATGTTGTCACACACATTTGTAAATAACTATGTATATTTGATGGGCTTTGTGCTGAAAGCATTAATAATTTAGCATGTTCCCTCACGCAATAAAATAGCCGACTGGCTAAATTCAACTGCTTTGCCCTGTTGTGGTGCCTAATTTAAAGACTTGCGGGCGTTGCCGTGCACAGTGTGTTAACAGCTCATCAAAGCTAATATTTTTCAGCCGAGCCTTGCCAGCCTTATCTCCCGCTGAGCAGGAGTGGATGCCTAATGCTTAATAAAAACAGTGTTCTGAAGGTGTCGAGGCAGAGATGGAGAAAAACACTCTTTGCTGCAGAGAATTGTACCTGATGTGCAGTAGTCTACATTTCTGCTGACTGCGCTCGAACCAGAGGAGGTATCTGTACACTTACTAATGTTCCAGTGTAATCAGGAAGGAGCGGAAAAAAGTGTAATGCCATGGCGTCTTGTCCCTCAAATAAACCCCAATTCAGACGCCCGGATTGCTCACCTGGTAGAACAGGCACCCATATATAGAAGTTTAAAGAGGTTGGACTCCGCCCTGCAACCCTTTGCTGTATGTCATCCCCCCTCTCTCTCCCCTTTCATGTCTTCAGCTGTCCTATATTAATAAAGCTTAAAATACCCCAAACATGAATCTTAAAAAAGTAAAAAACCCAATTTGCTTGTTTCCCATGCTGCGCTGAAATCAGGTTGTTTTTTAAAGCTCTGATTGGAGGTAATCTCAATTTATGCTGATGATCTCTCCGTCTCTCTCCCGCTTTGGCTTTTTGCTATTCATGCCACTCATTTATGCAGTGCACTCGAGTGAGTTTTGCCAGCGCAGCAGAGGGCTAGCAGTGAGGTTCACTTAACAACTTGAGTGCACTGTACAAACTGGGAGTGTTGTGGAATCTCGGCTTTGCCAATTAAGAATGTTGGCAGAAAGTTGCTCGCTCAGCAGACGGAAATCTGTGATGCATTCTCAAATAGTTGTGTCCTACCAGTCGACTCATTAAACAAACGTTGACTTTTGACATGAAGGACTACATAAATACCGAGTGTGAAACACAAGCGTAAAAGTGAGCACTCCCACATCTTCAATCATTTTAGAAAGAAAATAAATGACATACAGTGAGAGTGCAAATGAAATGCCTATGACTAAAGTGGCATCTGCCAAGTGAACCTGTAAGCCAGACCCTCATTCTGTTAATGCCACAAGGGTGCATGCGGTCTGCCACTAACACTAACCATTACTGTCATCATGCCTTGTGGAGCTCTAATTACTGTTTTCTAATACATCCTTGCTCCCTGAATTAGCCACAGTGACATTTGAAACTTTGCCACAAGCCATTCACAGCTTCCTTTAATGTGCCTCTCTCTCTGCTGTCACTCATTCGTTCGCAAGAAAAGATCAAATCAAAGCCGTGCCTAAACCTTCTTCTTTGCAGCCATATCACCACCAACATTTGTTGTCATCTTGCCTTGTCTTACGTCTGTATGATGTTGCCAATTGTGAGTGTGTGTGTGTGAAAGTGGGTGTTGGGTAATGATCAGGTTTAAACGATGCCATGCCTTTTAGCAGGTAGCCTGATCACCGCCTGTCAGGGGGAACCTTCTGTTGTTTGAGGGGCGACTTCAGCACTTGCATGGGTGTGTTTTGTGTCTGCATTGTTCTCACTGTCATGACAATGCAATAGAAAGGTTGTTGTAGACAGGTATTCTAACCACAGGAAATCACTGTCTCTTTTCCATCATTCCATCTGACTGCTTATTGAGTCATTCTAGATGAAAGACAGGGAAACTCAGGCTGAAATCCGGCGATTTCCCGCAGGGCTGTGCGGCGGTGGGAGTGTCACTAAAATAGTCCCTTGTGTGACCTCCTGTTTTTTTCTTGTTTTCTTGTTTTTTTCCCCACCAATGTAGCACAAGTAAACTTCATATTCATATTTATTTAGTTTTTTCCATCTCCCTCCTGGGGAAACCCCTGTCGCAGCATATACACACTATCCCTATTCAAAATGAATGGAAAGTACCTGAGAGTAAGTACAAGCTTATCTGTCCTCTCTGCATATGGACAGAGAGCACACACACACACACACACACACACACACACACACATGCAGCGGTGTGAACGGAACAAAGCAATGCTGTTTCAACTGTGGCTACAGTTTTTCTAAACCTCACGCAGACACCTTTCACTGTGATATGACATTAACAGCAAGGCAAAAGCAGTTGCGGTGCTCTTGTTGGCTGCGATAAACTAGCCGCAGCCGACCTGTCTAGCGCCAGTGTGACGTCATGGGAGCGCCATAACTGTTTATACTCCCGCGTCGTGGGCAATAGTTACAGTCTTCTCCTGAACAGAAGTGGCGCTAATGAGCGAAGGCTACTGACTTTTGCTATTTCGGGTTTGTGGCCTGGCCTGGCCCAACACATTTGACGCCCTAGAGTATTGATTGTCAGAGTAACAGTGGCTCCCAGTGGTGGGATCAAGGGGGTAAGCCTCTCCTCTCTAAGCGTAGCTCCCATGGCGCCACTTTGATGCTACCAAGCCAACACCTGCCGTTAGCATTGCATTGACTACCATTCATTTTGGCACCACTTTGACAGCAAATAACTTTACATCTGAGGCGTTTAAAGACTCTTTTTCTCCATTGTTTATTTCTAAAAAAAGGCTAACAATTGTGTCATCTTACTGAACAGAAGTGTAAAGTAAATTTCTTTAACTGTCTATGGTTGGGATAACTTACTGATGAAATTTTTCAGACCTGTCATTCACTCGGACTCGGGCGGCAGTGGCTCAGTGGTAGAGCGGTTGCCTGCCAATTGGAAGGTTGGTGGTTCAATGGCCCTGTAGTCCCATGTCAAAGTGTCCTTTGGGCAAGACACTGAACCCCGAGTTGCCCCCGATACTGTGCATCGGAGTGTAAATGTGTGTGGGTGTGATGAGCAGGTGCACCTTGTATGGCAGTCTCGGCCACAGTGTATGAATGTGTGTGTGAATGGTGAATGGTTCCTGTATGATGTAAAAGAGCTTTGAGTAGTTACTAAGACTAGAAAAGCGCTATATAAATACAGTACATTTACATAACTCTCCTTCACTGCCATGGCTGCAGCTACCCGATCGTGTAGGTATGCTGCATAACATCAGAAGGACACATCTAATGCGGATGGCGGCTGAGGTTGTGGTTCAGGTTCTAGTCATCTCACGTCTAGACTACTACAACTCCCTCCTGAGTTTGTACCTTAAGGTTCAAAAGCACTTAATTGGAAGTTGCTTTGGATAAAGCGTCAGATAAATGACATGTAATGTAAAAGTTGGTATGCTTGCTAGCGAGTTTATTGTTTGTTAACGTTGCTGTTAAGTGTTACCAGTTAGCTAATGTTAGCCCGTGTAATGTTAACAGTAACATTACAGTTGATAACGAGTCAGAAGCAGACGGTTGAATTTGCAGTGAGCGAGCTGACGTTAGCACGAGTAAAAACTCCGCAGCAGCTCAATCATGTCACTGACGTTACCACTTAACGTAACTTACTTACTCCTCTTCATGCCCTGTGGGACATATGGCAGGAAAGAGATGACCCATCCCTGTCACAGGTGCATCTTGTCCAGCAGCTCCTCCAACTTTTAGACACACCAGCTAACAGTGTCGTTTCTAACCCAAAAAAGGGCCAACTTCTTCCTAAGGACAGCGCAGTTGTTGTCAACTTGTTTGTTGTGATTGATTCGCCTCTAATCTCTAATCTTAAGGTTGATGATTAATCATATAATCATTTTCAAAACATTCAAAACTGTTATTTCTGTTTCAAAAGGCAGCAATACAAAATATAGAAAGGCAATGTGATTTAGCCTGATGATAGAGCTTCTTGTTCACAGTAACCTCTCTATACAGCCATGTGATGCGCCTGTTGCTTCTACATCACCCATTGATCGTTGGTCTGATTGGTTGAAGGACTATCCAATTGTGTACACAGTCATTTGAACTATGCCTGTTGGTCACGCCTCTTGTGCAGAGAAAATACAGAGCAGAGTCCCCAGACCAATGCTCAATCTCAAATCTATTGAGCTTAGCTTGGTCTGTGATAGCCAGACCAAAACCTAGCAGTGTACATGTAGCCTCAGTATAAAGCCAGATTCCTGAATTTGAAGTCAGAATTCTGACTCTTTACTCTGAATTCTGACTTTAAACTCAGAATTCAGAGTAAAGAGTCAGAATTAAAGGACTACTGATATAAATTAAACATACATCATCTTAAGCGGCATCTAAAAAAATTGGAGACATCACTCTCCTGAACAACAGGAGTGAAAGGTATGTGTGTAGGTTGACTCCAGACAGAAGCTTTTATGCCTTTTGTATTCAAATCTTAGGCACATGCAGGGTTTCTCTGCTGAGCTTTTCACTGTAGCTGCTCCTGACTGATAATCACTTCATAATCACTTCCACTACAGTGCAGTTTTGCTGACGGAGAAAATACATTGTGTATGCGCAGTCGGGCTCCATATGGGTATGCTTTATGACACTGATCAAAGCATAAAACAATGATTCTCATAAGTTAAAGCTCTGACAGCTGAGGTGACAAAATTAAGCTTTTACACTTCACAACTTAGGACAAATAACTTATTAGAATAATGAAAAAAAGTCAATTCCATTAGTGTTGCCTGTGCTTTTAATAGCTCCGTCTGCCACCTTTCCTTTTCATCAGTTAAGGGCTGTGACTCAAAGATAATTATTTTCATTATTTTGTGGACACAGTGAGTGAGTAACAGCGCTATGTCTCTATCTCCAGGGGCAAGGAGTTTGGTCATGACGTAGACTTTATCGTGACCACACCGGAGCTGGGGAGAGAGAAGACTCTGCTACCCAACATTATTAACGGACTGAAAAAGCAAGTACGTACTATATGTTGCTTCCCTTTTTTTTGCAATGAAGGTAGAGTAATGAGGATGTTTAGCCCTGTTGATCGTCATTTGTGAATAAAATATACTTATTAGGTAGTATTATTAGAAAATCTACTGCTGTATAGATTTATTTATAAAGGGACATTTCGAAGGACAACATAATAGAATACACAATACTGCAGATATCCTCTTAAAACCTATGTGTTTATTGCTTGCATTACAACAGGGGTGGTCAACCAGTTCAGCAAAAAGAACCAACCCATCCCCCCCGCAGTCATAATACTTAGACGTTTTCTTTCTCACCTAGTCCGTGGGAAAGCTGACAGTCTTTGTTATCCACAATCCATTTCCTGTTTGTGGCCACTCAAAGCAACTCCTTTACACAGCTTATTTTAGTGTAGAAAACACTGATTCACAGACACAAGTCAACATTGACATTGTGTTGGCTTGTGTGCAGACTGTTTAACATTGGGATAGCTGTCTGAGCACTGTTTTCCTATTTTTTTCAGTGATAACACAGCCCCCAGCCACACAGTAGCATGTGGCTCAGGAGCCACAGGTTCACCACCCCTGCATTACAGGAAGTAGGGGTTAAGAACTCTGTTTGAACTCTGCATTTAAAGTTAAAATAATAGAACTGTTCCGGTCCATCTGGCCTGGTGGAGCATGCTGTTACCGTAGAAATGTTTACAGCACATGCGAATGCTTAGTGAGCTGATACCATTGTAGTCTATAGTCGTTTATATACAATCTTTACTTTTACCTTTTTTACATTTTCTAAATGTTCTTCAGCGCCAAATCAAACATTTTATAGTCACAAATCATCTCTAGCAGGTTGGTTTGCTTCCAGGCTTAAACCTCTTATATATGCGTTTAATAAAACGTTGGTCTTGCATTGCCAGACCTTCCCCCACAGCGCTGCGGAGGAGGGTCTGGCTGGTCCATACAACGCTCTGGAATGGTAGAAAAACATGATCTGGTTTATTGGCATTTCTTTAAACCAATCACAATGGGGGCGCTAAGCACCGGACAGAGTAATGGTTTTGCTGTAAACAGAGAACTACGATTGGACAGATAGTCTAGCTAGCTGTCTGGATTTACCCTGCAGAGATCTGAGGAGCGGGTAACCATAGTCCTCAGAAATACAACGGAATTTAAAATGCCAACACAAAGAAAGTGGAAGTGGAACTGACATCTGGCCAAAGAGTGACATCTGGCATCTGCCGTTGATATAGACTAATGACACGTCAATTCAGATATTGAATAGTGAAAATTACTTCCGGGAACCAGAGCCGTTCTCTATTTAATTCAATGTGACACTTCCAAGGCATTTGTGCTACTAAGTTATTATTATTTTTACCCCATCTAGAACTTAGCGGTGCTGACAATGGCAGTAACTGTACCAAAGAGGGCTAGCTAACGCTAGTAAACTGGGTTGCTAACCCTAAATACTGTAATCTAGTAAAGAAAACTATAACATCATCGCAAGTTAAAAGGACAGACGCTTATTAAATGACATAAAACAGGAAAACATAACATAAGGAGCGGGACGGGAGGTAACCTCTTACATGCATACAAGGTGGTCACTTTTCCAACTTTTAGAAATGTACTTGGAAGCTCACAGCAGCCCTTTTTTCATAAAACTTAGAGAGAAAGGTGGTCCAAGGCTCAGCCGATTTTGTCGCCTTTAATGGAAAGAGATTAAGAAAAGGTGAGTGAATGAGGTGAAAGAGAAATAGTACAATTCGGCAGGTCACTTTAAGAACTTTTAGCCGGGCTTTCAAGGACAGTCGGCAGCCCCTTAATGGAAAATGGATCCTAAAAGGAGGGAAAAAAGAAGAGGAAGAATGTGGAAGAGAGACAGACAGATGTCGTCTGATTACAGCAAAGAGACAGAGAGTAGAAAGTGAGAAAATGTGTGAGCGAGTGATAAAACGCAGCAACAGACAATGTTAATGGCAGGCTATGTTTACTTTCAGATAATGGTGTAATTATTGGCTGTACTCAAACGATGACAACGATTTGCTGCTAATATTACAGTAATGTGACAAATGTCAATGAGCTTCAGAAGTGTCTCATTAAAACCCAGTGCATGTAAACACATGTATCTAATTACATTAAACAGAGGTCCTAATCACAAATTGTGCAAACAGGAGTCCAGCATATTCATTTTTACACTCACTGCATTTACCTAGTCCAGCTCTCCGGCTTTACAATATTAAATAAGAATGGAAATTTCAATGAAGGCACTATTTGCATTTAAAGGAAAGGGGAAAAATTCAAGTTGGTGTAAATTGATTTGATGTGTGATGCATATATTCAGCCCTGAGCAAAGGAAGTTGTGTCTGCAAGTTCAGTTATACAAACATTGATTGGATGTGCAATTAGATGTCTGGCATGCATGACTCACAAGTAAATAAATAAATGTTACTTTCAACATTTTATTTTTGGAGGGGGGTGTACCAGTGGGCCAGAAGACCAACAATAGTCAAGGATCAATAACATCTAAAAAAGCAGCAGAAGAAGGAAACAGCCATGAATACCCACAATCATCAACATCATCTTCCATAGAAAACCCATCATATCGCTAACAAAACTACACACTTTGCTAAGTGAATTGAGGAGTTACTACCTCCTCCCCCCCAACAACACCAAAGATTCTTTTGAATCTTAAAGTGCCCATATTATGAAAAAAATCTCTGGGATTATTTTGTGTCTCTGGTGCTTTCACATGCATATAAACTGTGATGGAGGTAACAGAAGGACCCAGATGCAAAGCTCAATAATGAATAAGTTTATTGTATAGCGAAGTGGGAAGTGGTGAGGTAGACACCAGGGACAGGGAAGCACTGACGGGAAAGTTGGGGAGCCTAGTGGGTGAGAGCACTCGGGAAAGGCATGGGGGACCCGGGGCGAGGAACCGAGAGGAAACACTGGGACTGGAAGCTGGTTTGGAGACAGGTTGATGCAGCGTGCCGAGGGAGGAAGACCGAGGGAGGAAGCCAGCTGACCGGAGACAAGATGTAGGAGTAGTGGTGAAGGCTACAGGGAAAAAACAACAACAGAGAAGGTGAGTAAACATGTAACTCAGAGAAAGACAAGGTATAAAGAGCTTGTACGAAGTTCACCAATGTAGCAGAAGAAACGATGAAAGTGAAGAGTGGTCGGAGAGCCGGGGTAGATAAACTGTAGTTGGTTGTAGATAGCAGGCAGGTGTGAGCGGCGGAAGTAGGTAATCAGAGATGGGATGCAGGTGTATGTAGACAGCTGGCTTCGAGGGAGTCAGGGAAAAACAAAACGCAGCAGGGACAACAAGACAGGATAGCAGAAAACAAAAAAAAAAATAGAACTGCTACAACACACTCTAGTTGACCATAATCTCCAAAAGTGGCCCTCGTCTAAAAGAAGTCTCCCAGCTAATCCTGCCTTGGACTGACCAAAGCTGGAGAAAGAGTTATCTAGCTGATGGGATCTTACTGAGCTACTGCGCAAGTGCGACTCCCAACAAAGATAGGATCAGGGGCGGATTTAGTCATTTTGAGGCCTAAGGCAAACACAGACATGGGGCCCTCCACAACCCTTGTTCTCCCCCTTTTCAGTTCTTATTTATCTGAGAAAGATGCACTTGTAACTTTTCTCCAGTCTTCACACACCAATGGTCTTCTGTCTTCTAGCAGCGCTCTCTGTCTGACAGCTGTTTTGGCCAGAGTGCTGGATCATCTTCAATCATAACACATTGATTAGGGTGACTGCTACTTACGGGGTCTAGTTGCTGAGTATTATATGTGTCACCATCTTCGTCATTGCCATAGTTATCATCATGGACAGTGAAAGCAGCAGTTCCGTTACCATCTCCAAAAGATCCTGTAAGGTTGTCTTGTATGTAGCCCCCGCATCGCTAGAGCAACCTAGGCTGACACTGCCGGTGGGTAGCTCCTCTTCATCTGTGTTAGCATTGCTAGCGCAAGCACCTTCTTGCTGCTCTTTAGTAATGTTAATGTTAGTGTTATCAGTAGCCATCGTGAAAAAGGTTGTTACCTTTGGAAGTTTTGCTAAAAACGTTGTGCTTTTTTCCCGCTTCTTCCTTTTTTCGGAACCACTTTGGTAGCTTCGCTTAATTTTCAACCGTCTGTAGCCTCCAGCTTACAGCATGCTGAGCCGTTTGTTTACAAACATACATGCAGATGCACAGTAGGATAATGGAATAGTCCAATGTAGTGGGGACTGGGGGGGAGTTTCTCATCATGAATTAAACAATCGGATAGCACTTTAGCGTATCAATGTTTAGAGATATAATTAATTGGTGAAAAGTAAGACAACCATAAGTTTATGAGCCGTTTTACGGGGCCCTTGGTAACTTGGGGCCTAAGGCAATTGCCGACCTTTGCCTAATGGTAAACCCGCCTCTGGATATGATAGAAGGGAGATGTCTCACTCTGTAGCTAAAACAGAGACCCAAACACACAGGGTGAAAACAGGATCTGCAGCAATGTGC
This sequence comes from Etheostoma perlongum, assembly GCA_026937815.1. Lineage (NCBI taxonomy): Eukaryota > Metazoa > Chordata > Actinopteri > Perciformes > Percidae > Etheostoma > Etheostoma perlongum. Next base: position 8,429,229 of record CM049387.1, read on the forward strand.
AGTACAACAAAAATATGGTGTTTTTTTTCAAATAAAACCATGGAAACCTTTTCTGGTACAACTTCAAAATACAATTATAAACCTGAAAAGGACCATAATATACGCGCTTTAAAATGATGTTTCCACAATTGTTTAACTGGTTCATCAACTCGTAACGGCACTTCAGAATTTGCTTTGCGGCTCTCTAGCGGCTATAACCGCACTATGCAAGTGGTTCCAATGAGACAGCGGTAATGCACAATTCCCGCTTCCAACCTGTACGGGGACCAAAGAGGAAAAGTGCTTTGGTGTTGCTTTACAGTTTTTTAGAATCGCTATGACAGATTTTTCAATACACGTAGCAAGTTTCCTAAACTCTTAACGCACCAACACACCTAAAACACACAATTGGCAAAACGGTTAATTTCATGCGCAAAATCACACATTGTAAACTAAACTCCAAAACTTATTTTCAAAATACAATAATGCACTAACACAACACACTATGTCTAACAAAACACTTCAAACATGTTTCAAAATCAAATAATTATTCAAAACACTAACACATGTTCTCTTCCAACAGGAACATTTAGTCATCATACCACAATGACAAAAAAAACGCTCTCATCAGCTGAAATTACAGAAACTGCATTATTTTTGATGTGTCAGGTATGCCCTTATACAATACACAGTATATTGTATTGATCATTGATTGTGTTTTGCACATGCATTTTGTTTATTTTTCTGCAGAAATTCAATACAAAACATGAATGACCATCTCAGAGTAGCTTTATAGAATGTACAGTTTATGAAAAAAAAACAGAGACAGAATTGCTGCAGTAAAGACTTTATTTGCAAAAAGACATTACTGCAAGATATACAAATAGAAAGAACACCGGAATAATAATAATAAAAAAGTAATCTTCTAATCTGCTTGGTCTTCTGAATTTGTACATGTTCTCATCCACATCACACCTGATATCTTCTCTGGCAAGGCATTGTGGGAAGAATCTTTTTGCATGCCTTATCAACCCCTGGCTGTGTTCAGCTGTGATGTGAATGGTCATGTGGACGATGGTCAAAAACCTTTCATCTCCAGGCTGAGAAAAACTCCTCAATGGGGTTGAGGAAAGGAGAGTACGGGGCAAGGAAATGGGATCATCATCAGAGAATAAGGTGGTTGTTGTTGTAGGGGCCAATCTCACATTTATGCAGGAGATGCAATTGTTGGCGATTTCGGGGCGCACAGGTGATGTTGGCTCCTCTCTGGCCCGGCACGGTAACTGTGGCCCTTTTGCCAATTATGTTTCTGGACTCGGACTCTGTGTTTAGCTAGAGTCCGAGAAATGGATGTTATGCTGATTGCTGCAATGTTCCCAAAGACAAGGTTGTCCTCTACAACTCTGGACTGAATGTCCAGGCATAAAGTCACTCTAATACTGTAAATGGTAATTTTACAGTATTTACACTTTGCTGTAGGAGAAGCAATATCCTACTTGTTGGTTTCTCTGAAAATACAGACAATAGATGCCACTGTGTCCCAGGTGATATTTGGCTGTACTCATTCACCAGACTCTCTGTATGATAGCCCGTGGTTTATGACATGGTCTATGATAGTAGCTCTTATTTAATCAGTTACCCTAGCTCAGGTCCTTCTTTGAGCGCCACCCCGCATTCTAACTCCTCTCCTTCTACCTTGTCCGACTCCTCTCCCTTGTCCTGGTACTTGTCTCTCTCGCCCTCATGCAGGCATTTCTTTCCTTCTTTCTTTCTTTCTGTCTTTGTGTTGCTCTAAATTGTTCCTTTTCCAGCCAAGACCAGCCCAAAGAGTCCTCTTTTAGAACATACATGTGATTGAAAGAACCTCAACACCTGAGTGTGCTTCCTAGATGGGAATCAGTTGTGATTTCAACAATTGCATAACTTCAATAAGTTGTTTCTCATTAGCAATGGAATAAAATACAGGGAATATATTTGTTTTTTAATTCACAATATGAATAGTTGTTCACTTTGGCTTTAGCCTGTAAGGTTAGGTTTAGAACATGGTGTTATCTGTTCTGACATACAGTGTTCAAACATTGGTAAATATGGCAATAAAAATCTATTGTTTTGGTCTTGTTTGAGCTTATGTGTAAAAGGAGTTTAAGCATTTTAAATTTGTGTTAATTGTATGCATTATGTGTTAAAGCAACAAGAAATGAGTTAATAGTATAGCTTACACATGCGGATGTAGTGCTAACTGTGTTAAGAGTTTTGGAAAATTGTTAAAAGTATTGAAAAATCTGTCATAGCAATCGTAAAAAACTGTAATAACATACATGTTTCTGGTCCAGTAGTTATTGCAATGCAATGCAGCGTATAATAATGTTATTAGTTTAGATTAGTCCAAATGTGTATTTGGGTCATTATAAAGGATAGTTTGGATATTTAGAAGTAGGGTTGTATAAGGTACGTATACATTATCAGTGTATAAGCTACAGTAGATGGCTCCCAATTTAGAGAATCAGCCAGGCGTACAGGCATGGAAGCTAAGCAATGTACTGCTTTGAACAGGGGCAGCAGTTAATGGATTTTAAACAGCTAAAAAAAGTAATCTAAAAAAATCATTATCATATCATATTTAGGTCTATTCTATATTTAGAGTACTTTCACCACTTTCCTTTGCCGTCAGGCTGTGCTTTTCCCACCAGGAACTGAAGCCGTTGCTGGTGTTGCTGGAGTCTACTTCTGGCTCGACCAATTAGTTTGTTTGTGTTGTTGTGTCACTTTGGTGTTTTTAAAGGGTTAGTTCATATTCATAAGTAACACAATCAATCTAATCTAATCTGGCGTTTTCCACTGCATGGTATCTACTCGACTCGCCTCGACTCTACTTGCCTTTTTTTGGTTTTCCATTACAAAAAAAAAGTACCTGGTACCTGCCAACAGGTACTTTTTGTAGTACTACCTCAGTTGAGGTTCCAAGCGAGCTGAGGCGATACAAAAAGGTGACGTGAAAACCTGCAGACTACTGATTGGTTGAAGAAAAAGGTCACTAATCATCCTGCCATATTTAAATAGTTTAGCCAGAAAATTAGTTTTTGAAACTAAATTTGTCTTCTGGCTGTGGCAACAGCCACATGCCGAGAATCAAAAACAACACACCTTCGACGTTCTGTGTGTGTGTCGCGTTAGGTCGCGGCAGTTTCCTGCTATGACGACCAGCCACGCTTGCCTAATCTGCAATGGAAAAAGGAGGACGGGGCACCTCGGCCGAGTCGTATCATTAATGGAAAAACGCCATAAGCGATCGAGGAAACGGTGAACCAGCCACTCCTGTGATCTGCAGGGTTAAGTTACTGTTTTTTTTATATATCATTTTCACAGCACAGTGACTTGACATTGTAAGCGTTATGGGTCTCTATAAACACCCCTCCTCCATATTCTGGCCGTGATGCATAAACTTTATTCAAGCACACTGTACAAAAAATAAATAAAACACATCACCGTGGCAAACTTTGTTGTAATATCCTGAGGTGTGAAATCCTGTCTCATAGAATTATACAGTGCCTTGCGAAAGTATTTGGCCCTCTTGAACTTTTCAACCTTTTGACACATTTCAGGCTTCAAACATAAAGATATAAAAATTTTATTTTTTGTGAAGAATCACCAACAAGTGGGACACAATTGTGAAGTGGAATAAAATCTATTGGATATTTTAAACTTTTTTAGCAAATAAAAAACTGAAAAGTGGTGCGTGCAAAATTATTCGGCCCCTTTACTTTCAGTGCAGCAAACTCACTCCAGAAGTTCAGCGAGGATCTCTGAATGATCCAATGTTGTCCTAAATGACTGATGGTGATAAATAGAATCCACCTGTGTGTGATCAAGTCTCTGTATAAATGCACCTGCTCTGTGATAGTCTCAGGGTTCTGTTGAAAGTGCAGAGAGCATCATGAAGACCAAGGAACACACCAGGCAGGTCCGTAATACTGTTGTGGAGAAGTTTAAAGCCGGATTTGGATACAAAAAGATTTCCCAAGCTTTAAACATCCCAAGGAGCACTATACAAGCGATCATTTTGAAATGGAAGGAGTATCAGACCACTGCAAATCTACCAAGACCTGGCCGTCCCTCTAAACTTTCAGCTCAGACAAGGAGAAGACTGATCAGAGATGCAGCCAAGAGGCCCATTATCACTCTGGATGAACTGCAGAGAACTACAGCTGAGGTGGGAGAGTCTGTCCATAGGACAACAATCAGTCGTACACTGCACAAATCTGGCCTTTATGGAAGAGTGGCAAGAAGAAAGCCATTTCTCAAAGATATCCATAAAAAGTCTCGTCTAAAGTTTGCCACAAGCCACCTGGGAGACACCAAACATGTGGAAGAAGGTGTTCTGGTCAGATGAAACCAAAATCAAACTTTTTGGCCACAATGCAAAACAATATGTTTGGTGTAAAAGCAACACAGCTCATCACCCACAACACACCATCCCCACTATCAAACATGGTGGTGGCAGCATCATGGTTTGGGCCTGCTTTTCTTCAGCAGGGACAGGGAAGATGGTTAAAATTGAGGGGAAGATGGATGCAGCCAAATACAGGACCATTCTGGATGAAAACCTGTTGGAGTCTGCAAAAGACCTGAAACTGGGATGGAGATTTATCTTCCAACAAGACAATGATCCCAAACATACAGCAAAATCTACAAAGGAATGGTTCACAAATAAACGTATCCAGGTGTTAGAATGGCCAAGTCAAAGTCCAGACCTGAATCCAATCGAGAATCTGTGGAAAGAGCTGAAAACTGCTGTTCACAAACGCTCTCCATCCAACCTCACTGAGCTCCAGCTGTTTTGCAAGGAAGAATGGGCAAGAATGTCAGTCTCTCGATGTGCAAAACTGATAGAGACATACCCCAAGCGACTTGCAGCTGTAATCGCAGCAAAAGGTGGCTCTACAAAGTATTAACGCAAGAGGGCCGAATAATTTTGCACGCACCACTTTTCAGTTTTTTATTTTATAAAAAAGTTTAAAATATCCAATAGATTTCATTCCACTTCACAATTGTGTCCCACTTGTTGGTGATTCTTCACAAAAAATAAAATTTTTATATCTTTATGTTTGAAGCCTGAAATGTGTCAAAAGGTTGAAAAGTTCAAGGGGGCAGAATACTTTCGCAAGGCACTGTAAATCACTGTGCAGTGTTTTGGCATCTAACAAGCCTTCAGTCTCATTTATTTGTTACTCTATAACTAAGCTTTCTGGATCATATTCTGCAGCTCGTTGCATAGAATACCCACCAAGAAAATCAGCCTTAGTGTGACCTGTCTAAACAGCTGTGATAGGTGGAATATTTAAGCATGTAGGTTTTCAACTGTATTTCATCTGTGCTAAGGATCTTAGAGGCTTAGTTTGAGGTAACTAGATCCCACAGTTGAGAATAGATCGTAATGTGTCTATCTATTAGAAGTGGCTTACAAATAAAGAATGGTTTGAAGGTAACACTGTATCACAGAAATAGATAAGCTGACATGTGTGAGGACAAGAAGAAAAGTATAAAAGCAGAGTTAGTCTGATGTTCAGAGAGACACTTTGGGTACACACTTGTGTGTGTGTACCCACGGTTATCTTCCTTGTTCAATAATTGAACAAAGCTGCATTTAACCTAAATTTATTGGACTCGTCATGTGTGCAGTCCCCTCCATCATTACCGGTCATGATTCACAGATATCACCCAGATATCAAACTGGATTAGTTAAAATAGAAGCATAGCTGTTCAGTAAGATGGTCAACTGAATACTCACACCAAATTGAGGTGTGTGCCAATCACACCACTGAGATTATGTCTGCCTTCAAAGCAGCTTTCCTCTGTTAAAATATCTGTATGAGTAAAGTCCCAATTAATGTCATAAAGACAGTTATTATGTCATAGTTTTCCACCGAACGAGATGGCACATGATACAGCAGCACTGGATCTGCAAAGGCTAATTCAAATGCACAGTGGTGGAATATAACTAAGTATATTTACTCTAGTACTGTACTTTGAACACTTTGTACAAATTTGAGGTACTTTATTTGAGTCTTTTCCTTTCTACTTCTACTTCGCTACATTTCAGAGAGAAAGATTGTACTTTTTACTCTTCTACATTGATCTGACAGCTTTAGTTCCTACTTTACACATTAAGACTTTTGCATACAAAACACATGTAGTTAATAAAATACAATGCATTATTATCAATTAACTACCGAGCTGAAATGATTAGCTTAATAAACTCTTAGTTGATTGACATAACTGTCTTGTTTCCAGTTTCTAAAATGTGACTTTTCTGCATTGAGTACTTTTACTTCTATTACTTTAAGAGACTTACATACTTATAATTAAGTATCATTTTAAGGATTTGAGTAGTTCTTTCACCAATGCAAATGCATTTTGGACAATATCACTTACAAAGAATGTACAGTACAAGACTTTCTGTAAAAAGAAACAACTAAAAAACAAGGCAGAGGATTTGTCAACACAGCTTTCTCCCTCAGATAAAAGCCTGTTTGGAGAAGGTCATCTGAGGAGACAAGGGTTTGATGAAGAGCACGGCTACGCTGTCTTGTCTTGCTTTTGGCTTCTTTTTTGCCATCGCTGGGTTTAAAAAATAAAATAAAACTCTTCCGTCTTTTTTTTCATTCACACCTCCACATGCCTCCACTCCTTCAGCGGTCCGTCTGGCGATAATTACCTCCTACTTACTGTACGTTATCGCGGGCAGCTCTCACCTCTGCCAGCGACTTACGTTCACCATAGGTGGAAGGGAACGAGGTGAAGGTGTGACATTATGTGTGAAAGGATTTGTGAGAGTAAATTAGGCGGGTAGGGCAGGTGTTAAAAAAGGCTTCAGGAGCAGAAGGAGGGACAGAAGTATTCAGAGCCAAGTACTAACACCACACTGTAAAAGATACTCAGTTACAAGTAAATATCCTGCATTGAAAATGTTGCCAAGTATAAGTATGTAAGTCTCATCAGAAAAATGGACTCAATGCAGAAAAACCCTCCCAATTTTTAAACTATCCAAACAGTTCTGTTTTTGTGTTTAATGTTTAATTTCATAGTGGGGTGGTCTGGGTGTCCTCCACCAGGGCGTCCTAATTTGGATTCTGACACACTTTTATGCACCAATTTATGGTGGAAATACCATTTATTTAGCCTATGCGAGGGGAAAAAAAACATTACAATTCAAAATATATACAAATTATAATGGAAGTATGTTGTTACGTGCCATTGAACATTTTTAAGTGGGTATATGGAAATCCTGGAGCTTTCTTAGTGGGTATACCAGCGTGTCACATAAACCACCACTGGACTCAAGTAAAGTACAAGTACCTCAGATGTCTACTTAAAGTGCTCCTATTATGCTCATTTTCTGGTTCATAATTGTATTTAGAGGTTATAACAGAATAGGTTTACATTTAAAAAAAAATTGTTGTACTGCACATTGCTGCAGCTCCTCTTTTCCCCCTGTGTGTTGAGCTGTTTTAGCTACAAAGTGAGACATCTCACTTCTGTTCCATCTTTGTTGGGAGTCAAAGGGAAAAAGACAAAAAGCATAATATGAGCACTTTAAGTAGAGCACTACAGTACAGAAGATGTACTTAGTTTGATTCCACCAGTGTCGGCGTGATGATTCTTCTCAGCGGGCTGGATGCAATGGGGCTCCAGAGGGGACTGGTCCGCGGGGACGAGGACACAAGAGACAATGATTAAGTGGAGGTAGCGGGAGGTTGACTCTAAGTCGTGTAACCTTGTCATCTGCAATCAAGCCCCCCGGGGGCCCACGTGTCTTCCCTCTGGCCCAATGTCACGGCCACCCCCCCTAACCAACTCCTTCAGCCACCCCTCCTCGGCCTGCAGCCTGCAGGGAGTTAAAAATACATCTATCTAGGAACGTCCTTGTGATAACGGGTTCATCATTTTTTTTCTAACCCCCCCCGCTGATATTCTGAAAGCATAACTTGGGGGCAAAAGCAAGGTCAGCCACCAGCTTCTGTGGCAGACAGATGAGATTCAGCTTGGCCCCGGTAATGGTAACATAGAGACGGAGAGGGCCATATTTCATCCTCCAATCATCTATCATCTCTGTCTCTAAATTCTAGGGCTGCAATGATATGCTTTTGTCTCGATTCAATGGGTGCGGATTTGATTTGTGTTGCGGTTTTCATTTATTGTGATTCTAAAGGTATATTGGGATTCGATAGCGTTGAGTATTGCAATTTTCTTTTCCTTCTTTAACCAACATTAAAGTTGAATAATACACTTCTAGAGACAATATAACATGAGACATTTCTAAAAACGTATTGAACATTGAACATTCGGTCAGTGGGACATTTATTTCACTTAAAAATAATTCAGTAAATAATGGAAATTCTGCATTTTCTTCTTTCTCTCTGTTTTGCTGGATGTGATGTAGTCGCCATCGGTGGTACCATATAAACAGGAAATATTTAGGCAATTGGTATGAAATATATATATATATATATATATATATATATATATATATATATATATATATATATATATATCACAAAAATGAATCCACAAAATGAATCCAGATTCATACATAGATCAGTTTTCTTTCCCCACCCATAATAAGCAGTGCTGCTTTCTGAAGGCTGAGCTCTGTGTGCATTGCCACCATTAGAATGCCATTCAGCTGTGTCTTTACTGTTCTGCATTTGGTCTATTCTTATGGTTATATTGCAGTCACATTGAGTTTGTCACTTTGAGACCTAAATAAAATCTGAGCACTAAAGGCTACTTTGACTGACATTGAGAGGACACACATACAGACACCCAAACCGCCGTCCTTTAATTCCAGCAATCTGCCTCTTTCATTCCGCTGAAGCTGCGAATCAAAGTCGAAGCGCAGCTCAAAAGGCCCTGGCTAACGCGTGTTAATCTGTGACTTAAAGGCAGGTTTTGAAGTCTCTTTCTGTGAGTCAAAGAGATTGCCAGATGAGATGAGAGCCCCTCGCGTCCCTGACAACATCGCCCTCATCCTCTGGATGCAAGAGGCTACTCATCACTGCTCAAGGAAAGACCCTGAGTAAATTATCAAATCAAAAGAAATAAAAGCTCAGAATTTTCTTTTATGACAATTTCAAAAGTCATGTTCACTTGACTTGTCTCTGTTTTTCTTCAGCGTTGGGGGAGAAGATTATCTTCCTGCTGTCCTCCTCTGTAATTCCCTCTGTAAACAGTTCTGGTGGAATAAGCTTACTTTCAGATGCTCGCTGACATTACCTGCTGTGTGGGAGATGATTACAGAGCGCTATTGGGCTAAACAGCCCCTGGCAATACTGAGACGGGGAACTTCATGACATCCTGTTTTTATGGTGGATTTGTGAGTGTGTGTGTGTTTGTGTTTGTGTGTGTGCGCATGTGCGCATGCGTGCATGTGTCAGGCAGAAAGAAAGAGACTGAGAGAAATCAGCTCATACATTGCGTGTGTGTGTGTGTCTGCCTGTGTGTGTGTGTGTGTGTGTGTGTGTGTGTAGGCAGGAGGGCCGCAAACTTCATTGAAAAAAGGGTGTCCGTAGTCAGGTACTTAATAGTCTGTTCAACTGTCATCAGATATTATTAATACTTTTGTCTAAAGGTGTTGAAATTATCCAAAGCTTAAAGAAATACACTGCCAGGAGGGACCAGGCATATCTGCCAGAATAAGACGTGGCCTACATTTGTGGCCTCATGCATGAGATGAGTTGCAGACCTTCTCCCACAACTTGTCTCAAGTGTGGCTCGCGGGGATTTTAATTTCAGATTAGTCAGAGTTTAAGTGCTTTAAATGCTGTCATTCTGGCCTCATTATCTAAGTGGGGACTGTCACTGCCTTAAGCTAAGCTATTACTGAATGTAAAGAGAACTTTAAAAAAGCCCCTCTCCATGCCTATTATAGAAAGGTTGGTGGTTATCTGTAATCACCAAGGTGGAGCGGTCCATGTTGCAGCCGAGGCTGACATCGAGACTTTTTGCCTGCAATTGCGCAACAAATGAGTCCACTGCTGAAAATAATTAAAGGTGGAAAAACTTAAAAGAGGCTAGTGGTTTCATTGAGATCTACTTTGAGTGTGTCACTGAAGGTTTTCAACGTTGCAACCTTGGATTTCTCACTACCTTGTTTCTTAGTGTCCTCTGGGTTCCATGTCCTCATTTGATGTCTTGTGCAGTTCGGCAGTGGATCAGGGGGGAGCCAGATTCCAAACCTAAGGGGTCCTGCGGCAGGCTCCTCCGGGGAGATTTCTTTCCCATTTACAGCAACTTTATGCACTATTTTCCAAGCCGATGGATAAAAGAATGTCTAAGAGCTGTAGATTTCTTTGGGAAAACATGATAGCTGCCAAGGGAAAATAGCGGTATACATCCTGTTTTTTTATCTGAAGCCCAGTTCAGACCAAAGATTTGTGACGAGACAAGTTAAAACTACTTGCAACACACCGTTCTGAAAAGCTGCCAATTCACACCAATGCAACAAGACGGTGTGTCATCTCCATTGCAACGACTCTTTATACTTCCGTCCTAACATCCGGCTTCCAGGCTTTTTGTAGCCAAATATTTCAGTGGATAACGTTAGTGAGAGTGAGATCCCTGCTACAGTTACATTTCTAGTGATGACTAGGCAAAAACACGTTTTATTTCTCTGATTCCTAGGCGGTTGTACATTGTGACACCATTAACAGTTTCTAACAGAAATAAAATGGATTATGGATCATTTTATTGTAGCTGACTTTGCCATTGGCTGTTGAAACAGTTGAAGTCCCTTAAAACCAATTTCAATTTCAATTTCAATTTATTTATAGTATCAATTCACAACAAGAGTTATCTCAAGACACTTTACAGATAGAGTAGGTCTAGACCACACTCCAGAATTCACAAGGACCCAACAGTGTCCTCCAGAGCAAGCAACAGTGCGACAGTGGCGAGGAAAAACTTCCTTTTAGGCAGAAACCTCGGTCAGACCCAGGCTCTTGGTAGGCGGTGTCTGACGGGCCGGTTGGGGTTAGAATGAAAAGTGGCAGTTACAATCCCAAAAAAATAGTAGTTGTTAGTCCTTTGTAGTCGGCATAGCAGAGTGTAGCAGGAGGAACATGGCATCGCAGAGCGTGTAGCGGGACCATGGCGACAGCTGCAACCTCGATTCTGGAGCCTCCCTGATCCGAGGAAACATGCTGGGGGAAAAGAACATAAGGACTCCGGGGAATGACTCCCCAGAGCTAGGTTAGTAACAAGCATTTCTGGGACATGGATGCACATAATTGGAAAGATAGAAAAATAGAGGAGAGAGGAACTAGGTGTGTCACAGGAAGTCCCAGCTGTCTAAAACCACTATTACAGCATAACCAGGAGAGACAGTGTAAAGAGAGGAGCCTGGCCAGGCCACAACTCTCCCCAAACCCTCCCCTGGCTAGGGTAGGGGAGAGGCACCCAGGGCCAAGGTCATGAGGGTCAGGGCTAAGGGCAGGAAGGTCAAAGTAGGGGAAGGATACAGACCCGGGTTAGGGTAGGGAGAGAAAGATAGAGTTAAGATCAAGACGGTCAAAGTGGGGGATGGGATACAAACCCTGGTTAGGGTAGGGGGAGAAAATGGGGGTTAGAGTCAGGAAGGTCAGAGAGGGGGGTGAGATACAAACCCTGGTTAGGTAGGGCATATTATTATATATGCCCTAACTATAAGCTTTATCAAAAAGGAAAGTCTTAAGCCTACTCTTAAATGTGGAGACGGTGTCTGCCTCCCGAACCCAGACTGGAACCTGGTTCCACAGGAGAGGAGCCTGATAGCTGAATGCCCTGGCTCCTATTCTACTTTTAGAGACTCTAGGAACCTCAAGTAATCCTGCATTCTGGGGGCGTAGTGCTCTTGTAGGGTTGTAAGGTACTATGAGCTCTTTAAGATAAGATGGTGCCTGACCATAAAGAGCTTTGTAGGTGAGAAGAAGGATTTTAAACTCTATTCTGGATTTTACAGGAAGCCAATGCAGAGAAGCTAAAACAGGAGAGATGTGATCTCTTTTCTTGGTTCCTGTCAGAACACGCGCTGCAGCATTCTGGATCAGCTGAAGAGTCTTTATGGACTTTTTTGAGCAGCCTGATAATAAAGAATTGCAGTAATCCAGCCTAGAAGTAACAAATGCATGGACTAGTTTTTCTGCATCATTTTTAGACAGGATATTCCTGATTTTTGCAATATTACGTAGGTGAAAAAAAAAAAGGAGATCCTTGAAATTTGCTTTATGTGGAAATTAAAGGACATGTCCTGATCAAAGATAACTCCAAGATTCCTCACAGTGGTGCTGGAGGCCAGGGAGATGCCATCCAGAGTAACTATCTCTTTGGATAGTGCGTCACGGAGGTGCTTGGACCCCAGAACAATAACTTCAGTTTTATCTGAGTTTAACATTAGAAAATTACAGCTCATCCAGGTTTTAATATCCTGAAGGCACATTTGAAGTTTAGCTAACTGATTAGTTTCATCCGGTTTAATTGATAGATATAATTGAGTATCATCCGCATAACAGTGAAAATTTATGGAGTGCTTCCTGATAATATTGCCTAAAGGAAGCATATATAAAGTGAACAGGATTGGACCTAGAACAGATCCTTGTGGGACTCCATAACTAACTTTGGCGTGCACAGAGGGATTCATCGTTAACATGAACAAACTGAGATCGATCTGATAAATAAGACTTAAACCAGCTCAGAGCAGTCCCTTTAATACCAATGAAATGTTCCAATCTCTGTAATAAGATATGATGGTCAATGGTATCAAATGCAGCACTAAGATCTAATAACACCAGTACAGAGATAAGTCCTTTGTCTGATGCAATCAGGAGGTCATTAGTAATTTTCACAAGTGCTGTCTCTGTGCTATGATGAGCTCTAAATCCTGACTGAAAATCCTCAAATAGGCTGTTGCTATGCAGAAAATCACATAGCTGTTTAGCGACTGCTTTCTCAAGAATCTTAGAGAGAAATGGAAGATTGGATATAGGTCTATAGTTGGCTAGAACTTCTGGATCAAGGTTGGGCTTTTTCAGAAGAGGTTTAATAACAGCTACTTTAAAGTGCTGTGGTACATAGCCTGTTAATAAAGACAAATTGGTTATATCTAGTAGAGAAGTGTTGACTAAGGGTAAAACCTCTTTAAGTAGCCTAGTTGGGATGGGGTCTAAGAGGCAGGTTGATGGTTTAGCTGAAGAAATAATTGAATTAAATTGATAAAGATCAAGTGAAGCAAAGCAGTCTAAACATATATCTGGTTTTTTACAACTGTTTCTAAGGTTCCTGAGTTTAGAGATAAGTCAGTGCCAGTTAAAGGCAGGTCTTGGTGGATTTTGCTTCTAATAGTTATAATTTTAGTTGTTACTACTAAGAGCTATGGGAATACTTGGCTCAGTAGAGCTGTGACCTTCCGCTAGCCTGGCTACAGTACTGAAAAAGAAACCTGGGGTTGTTCCTATTTTCCTCTATTAATGACGAGTAGTACGCAGTTCTGGCATTCTGAGGAGGGCCTTCCTATAAGTTTGAAGACTATCTTGCCAAATTAAATGAGAATTTTCCAATTTAGTGGAACGCCAAATCTTCTCAAGTTTCGATATTTGCTTTAATTTGCGAGTTTCAGTGTTATACCATGGAGCTAACCGTCTTTGTTTTATTATCTTCTTTTTAGAGGGGCAACTGAGTCAAGTATCATTCGCAGCGAGCCTGCTGCACTATCAACAAAATGATCGATTTGGGAGGGACTGAAATTAGCATAGGAGTCCTCTGTTACTTTGTGACTTGGTAATGAATTAAATGCTAATGGAATCACATTCTTAAATTTAGCTACAGCACTATCAGATAGACATCTTGTAAAGCAGGTTTTGCCTAATGGCGTGTAGTTCAGCAGTATAAACTCAAAAGTTATCAAACAGTGGTCAGATAAAAGGGATTCTGTGGGAACACTATTAAATGTTCAATTTCAACACCATACACCAGAACAAGATCGGGGTGTGGCCAAAAGCGGTGAGTCGGTTTATGAACACTTTGAGAGAAGCCAATAGAATCTAATAGAGAGATAAACGCAGTACTAAGGCTGTCATTCTCATCATCCACATGAATATTAAAATCCCCTACAATAAGAACCTTGTCCGTTTTAGCACTAAATTTGACAAGAACTCTGCAAATTCAGATAAGAATTCAGAGTATGGACCAGGTGCTCGGTACACTATAACAAATAGAACTGGTTGCAGTGATTTCCAACTTGGGTGTGAAAGACTAAGAACAAGACTTTCAAATGAGTTATAATTTAGTTTAGGTTTAGAGCTGATTATTAGACTAGAATCAAAGATGGCTGCAACTCCACCTCCTCGGCCTGTGCCTCGAGGAATGTGAGTATTAATATGACTGGGGGGTGGATTCATTTAGACTAACATATTCTCCATCACCCAGCCAGGTTTCAGTAAGACAAAATAAATCAATATTAGAATCTGATATTAATTCATTTACTAGTACACCTTTAGAAGAGAGAGATCTGATGTTTAAGAGTCCACATTTAATTCTCCTATTCTTTTGCACTATTGCACTTGTGGTTTTAATTGCTATGAGGTTTTCATGCACAGCTCCTCCTCTGTTTACCTTTGATTTAAATAACTTCAATGGTCGGGGGGCAGACACCGTCACTATGGGGTTTTGACTAGGTAACCCCTGGAATGGAGGAGCAGAGAAGTGTGTCAGACTGCGACTCTGCCTCCTGGTCCCAACTCTGGATTGTCAGGGATTAGGTCCACTAATAAACTCGTCAAGATTTCTAGAAATGAGAGCTGCTCCATCCCAAGTGGGATGAATGCCGTCCCTCCGAATCAGACCAGGTCTTCCCCAGAAAGACTGCCAGTGATCCACAAAGCCCACATCATTATCTGGACACCACCTCGATAGCCAGCGGCGAAATGATGACATGCGGCTATACATGTCATCGCTGGTTAGATTTGGCAGGGGTCCAGAGAAAACTACGGTGTCCGACATTAACTTTGCGTATGTACACACCGATTCAACAAAACCAGCCTCTAAGTAGGGTGGAAATATGGCGTAAACCGCATTACTAATCTTTAATTTTTTTCTGACATTGTGCTGGAGTAAAGTTCACTCAATACAAACTGACAAATCTGCTGCATTTTAATCGAAATGTCATAATAATCTGGACTGTAAGTAATTGTGGTCTTCAGTACTCTGAATTAAATATAATATGCCAACAGAAGAACATTTATGTATGTAATTTAGGGAATACCATAGTAGTAGTGCAGATCAAATGAAGGTACTTTGAAAATCTAAAAGATTTGAAAAAATACATTCAGGGTCGGAGCCCAAGATCCCCACCACTCCTCCCCCCCTGATGCTGACTAGGTGTTAAATGCTTTGTGATTAACCTCAGTCACTGGCTGGATGGGGCCGAGTGGCTGCGCACTCACTTTCCCAATTATTGCTCTTTAAGGTGAGTGTGGCAGATTTATGGCCAGTGAGAGGAGAGTATCCCAACAATTACGCCGGACGCTGGAATTAAATTGACAATTTGTAATCTTAATCGCCTTAACCCTCCTGCATCCAGGGAGAGGCACAATCAGCTAGGGCATGCCTCGGAGGAAATCAATTCACAGACTCTCTTGTCTGCCTTTCCCGCTATCTACTCGTCCACCTATTACTCCCTTTCTCCAACAGGTTGAATGCTTTATTCTCAGACACTCTTGCACTCACTTGCACATCTTACTGTTTTCTGCACTTACGGCTTTGTTACTCATCAGTGACCCTCTCTCCTTCTCCTTTCTTCAGCACAGCTTACTTGGTAGAGATTTCCATTATCTAAGAAGTGGAAATCTTTTGATATGGTATGGGCTTCAGCCATGTACTATGGCTGACTAGAGGCCCATCTCTCTATTGGACTTTCAGCCATCTGCTTTTTTTACCACTCCAGGCTCAAATTAGACCGATAACACAGTGGTCCATGTCCATTTACTGGCAGACAGAGCCTTTTACCTCTGTTCTCAGCCATGTCACAAGTAACTGGGTATTTGCTTGATTTAACCAGTGAAGTTGACTTTGCTCTTCGTGTAGTCTATATCCACGAAGTTTCCTTTTCGGGATTGCTCTGGTACCATTGGAAATTCTGCCAGATGTCACTCTTTTTTGTGTTTTTTTAATGTAACTCCGTTGGATTTCTGAAGACTATAGTTAACTGCTCCTCAGATCTCTGCAGGGTAAATCCAGACAGCTAGCGAGACTATCTGTCCAATCTGAGTTCTCTGTTGCACGATTAAAACAACTTTTGAACATACACATGTTCCACCAAAACAAGTTCATTCCCGAGGCTTTTTTTGTAGAGGCACCGTGGCTCCGTCCGGCGCTTAGTGCCACCCACGATGATTGTGATTGGCATAAAGAAATGCCAATAAACCAGAGCACGTTTTTGTCCCATCCCAGAATGCTGTGTGGACTAGCTGGCTATAGATCCTGGTCTGGCAAAGGGAGACTACTCTTCATGTGATCAACAAGTAGATTCCATTCATGTAAATCATGTTGATAATCATATACTCATACACTATGGGCTTTTAAAAAATATGAAAATACAAAAACAATTGGCGAAAGCGTGCTTAGTGTGTTTTAAGGATATTTGCCCCAAAGCAGTTACAATTTTGGCACAAGGTGGGAACAAGAATAACCAGCAGTTAGGTTCAACTGGGGCCGGTTTTTCTTTCTGCATTGTTCAACCTCATTTTAGAGTATTTTATTTTAAATTGTCAATTTTGTTTGTTAGGGTAAACCCCTTGAGATGTCTCATATTGTTTCCGAGGGTGTCCGAAAGTATTTCTTCTTTTTTTTTTTCTGGTTTTGAACAAAGTTGCAGTGCTCATGGAAACCACAGCACTTAAAACTATTTGCGTTCAAAGAATCGATAAACAGCGAGTAAGCCACAAATGATTCCATGATTTTCATAGGCTTCAACTATGGGGCTGGTTTGTCTATGGCTGCACTCTCATCCTACTTGTCAAATAACAGAAAAAGTCACGTTGGTGCATTGACTGGCTCAATTCTAGGCAATAATTTCCACATTCCAATTCTTCCAGTGAAAACTTTCAATTCAATACATTCATTACATCACTTTTTAACAGATGTAAGGGACTCAACGTCATCAAAATGTTCTGCAGCTTTTCTTTCTTTTAAGTAAAGTGAATCTGATGCTACCCTAAAAAAATACTGTAACATCAAGCCATAAGTTAAAAACATATTACCGTAACTGTGCTTTGAGCAGTATTCCAGTAATTCAGGCTTTTAAAAACTTGAAATGGTTCATGCCAGTCAGTGACACCGATAATAACACAGGCTTTTGAGATCCTCTCATCTTAATTACCGTAATGCTAACAAGACATGACTCAGCTCTGTCATCACCTCAGTGCTTTTTGTTAAGGACTTATAGACCACATTACTCCAAATGTATAATCCTCACTTTGGTGTCAATTTTGGAATTAATGAATCGGGTTATTTGATACATTTAAGGCTGATCAACACTTTGCGTATGGATCATAATTCAGTAATTTTAACCTTCTATGAGCCTGTGTGCCGGCTCAGATCCTAAGATACAGTTGTGCTCTTAATGGCTGCTCTGAATACTGGGCTAAAGATAAAAGATGACCAGGTTTTGCTGTCAGGGCCCCTGGGTGCTTGAGAAAGATAGACTGACTGGCCTCTTCAAAGTCGCTTGCCAAGACCCATGCAAAAAGTCCTGACTTTTAGTTAACTTACCCTAGTTTCTTATTTGTATGTGTGTAAGTGACTGATGGGAACAACAATCTTTAAAATTGGTCCAGTAATAAGCAAGACGACTGCTGTCGGCAGCGGCAAAACAATCTACAATATAAATTATTGGGCAATTGCAGACCTTCAATTTACGTCCACAAAGTGCTTGTTTTGCCAGTGACAGGCTCAGATCACTGTTCTAAGTGTCTGACAACATTATGAAAAGAATTCCTACAGAGATAGTCCTTTCTATTAAAGAGTAAGATCCTTTTTATAAACATGAAAACATCTGCCAAAATGGTATTGCCAAACCCACCAGACTTCATGTACATAAACAGTAATTTTAGCATCGTAAAACGCACTTCATTCAAAGTCAACAGAAACTAAAAATATCAAAAGGCGTCTTGGTTCGTCTTCCCACTGATTTTACATGTGAGAATAATAATAAAAAGTATAGTTTATCTGGAGTCTGGTGGATTTAGCAATCGTCATCTCTGAGCTGTTTCTGGTTAAACAAACAGGATTTTACTCTTTAACCCTTGATTTGTCCTCCGGGTCAAATTTGATCCGTTTTCAGAAATTTGGGTTTTTGAACCAAAATGCCCAAATATAACATGGATGCATGAATGCACGTTGTATGGAACCCATACTATGTTCTTTGCTGGTGAAATGAACGATTATATTCCTTGAACTTTGGGTGTTTTATTTAATTTAAAATGTTTAAATGTTTTTAAAACAGTATCCTGACTGGACTTTGACATTTGATCTTAACCATTTTTTGTCAAAATAATTAATCATTTCTGCCTTTTGAACTAAAAAGTTAAAATATGTCATATCAATTAGGTTTATTGACCATAAATTTAAAACCAATACCTTGAAAAAAGTGACAACAAAACGTTTTCAAAAGTGTCAAAAGTATAAAAACTATAAAACGTTCAATTTTGACCTGGATGGACAACAATTTCATGGTCAAAGGGAAGACAACACAAGGGTTAACAGGTCGTAGGGATCCTTTCTTTAACATAGTCAGATGAAACTGACTATGCATATTTGCCCTATAAATTGTAACAAATTTAATGTAAAATTTACAGTAACTTACTGGCAACAATTGTCCAGCAAGTAACTTAATTCTTTTTATAGTAAAGGTACCGTAGTTCCATTTACAGTATTTGATGTATTCATTGTAAAACACAAAACAATTAAACACAACATAAGATAAGTAAAAATACATTAGTTTACTTTACAATTTACAGTACTATAGTGGCTATATTGTGATTTTTTTTTCCAGTAATACTTAGACTACTGTGATTTTGTCATGTCAACAAGGTTGTAATATAAACTTTACAGCATTCTACTGTAAAGTCATATACAGTAGTGTTACTGTGAAACTAAAGTAAATAACTGTAGATTTCACAGACATTATTTACAGTGTAGGATTACATTGCAGCCTGGTTTTTGCTTGCAGGTCACAATGTTCTCGCTCAATACTAGACTGATTTCAAAGATTTTTGTTCACATTAATCACTTTGACACCAATGCATGGGTCCAGGGTGAAAACCCCCAAAATTACCATTTAAGCTATGAGTTTTACAAGAATTACTGTTAGTGGTTGTAGAGAATTTGAATTTTATGAACTGGTTTAAAGTAGGCTGAAACTGTATATATTAGAAGCAAAATATTTTATATCAAAGTTTTGTTTATAAAACCCAGTAAACATAAATTATCAATGTATACCAACACCCATGCTAAAATACTTAATTTGTCTCTCTTTTCTCCAGGGCATTCTGCTGTTCTGTGAATACCAGGCGTCCACCTTTGATATGGCTAAGCTTCCCAGCTGCAGGTTTGAGGCCATGGACCACTTTGCAAAGTGCTTCCTGATCTTGCGGCTGGAGGCCAGCCAAGTGGAGGGAGGTCTCCACAGTGCCGAGGGGGACAGCAGGGGTTGGAGGGCAGTGCGTGTGGACTTGGTATCGCCACCTATGGATCGTTTCGCCTTTGCTCTCCTGGGCTGGACCGGCTCCAGGGTATGAAGATTAAAAATAACCTGAATGACAATGAGCAGTAGCTGCAGGTGGTATCCTTGGTTTTACAAAACAAATGGAAAATGTAGAAGTTATGATACATGTCTCCAGTGACGTTTTTTGAGCACAGGGAGCACCCTTGGTGGGCTTGCCAATAGTGTTACATTGCCAGATAGTGTTGCATCTGGTGTATTGGCATTTCTTTATACCAATAAAAATCATCTTGGGCGATGCTAAGTGCCGGACAGAGCCAAGGTGTCTCTGCAAAACAGCCTCGGGAAGGAACTTGTTTTGATGGAACATGTGTACGTTCAAAAGTTGTTTTAGTCGTGCGAGAGGTAACTCAGATTGGACAGATAGTCTAGCTAGCTGTCTGGATTTACCCTGCAGAGATCTGAGGAGCAGTTAAAAACAAAGGCAAAGACAGTGGAAGGTAACAGCTTTTGAGAGGCAGCGAGTTGATCTGGACGCCCCTGATTTGCAGTGACCCCTGACCTCAAATTTTCGTGTATGAGAATCCGGCAACTCGACACCCCGCTTCCCGAAAGTTACTACCAGAAATCATTGCTTGGCTGCTTACATTGACAATGAATGGGAATTGTGGAAATTACGCTTGCTGGTGGACATGTACCATTACATTACTGTCTTCCTGACCAATCATTAATGCTTAGACAAGAACAACATCAAAGTGTAGGTAGTCTATAGTCTTTGGTAGTCGGGCTCTAAGAAAAATTACATTTATACAAAAACTAAAACATCATCTTAGAATATAGAAAGATATAAAAGTCAATACAAAACTGTGCGCAAGTATACAATATTATATAAAAACCTTCTATGTTATGGGATGAATAGGTGTAAAGTCAGCAGGAAGAAAATGGCATTAAGGCATACCTATTCCCTTTCAATGCCATAAAAACCAATATTTGGTTATTGATTTTTTTCTTCCACAGCAGTTTGAGAGAGACCTGAGGAGGTTTGCTCGAGTAACACAGCGGATGATTCTGGACAACCACGGCCTGTACGACAAAACCAAGGTTAGTGCAGCATTATATTCTCAACAACTGGAACTGATTCCTTAGTCAATCACATAATAATGTGCAACAAGGCAGTTCATTTTTATAAGATTTATATTCCAAATGGTGGGGTTAAAACAACCCCAACTTCATGCTACTAAATGTAGCATTTTAAAGTCAAATACCTATCCACTGCCGGCTAGAAGTGATTTTTTTGGTTGCACTGTACATGTATCTTCAGTTTTATATCAGATACAAGGTAGATAACAAACTACTAATAATATTTCTGTAGCATGGCCCACTTCCCTGTCTTCCATCCATTGCTCAATGTTTCAAACTGATATTTTCAGAAAAAGATGCCAAAAAAGCCAAAAATATATAAACAGCTCACCATACAAGCTGTAAGTGGAAGCCACATATTCATACAAATTACTTGGCTGAGTATATGATTTGGAATATGATATTGGGTTGTGAGTTGAGTATCCCTTAAAATGTGTTTAAACTAAACTGGAAGTTACTATGGCTACCACTGCCAGCAACAAGCCTGAGGATCTGTGTGAAATTGTCAAATAGCAAATGCATTCAAAGGGATGACAAGATTCTTTTAGTGAGTTATTGTTAATTCTTCTTCTCTTGTAAACTTATCTGTGCTGCTTTTTTACAGACATTTTCCTGTCTGTATTCACTACAATTAAGGCAAGCTAGAGACATTTCAGTTTGTGGGGATGGGAGCTCTTTTTTTGTTGTAACCTTATTTTTTAAATATAGGCAACCATCATATACACTATATTGCTATTTGTTGAGATGTGTAGCTTCAAGAGTAGAGCTGCTGTTTCTGTAATTTATCTTGCAACAACATGTGCAGCTGCGTTGATCTCATCCAAGCCCCAAGCGATTTCTGCATTTTCAACACAGTCTCACTCCCATGGCAACGTTTGGTCAGGCGCCTTTGGTGTTTGTTATTGAGGCAAAAAGTCTCCTTCAGCATCATATTTAGACACTTTTGGAATCACTTTTTAACACTCTGTTAACTTACATTTGACTGACAAGCGGCACAGGAACAGATCGTGGGTGGGGTTTCTGTGACACGCCGGACTAGAACGGAACAACTGTCTTTATAAACCAGGCTACTCTGAGGGAGGACACAAGCTAAATGCTTTGGCCTGTAAGGTACTGCCAGTAACACTTTAAAACCACAAACTCCTCTTAAATTCATGTTAAAACGGAGAGAGAGAAAGAGAAAGACAAAGACTGAGTGGGTCTGAGTGCGCTCATGAATCTGGATAGTGAATTACTGCCAAACCATTGGTCTTCAAAGGCTTATGAAAAGATTAGGGCCAGCGTTTGCAATATCACAGCATCATAAAACTTAGACAAATTATCTCAAATTATTCGATGCAATATGTGTTTCCACTCTGAGCGAGCAGAAAGTTGATACTGGAGCAAGAACATTTTTAATTATAGCCCTGTGGGAGGTGGGAGGTGGGCAGGGTTTGGCGGATGCAATGCTCCATCACACATACACACACACACACACACACACACACACACACACGTATGTACATTCATATACACGACTACATCAGAGCAAGTTGATTGAACAAAATCCATCTTAATGTTTCAATAAATGAAAGCACAAGTGTGTTGTACGTAAAGGTAATTGCATTGGGGAGTCCAAGGTTCATTTACACATTTGCAAATTAAATAAACCACATCTTACCTTACACAGAGCTACAAAATAGAGAAAATCTTTTTACAGAATAACACGTACACTTTAATAACCAAATAACTCGTTGCTTGCCTGCACTGCAAGAGCTAATTAACACCTTGTCTTTATTGATGTTGTTAATTGGCTTCAAGAGGGATAAAACAGCTGCTAGGTTTTCATCCAGGACTTAAAAGTATCCTTTAGTGGTGATAATACTCCTATGTTATTCAAGATGGGCTGTCATAATTTTGACCTATGGCTTTGTGTCATGTGAGATATTTTCAGCCATGCAGAGAAGTTGTTTTTCACATGTAACTATCAGTCTTGACAGTAGGTGTGATGAACTTGGAGGTGACAGAAGGGCAGTTATCTTTATTATATTCTTCACTCTTTTATATTACTAGATATAACAATTATTAGCCCAACAGCATGTCTTTACAGCAGCATGGCTAACACCAACAGGTGTAGCTTAGTCTCGCATTGCCAGACCTTTCTCCACAGTGCTGCGAAGGAGGGTCTTGCTAGTTTTCTCACATCCAAAAAAATCTGGTTCATTGGCATTTCTTTAAACCAATCACAATCGTCATGGACAAGGCAGAGGACAGAGCCACAGTGCCTCTGGGAAATAGCCTCGGGAAGGAACTTGTTTTGGGGAAATGGGTTTGTGTTAGAGTCTTGCAACAGAAAACACCGATAGGACAGATAGTCTAGCTGGTTGTCTGGATTTACCCAGACAACCAGCTAGTAGTAATAGAGAAGTAGTAACCCAGAGTCCTCAGAAATCCACCGGAGTTCAAAATTACAACACAAAGAAAGCGGAAGGTAACGGACATCTAGCCAAATAGAGTGCATCCAGCGGAATTTCCGGTGGCACCAGAGCTATCTCAACTACGGATCTAACAATAGCCCAAAATACACAACACTTTTACACTCAAGACAGAAACAAGTCAAGGAGCGTGATTATCACGTAATACATGATAATAACAACGGAAGACCGAAATGTGTTGATCAATCAATCCCCTATAAAGAAGCAGAGTTCCTCCCCTTTGGTTGGACCCATGGGACCTTATCTTGGGAAGAATATGTAGGGAGAGAAAAAAATTTTATTGAGTCATGAATTACACATATGATGTTTGTCAATTTAAAAGACTGCTCCGGTTTCTTCTGCTGGGTTACTAGGACTAAAGTTGAAAATTAGCCAACTGGCTAACACTGGCACATTTACAGAAATGTTGTTTAATGTGCATTGTCCTAATCAAATAAATAAATCTACATACTGTACGTCACCTTGCTTTCTGCTCAACTTGCTTGCTAGCTAGCTTATCTATGTTTCACAACACATTGTTGTGTACATGATGTGTCCAGCATCTTTATTATCAGCGAGGATCCGAGAGAACAAGTGAGAAGTTTGCCGGTGTGAATCTCAAAATGGGGGGCTCCGGCAATCGCCGTCTTGGCAGTGCCTGACTCCAACGTACTCCCGGCTAATTGAAAAATGGGCAAAGAGGTGGAGCATGGATGGAGTTGAGGCTGGTCCAATGAAACCTACAGTCTATGGTAGCCACCTCTGACAGCAACCATCCTGTCATTTAAAGCAGACATTTCCTTGTTAATTATGCAAAACTTTAACCCAGAATATCCATCCATCCATCCATCTTCATCCTTATCCGGTATTGGGTCGCCGGGGGAGCAGCTCCAGCAAGGGACCCCAAATTTCCCTTTCCCGAGCCACATTAACCAGCTCCGACTGAGGGATCCCGAGGCGATGCCAGGCCAGGTTGGAGATATAATCTCTCCACCTAGTCCTGTGTCTTCCCCGAGGCCTCCTCCCAGCTGGACGTGCCTGGAACACCTCCCTAGGGAGGCGCCCAGGAGGCATCCTTACCAGATACCCGAACAACCTCAACTGGCTCCTTTCGACGCGAAGCAGCAGCAGCTCTACTCCGAGCTCCTCTCGGATGACTGAGCTTCTCACCCAATCTTGAAGTGAGACGCCAGCCAGAATGTACACAATTGCAACAAAATTAGCTATAATGACCAAACATCCAGACTGTGATCGTCCGCTTATCCAGTATCGGGTCACGGGGGGATCAGCTCCAGCAGAGGATGCCAAACTTCCCTTTCCCGAGCCACATCAAAAATCTCCAACTGGGGGATCCCGAGGCGTTCCCAGGCCAAGTTGGAGATATAATCCCTCCACCTAATCCTGGGTCTTCCCCGAGGCCTCCTCACAGCTGGATGTGCCCAGAACACCTCCCTAGGGAGGCGCCCAGGAGGCATCCTTACCAGATGCCCATGGAGCAGCAGCTCTACTCTGAGCTCCTCATGGATGACTAAGCTTCTCACCCTATCTCTAAGGGAGACGCCAGCCCCCCTCCTGAGGAAACCCATTTCGGCCGCTTGTTCCCTTGTCTTGTTCTTTCGGTCGTGACCCGGCCTTCATCACCATAGGTGAGGGTAGGAAACAAAACTGACCAGTAGATCGAGAGCTTTCAAGGTCAAAACAAAAAAAACAATTCCAAGGTCAGTGTAAAAGCAGTAATAAATATGAAAAATGTGCAGCAAAATAGGATAGAAACAAATGGAAACAGTTAAGTTGGTTACAGGTTACCCCTGTGCATTTTGATTTTCACTGTAAAGTTGGGCATTTTAACATGGAGGTCTATGGGGATTGACTCCCTTTTAGAGCCAGCATCAAGTGGCCCTGCAGTTTTTGACACTCACACATTGGCTTAATTTCTCCGACCCGGAGGTTGTTGTTTGGTTTTCGATCACTATCAATTTAAATATCTTTCGGACTGTTTTTTTCTAAACTATGAAAGCATTTTGAAGACGTCACCTTGCACCTGCAAATATTTTGTCTTTTTTTTGACTGTTTTTTTAACAGAACCCATGTAGAGAAGTGGTTTTGCCCATATTCAAATCAGTTTTGGAAACAGGTGTGATGAGCTGCGAGATGAAAGATGGCAGCAATTTTCACATTTTCCTTGCAGAGGACAAGTCAGGCAGTTTGAATGTTGTGTAATATGATAAAGATTTAGCTGAAACCAAGCAACAAAAAGATTTTCTTGAAATGTGTTGATGAATGAAGCCACTTGAAGTTTTTGTATTAAATCCAAGTCATTTACATGTTGTACATCAGCTGAAATTGCACAACCTCAGCTTTCTCTTATCCACTCTTCCTCTCTGATTTACAGCTATCAGACAGTGAGATACACTCCTGAAAGCACAAGTGTGTGTAAGATTAAACTTAACAAAAGATTGACACGACTCTCCAGCTGAAGGACTCAATTATTCAGCAGGGATAAGTTTATAGTACTGACAAGACGACAACATAAATTCCAGGGAACCATCAATCTTTGTGACAGGCATCTCCGAAGCTTGTGTTTATCCTATCCTCGCGACTATTCATTGCTTCCTGTAAGGCAACCTCAGCTCATTTCCAATGCATAGGGCAGAGCGGCGAGCCATTTGAGTTGCGAGCTGAGCCGGAGAGCGGTGTAAGGCGTATCGGCGCGGCAGATCGACAGAGGAGACATCTTGTCACCGTAGTGTCCCGTCAGACGCTCCCTGGGGGACAGAGGCCAGAGTCGCAGGGATCACCGGGTGGCATCTTCCTGACAGATATTATACACAAGCAGCCAACTCAGATGGTGTTTATTCAAATGCAAGAGTAGAGCCAGGCTTGCTGACAGTGCAGTCATCCATGCACTGGAGTGGACAGAGGGAAATCACACACCAACAAACCCTCATTCTTACTGAAATCTTGCATATTTCTTGGGAGATTTATGAGGCAAGAATGTATGTTCAGTGGTGGAATGCAACTAAGTACAAATTTGAAGTACTTGTACTTTACTTTTCATGTCACTTTCTACTTCTACTCCATTACATGGTAGATAGAAATATTGTACTTTTTACTCCACTACATTAAATTGACAGCTTTAGTTAGTAGATATGTAACAAATTAAGATTTGCACACAAAACATGTTGTTTAAAGTACAAAGTTTTATTATAAATTAAACTACCCAACTTATTTTGCTGTATGCTACAGTACCATGTCCTTGTTTTCCCCACATAATTCCTTTGTTATGGTGGAAAATCAGAAAGTCTTGCAGAGTTTGACAACTTGCAAATGTGTATAAAAGGTATTTCAGAGGTACACCAGTGGGTACAGACAGTAAACCAAGGGGAATGCTCAACATTGTAGCGATACAGTATATCTGCTAATCTGGAACACAATAAACAAACAGTAGGTGGCACACTTTCAATACAAGAGCATGGGTGGGCAAAGCAGAGAAAGGAGAGGTAACCTTTCCCTTTATGACCTCATAAGGGCTAGATTCCAGATTCCCCCATCTGAGCTTTCATTTTCTCAAAGGCAGAGCAGGATACCCTGGGCTTGGTTTACACCTATCACCATTTCTAGCCACTCGGGGACCATAGGCGGGCTGGGGGAACTCATTTTAATATTAAAAAGTGAAATATTCATGCCATGGGACCTTTAAGTAAAGTATTTCAATGCTTCTTCTATCACTGGGTATGCCAAACAATTTGAAGAAAAGTAGATTCTGTAAAGTGACAAGGGTGAGGAAATGTGATCACACACTGACTTACAAACTTACAGCACAAACTTTCAGCCTGTTGGTAATTTTAAAAGTGCAAACTGTTTATGCACGCACACTCACTCGATTAAGCAGCGCCATCACTTGCCAGGTGACAGTTTGAAGGTCAGCAGAACGCTTAGCGGGGTACATTCAGACCGAGTCGCACAACAATGGGACCCGTTTTTCATTCTCTGCACCACATCGCAGTCATAATTAACATAATGAAGATCAATTAACTGTCCCAGTGTCTGTCCTGTCACCGCCGGCTCACAGAGCTCTGTCCGCTCCCGCTTCTCCGTGGCCAGGACATGAGGAGCGCCCCCCCGCCCCCCTCTTTTTGCTCGTGCTCACTGACGTTAATTGCCTCGACGTATTTCTGAGGACAGCGCATTAATGCCGCTTTTATCTTTTTCCTGTCCCTCCTAATTGGCCTGTGGTTTTTGGAGAGATTTGGCGCTGCCCGTGTGACTGGTGTCAGAAAAACATGGGTGCGATGAGCGTTGGTGTCTGATTAAAGGGGGAGACATCTCAGCTCAGCCCAAAGGCGGTCATTTAGAGGACTTTAATCTTGTGGGCTTTCAGAGAGGCTCTCAGCGGATACAAGCTGGCCTCTGTCTTATTATAAAATGCTTTAAAAAAGATTAGAGGGCTAATTCTATTCTAGCTAATGATCTCCTCCCAATTAAGTACAGGCTCAGGGGGAATCGTCCAGTCGCTGTGGGAGAGTTTCTGGACAACGGTCGACACAGAGACGCAACAACTAAGGGTTCATGCACACCAAGTTTTCCTGTTTGAAGCTTTTGCTTTCAGTCATTGAGATTGCTTGCACAGGTAGAAATGATGTAATTTGAACACAGGTGACACCAGAGGAACAGTAGTGAAAGGGCTGAAAGTGCAGGTTCTGGTCCATAGTGGGAACATTATCCAAACCAATTACAGGGAATGACCCCACAACACAAGGCTTTATGGGTATCAGGAGATGGGTGCTGACAGCTGGGGTTCCTCGTGCTCATAAAGCCTCGCATAACAAAATGAACAGACTGGAACATGTGCTGAGGCCAAACTTCCTCCACCAATTTCTTCTCTCCTTTCATTTCCTGCAAAATCCTCTGAACCAAGGGTCTTCGATGTCTTTTAAGCCAAGGACCCCTTAGTTGTAAATGAGACAGAGCCTACTTCTTATTGTATAAAACTAAAAAATGTCTATCTAAAACCTTTGCACATACCTTTGTGCATAAAATATTAAGCTATTAAAATAATATTTTTTGACATATTCATATATTAATACATCATGTTAAACATACAGTATATGTAGCATAGTCTCTGTGGATGGCTACCTTACCTACAGGCCAGTAAGCATACTCTTATTTTTGTATCATCAAATCCCAAATAGGCCAATGTATCTTTGCTAATAATATGATGCACTAATGTCTGTGTATTTTCAGTCATATTTAAAGTTTTGGAAAAAAATTTTTTTTTAAATGATTAAACAATAACTTGGTGGCCCCTCTGTAGAAACTCTGAGGACCCCCTAAGGGTCCCAGACCCCCTGTTGAAGAGCCTTGCTCTAAACTGACATGATGAAGGGAAATAAGGAAAGAAATAAGGATCTACATTACAAAATGTAAATGTGCTGTATTTATATAGCGCTTTTCTAGTCTTAACGACTACTCAAAGCGCTTTTACATCATACAGGAACCATTCACCATTCACATACATTCACACACTGTGGCCGAGGCTGCCGTACAAGGTGCCACCTGCTCATCAGATAAACATGCACACACATTCACACTCCGATGCGCAGTGATACAGTGATATAGTGATATCTTTTATTATCACTGTATCTGAAGAACTATAGTGATTAGTTAATTTGTCAGAGACATTTTGTTGTCTGTAGTTTTCAGTTATATTATTATCATACAGAGATGGACAGAGCAACCTTGGTCTTGGTCTCAACCCCTCAACATCTTGGTCTTGTCTCGCCCTGCCTTGGTCCCAACCCATCAAAGTCTTGGTCTTGACCCGGTCTTGCCCTGCCTTGGTCTTGGTCTCAACCCCTCAAAGTCATGGTCTTGTCTCGGTCTCGATATACTGTGGTCTTGGTCTTGACCTGGTCCCATCCTGCCTTAGTCTTGGTCTCAACCCATTAAATTCTTGGTCTTGACTCAGTCTCGCCCTGCCTTGGCCTTGGTTTAAACCCCTTAAGTTCTTGGTCTTGTCTCGGTCTCAATGCAATTTGGTCTTGGTCTTGACCCGGTCTCGCCCTGCCTTGGTCTTGGTCTCAACCCCTCAAAGTCTTGGTCTTGTCTCGGTCTTGATACACTCTGGTCTTGACTTGGCCTCGCCCTGCCTTGGTCTTGGTCTTGACTCAGTCTCACCCCCTCAAAATTTTGACTCTGGACTTGGTGTTGACTTGGTCTTTGTTTAGGTGGTCTTTACTACAACACCTTTATCTGCTTATTTTGGTTTTAGTTTAACTTTTCTGTGAACCAGGAGATCTTTCACACCCCGGTGTGATGGATATGACTGCACCTCCACGTTCAGGTCTGAGTTGGGACACCCTGCTAGCAATAACTGACATAGGCGTCCTCTGGAAATACTCTGCTGACTTGTAGTGCCACCGGCACTTACAACCAGCATCAGTCTCTGGCCAACACAGTTACATTTTAACTGTAGGTCTGAGGGAGTGGTGTCGGCTAGGGGAGAGGGACGAGGGAGGGAGGGAGGAGGGTCTCTTTGTCTGTGTGTGTGTGTGTGTGTGTGTGTGTGTGTGTGTGTGTGTGTCCTCTGCTGTAAGTCTGAAGGTTTGTGATAATTAATATGTGTAGTGGGCTTGATGAATGAGGACAGGTGGAGGATTTCATCATGCCTAGACAGACTGACTCCCTCCCTGGGCAGGAGGGATCCGTGACCTGCCCAACACCTCGAGAAAAAAACCCACAACCATCTATGTGTGGCAGGATCTACCCTTGAAATTTACTTAGTGTGTATGTGTGTGCATATGTGTGTGAATACACAGTGATGCGGCTCAGGGGTTCACAGGGCTGCAAACCTTAAAGTGCACCTGTAAAAAATGTTTTCATATAAATGCAATTCCGTTTGTCGTTTGTTCTGCCTGTTTATGCATACTTTCACATGCCGTGGGCATAAAGTGTGTTATACACTGCGAGTGGGAGTGTGTGTTTCAGTATGTGTCTTTCTCAGAGGGTAATTACTCTATGTCATCTGTAGGAATGTGATTAATGAGGTTCTGGTCAAAAGGCAGTGAGCATAGATGTCCTGGCTTTGGTCCTGAAGCATAGTTACTTGATATGAGGGAACCATTTATATTCTCTCTACCTGACACTCTGGCTCCACACCAACTGGTATCCCAAATACAGCATTTTGCCTTTGTGATATCAGTTACAAACAACAACAAAGTTGTTGACAACTTTCATAGAAATTATAGAATCTACTGTACACTTTTTACTTTTTTCTTTCTTTTCATTCTTTTATTGCACTTAACATTTGTATAATAAATGCACAGGGCCTATATTTACACACATGGTGTTATTTCAGTTAGACTAATAGCTGGTTTGCTTTGCATTGAGAGATGATCTTATGGGAAGTTCCCCATGAATATCTTCAGGTATGGTGAAGGGAATGTAATGATGTGTGGGGGGGCTATGTTAATTCCAAAGGCCAAGGGAACTTTATCAGGATGCATAGTATCCTGGATCCATGAAATAACTGGCCTTTAAAAATAAAAATGTGCCTGCCTCTATGGGAATCTAACATTGGGGTGTGTTTACTTATGTCCCCTGTATTTTAAGGAAGAAAGTTAATTTATTTACAATACATTATTCATTCACAAAGAAAATTGGTGTCCTTAAAAGGTTGGAATTTCCTAAGTTTTTGGAATTAAGTCATTAAGAATTTCCAAAACATGTTTTTTATTCCTCTTTTTAATCAACTTTATCATGGGTGTGTAAATTTATGCAAGCCACTGATTATGCTTCATCCTTAGCTATTATATTTTCACTCTGAAGCATGTTTCACAATGAACTAGTCACCCAGAATCTACTGATATAAGATTCCTCTGATGCTCTCTTAAATTTAAGAGCATTTTCAAGTCATGATAGATTTGATAAAAAAGATTTTTTTCTTACGTTTCTGAGTAAAAGTGAAGGATCATTATGTTTCATTGCATTCACTTTTAACAGTTTGATAAATACAGGCCCAGACCAAAAATGACTTTTTTAGTCAAAAGTGTGTAGCGTATCAACACACTTAAAATATTTAATTTTTGTTGATCATAGCAGTTAAAGATAAACATATACAACATCTGGGCTGGAAGAAACACATCCACAGGGAGTTTCTCAATTTTACAACAACAACTAAATGTCATCAGGAAAAATATGAAATATGAAGAAATATGCTGTAATCACATAAATCTACACACACACACACACACACACACACACACACACACACACATTGTAACTATTGTTTTTTTAGCATAAATTTAAGCAAAAATTACATAATTCTGCATCTTGCTCTCCCAATTTTTCCCGACAAGCATAACGTGTTAAATTTAAAAAGCGAAAGTGAAGATAGTGCTCCACCACTTACTTCTTCTCTCTCTGTCCAGTGGGGTAACGGCAGCATTTAATACAAAGCTCACCGTCAAATTACAACATCTTGAATGTAGAGTGCTCAGAGCACTCTCTCGACCCCCCATCCCCCACCCTCTGAGCAGTGGATAAGTGGACAATAACAGGGCAATTGCACTGGGCTTTGGGGAGTGGCCCTGCCGCCTGCTGCTCGCACAGGCAGGCCCTTCTAAGACAGTGTGGTGCCCCTGGGGCCCTCAAAGGCCCCATGCCCCCCGTTACCTGTGCTGTCCTCCTGTCAAAAATATCAGACATAATCAAGGAGATTTTTCAAATGTAATTTACTAACTTGTCCAACTATATACATTTGTTTGCATATGAGCAGTGAGCACTATATTCAAATGTATCAAATGTGGAATTCAAAAAGAACAGCACTCAATTCAAAATGTCAAAATCAATACACATCAGTACATCAGCACAGCAGACAAGCCAAAACAAAAAAAAAGAAACAAAGCATTTTCATTAAGCAAAGGGAAACTAACACTTGCTGTCCCCTTGCCAAAAATATCAGACATAAGCAAGGGGATTTCTCAAATGTAATTTATTAACCTATCCAACTACATACATGTAGGCATATAAGCAGTGGATCTGTATTCAAATGTCTCAATTCTAAATGGATATGAATTCAAAAAGCCAAAATCTTGGATCCATCGGATTCAAAATGATACAACTCAACTCTGACGGATCAGGGAGGGGGATTGATAGTGGTTATGTAATCTTGATTTATTTATAATTTATTATTATTATTATTAGTAGTAGTAGCTGTAGTAGTATTGTGAAAATAGTGTTCATAAATGAGTACTGTATGTCTTTCAACAATTTCAAGTAAATGTAAAACAAAAGTAAAACAATTAACAAAAAATATTTGAAAGCTTGTGTCATGTGGTGCCACCCCCCCACCCCCACTGTAAAATTGTAAATAGTTGGTGCCCCTGGACACTTGCCCACTTACCCTGTATGTATAAAGACAAGTTTGAATGATGATGGGAGTACTAATACCACACTGTAAAAATACTCTTGTTACCTAAGTACAAGTATAAAAGTGACATCCGGAAAATGTATGTAACATATTACAAGTAAATGTAGTCAATCCAGAAAAAACCCTCACATTTTAGAAACTGGAAACGATCCAGACAGTTGTGTGATTAATGGTCTAATCATTACAACTGGACTTGTAGGCCGTTATATTGTTGGGTATGATTTATAATAAAACATCGTATATTCTGAAGTACATGTTTTGTGTGCAAAAATATTAATTTTTAGAGTAACTAAAGCTGTCAGATTAATGTAGTGGGAGTTTTCCCTCTGAGATGTAGTGGAGTAGAAGTAGAAAGGGGTGTGAAAAGAAAAGACTCATGTGAAGTATAAGTACTTCAAATGTATAGGTAGTGCATGTATAGGTACTGAGCATGTGTGTGTAATTCAGGCCTGTGTGTAATGTGTGTAATAACAACCAAGTGTAAATTGTAATGTCCCCTTGTGAGACTCATAAAGTACACATTATTATTATTAATACATTTTTTATGCAAGTACAGTACTGGAGTAAATGTACTTAGTTACATTCCACCATTGTCTGTGACGGGGCCGCTCTCAGCGAGCCCAGGGAAGGGAGGAGAGGTTTAATTTAGCGGATGGCGGCACAGGGACCCTCAGGGCGTCACATGCTGTAAGACACACACACACACCTGAGCGTACGTTGTGACAGACAAGTGAGCTGAGGAAGGTGCGGCCCCCGTCCTCCAAAAATCCTGCTGGCAGCCTGGGAGAGCTGGGAAATTAGCCTTGTTTTTTTTAAATGGAGCGTTGTGTGGAGTCGGTGGGGGAAGGTTGTTCACTTACCATTACCATTTTCAAACGGTCTCTTCTCGACCTTGGTGGCACGTCTGTTCTTGTGAATTCTAATTAACGCAGTTAGATGGATAGACCTGCTGCTGAAAGATGAAAGATACATTGGGATGTTTTTCTTTTTCTTTTTCAAGGTTGGAAGTTCATCCAGTGCATTCAGTGATCAGTGTGTTGCTATTAGCTTTTAACCTAAGCCAATCTATTTATTTAGTAGGGACGGTTATTTTCATTGTCTATTCATCTGTTGATTATTATATCTATAATTTTTTCAGAAAAGGGTGATAAAAATGTGAATCAGTGTTTCCCAAAGCCCAAGATGACAACCTCAAATATCTTGTTACATCCACAACTCAAAGATATTCAGTTTACTGTCACAGAGGAATGAAACTAGAACATATTCCGATTGAAGAAGCTGGAATCAGAGAACTTTGACTTTTTTTGTTCTTGAAAAATGACTCAAAGTGATTAATCGATTATCAAAATAAAGTTGGCGATTCATTTTATAGTTTGCAACTTATCGATTAAGTGTTGCCCCTCTAAGTGCAATAATAGTGAAATCATC
This sequence comes from Etheostoma perlongum, assembly GCA_026937815.1. NCBI lineage: Eukaryota > Metazoa > Chordata > Actinopteri > Perciformes > Percidae > Etheostoma > Etheostoma perlongum. The sequence continues at coordinate 8,463,409 of CM049387.1, forward strand.
TTTTATTGGTGTTAATACAAAGAAAGGCTCCGTAGTATAGAAAAATCAAAGAAAGCAAATCTTGGGGATGGGAAGCAACACACACATGCACACACACGCACACACACACACACACACACACACAACCACACACACACACTAACCATCTGCAGGCGATTATAAAATGACAAGTATAATTCTATACTATTTTAAAAGCATGCAGCAATTTCATGCCACTTTATTACCATTTTTATCCATTATGAACCTGGCATAAGCTGGCAGTTTTAATCCAATGCTGCATAACAAGCAAGAAGAAAACAAATTATACTTGTTCATTGCGCACATTTTCAGCAATCAAAATAGCTAAAAAAAAAGACATGCGACCCCCTTCTGCTCTCTGTCTTCATTATATGCAGATCTAACTGCCGAGGGCTGAGGGCAGGTAAGGAAGTGCGAGCACACTAAGTGGATTGCAAGTGGAATCCTCGTCACTGTTCATTGTTGTTTTTCGGAAGTGGACTATTCCCGGAACATTACACTGGTAATTGCTGGACTGGCTGTTCTATTTTCAGGAACAGAAATTGATTTCATGTTTTTTTTTTTTGTTCATTCCTTCCTTCCTCAAGGCTTCCTAGAGTTTGTTGTTAGCCTATGTGTGGTTTGTTGTTGTGGTTGATGTTGCACTCAGTATTGAATCACGCTCTCTTTTGCTTTTAACCCTTATTTCGCTCCATGATCAAGAACTTTGTGCAGTATGTATAGTGTATTTAGTATAATTAGTATTAAGTTGGACATAAAGAACAAATGCATGTGGGAGGTGCAGCTTTAGTCTCAAGCTCTTTTACACCTTTGTAACAAATTCCAGTCTACCTGGAAAAGTAAAAGTATACTTAAGGTGTAAATGCACAAAACATTGTGGATGGAATGTGTTGTGGCATTTAAGTCACCTTTAAAGGCCAACCAGGCGTTTTTTTGAGGATGCACAGCTTCAGAACTCCCCATGAACAGTTTATCTCTTAATAAAGATTGTCAAACACTTGTCAAATTATACAAGATAAAACCCCTAATATTGATCTGACAGGATAAAGCTTGTTTGTGTCACTTAAATGGAAAAGTAGTATATAGTGGGTGAATTTTTGCTGTTTGCTTGTCTCTGTTTGTCTGCTTGTTTGCAATAGATAGATAGATAGATAGATAGATAGAAATGTACCAGAAATAATAAATAAGATTTTTTTTTAAATTGAAAAAATAAGATAACAAAAGACCAGAGCACCTACTGAAAAAAATACTTACAGGAATGAAAAAATTGTACATGTACAAACATAGTATATACAGTCAGGAAAATAAGTATTTGAACACCCTGCTATTTTGCAAGTTCTCCCACTTAGAAATCTTGGAGGGGTCTGAAATTGTCATTGTAGGTGCATGTCCACTGTGACAGACATAATCTAAAAAAAAATCCAGAAATTACAATGTATGATTTTTTAATCATTTATTTGTATGATACAGCTGCAAATAAGTATTTGAACACCTGAGAAAACCAATGTTAATATTTGGTACAGTAGCCTTTGTTTGCAATTACAGAGTCAAACGTTTCCTGTAGTTTTTCACCAGGTTTGCACACTCTGCAGAAGGGATTTTGGCCCACTCCTCCACACAGATCTTCTCTAGATCAGTCAGGTTTCTGGGATGTCGCTGAGAAAAACACAGTTTGAGCTCCCTCCAAAGATTCTCTATTGGGTTTAGGTCTGGAGACTGGCTAGGCCACGCGAGAACCTTGATATGCTTCTTACAGAGCCACTCCTTGGTTATCCTGGCTGTGTGCTTCGGGTCATTGTCATGTTGGAAGACCCATCCTCGACCCATCTTCAATGCTCTAACTGAGGGAAGGAGGTTGTTCCCCAAAATCTCGCAATACATGGCCCCGGTCATCCTCTCCTTAATACAGTGAAGTTGCCCTGTCCCATGTGCAAAAAATACCCCCAAAGCATGATGCCACCACCCCCATGCTTCACAGTAGGGATGGTGTTCTTGGGATGGTACTCATCATTCTTCTTCCTCCAAACACGGTTAGTGGAATTATGCCCAAAAAGTTCTATTTTGGTCTCATCTGACCACATGACTTTCTCCCATGACTCCTCTGGATCATCCAAATGGTCATTGGCAAAGACGGGCCTTGACATGTGCTGGTTTAAGCAGGGGAACCTTCCGTGCCATGCATGATTTCAAACCCTGACGTCTTAGTGTATTACCAACAGAAACCTTGGAAACGGTGGTCCCAGCTATTTCCGGGCATTGACCAGCTCCTCCTGTGTAGTTCTGGGCTGATTTCTCACCTTTCTTATTATTGAGACCCCACGAGGTGAGATCTTGCATGGAGCCCCAGTCCAAAGGGAGATTGACAGTCATGTTTGACAGCTTCTTCCATTTTTTAATCATTGCTCCAACAGTGGACCTTTTTTCACCAAGCTGCTTGGCAATTTCCCCGTAGACCTTTCCAGCCTTGTGGAGGTGTACAAAGTTGTCTCTAGTGTCTTTGGACAGCTCTTTGGTCTTGGCCATGTTAGTAGTTGGATTCTTTCTGATTGCATGGGGTGGACAGGTGTCTTTATGCAGCTAACGACCTCAAACAGGTGCATCTAATTTAGGATAATAAATGGAGTGGAGGTGGACATTTTGAAGGCAGACTAACAGGTCTTTGAGGGTCAGAATTGTAGCTGATAGACAGGTGTTCAAATACTTATTGGCAGCTGTATCATACAAATAAATAGTTAAAAAATCATACATTGTGATTTCTGGATTTTTTATTTTTTAGATTATGTCTCTCACAGTGGACATGCACCTACGATGACAATTTCAGACCCCTCCATGATTTCTAAGTGGGAGAACTTGCAAAATAGCAGGGTGTTCAAATACTTATTTTCCTCACTGTAAATCAAAATAACATGTGTATAATATAAAATGCCAAGTAACCAGACTGCAATAGCATGATAGTGCATATTGGAATGTGTGAGGTAATGAGAGATCATACACACAGCTGTAAATTGTTGTCAATTCACAGTTTCATGTAATGTGGCTGGAAAGATTTCCTGTTGCGGTCAGTACAACATTAACGCTGTCAGAGCCTCTTATGGCACATTACAGTGAGCCCTTTATCAAACTAAAACCTATTACATAATGACCTTACACTGGTGGTCGTCATCTAGCCACTGGAAGATTCCACTTAGGGTGCTGGGGCTCCGCCTTGCTCTTCTGGAGTGTTTGTTTTGCTGCTGCTGCTACTTAGTTGTTCATATTAAAATGAAACATGACATTCAGCAACAAATCTGACATTTTTCTCTCACACCAGACTAATCAACCGCTTTGGCTGTTCATTATCGACCCTAACCCCTATTTATCTGAAATCAATTTAATTTAATCTGGCAAAACCACCCTGGGAATTTACCCTACGTCTGGGATTTCACCAGAGCTTGGTTCTACTTGTACATTTCCAACACAGTCTCACTCCCATCGCATAAGAAAGGACGCTTGAGGTGCATTTGCCGTTGTTATTGACGCTGGGCAGTTGGGTTTAGGAAACGTGACATGGGGGACATAAACCGCGGTCTCCAGGGTGAAAGTTCCAATCAGCCTCCCTACACGGCATTTTGGGATTTTGTACTGATTGCTACCATAGTCGCTCTTATTATTACGTTATCCTATAGCGGCGAGATGCTGCTGCTCTGCCCGGTGCGTTCTACACATGCGCTGAAGGGTGCTTTTTGCGTCGTATCTGACACTGACAGCCGCTGCCCAAGTGTCCATACTTTGTGAGTTTGGAGTGACAATGGGTTGACATTTGAAACTAGAAACTTAATGAGTAGCCATTGACTGAACAAGGTGAAGGTGGGGCGTACCTGGCTTTTCTTGATTCGCTTGACAGTTCATTAGGTAAACATTAAAGACACGGATATAACATAACATAATCTTGGAAAGGAAAAAACGTCATTTAACTCCGGGAAACGCAGACTACACATACATTCCTTATATTAAGTAAAATTAATTATTATGGCTTTTTAGGAAGCATTTCAGTACTGTAAAATTGTTAGCTGATGAAAAGACAACCCTAATTAACACTTATTAGATGTGCATTATAACTAGTTACAAAGACTAACAGTCTACAGCCATGATCATTGCCGTGACACTGTACTTCAGCAACATGTTTGCATTTTTAGTTTAGCATGTTAGCATGCTAATATTTGCTAATTAGCACCAAACACATAGCACAGCTGATGTCATTAATTCTGCAATAAAAATTTAACATTTGACACTGCCACCACATTTAAAGTGAACATTTATTACAGTTTATCCTCTAGGGACCGTGAATGTCTGTACCGCATTTCATGGCAATGCATCCAGTAGATGTTGAGATATTTCACCAGTAAAAAGATAACTTTGACCTTCTTGTGTCGCTTGGGGAAAAACAAGGGGATCACCAACGTCATTAGGGTTTATCCTCTGGGGATGGCATGAACGTCTGTACTTAATTTCATGGCCTTTTAATAACTGTTCAGATACTTCATTCTGAACGAGAGACAGTGATATCCCTAGAGCTTTGCCGCTAGCATTGGCTACAAACCGCTCATGCTAAAGGCTCTCCCAGTGATGCTGATGTTACTTTAATTACAAGGAAGTGGTATCCGAAGCGCTCAGGAACTGAATCCAATACAGTTATATTATTTTAATGGTTTGACAGCTGATTCCCACCTCACACTCCAAACTGCAAGCTGTACACTGACTGTGCTGTGCTAGTGTTGTGTTCCAGCTGCAAGGAAATAAATACCCTGTCCAAAGAGGAGGGTTTCTGTTTATCAGAGATGCAGAGAAAATATGAAGAAAAGGATGGAGAAAAAATAGAAATAGCAAAAACATACTATTTTCTAAAGCCATCAAATCTCAAATATTTAAAAAGGGGGTGCCCCTCAAGTTTAGCTGGCATTACACTGTTGGAGCCTGTTTCAGTCAGTCAGTAACCATCACTGGTCAGAGGAGAAAATGTAACATTGCAAGTTCAATAGTCATCACTGTTGCCAAAAACAAAAATCATCATCATGGCTGGACACATCTTCACCGTGGGTAGAATATTTATCACTGTGGGTGAAAACATTATCCCCGCAGATAGAAATGTCAACACCATGGGTCTCAATGTCATCACTACAGGTGGAAAATTGGGTAATAGCACACTCACTATGTCCCTCATTCCTGACTATATATCATAAGATGGGCAATTATCATCCCCGGAGCCAACAAGAAACTCACAGAAACATTGGTCATGGATGTGACAGTGCTGTCCAGGAAACATTGGGCAGTTAATAAAAGTAGAGCGATATACTGCATGAAGACATCTTGGCCCAGAGCAAAGCCGGATGAGGAGTTGCTTCTTAAGCTGGGATCAGGCTACAGGATTTAAAGAATCTCGACATATCTCATATTTACAGGCTGCCTGCTCCAGATATCTTTCATAAAACCTTGTTTCGCGTTCCAGGAGAAGCTCCTACCTAGCCGTGACATAAGCACGGAAAATGACACATTACAAGATTCATTCGGATTTGTTAATAGGATTTGGAAAATTGGACCATCTTGAATGTTGCAGACATGGGCATTCTCGCAATCTGTGCAAGTATGGAGTCAAGCCAGCAGTTAAACCTCTGCAGTCATAATTTATGGATGGCAAGTGAGGTGAGGAAACGTGGATACCAGAATGGATGTGCAGGTGTGAGGCTTCCTTTATTATTTGCAAATGGCATGCTATATTAACAGATGCATGCAACAACATTGATTGAACGCCAAATTTAACGTTACCTGAAAACAGCGTATAGTTTTTCTTTTTAGAGTTGCACATCACACTTTCAGTCACTATGACCACTACTCAGAAGCATTGTGCCAAAATATGAAAAATAACACTGCTGTTAATGGGCTTATCTGATAATGTCAGCTGACTGTTACCTTGAAACCATCCAGCAAGTAGACAGTACCGTAGGAAGGTTACCTAAAACTGGTGATTTAACGTCGCCACTCATTTTACACACAGTTTAACAACAAAACAAAATGCTGAGTGAACATTACTAGCTACGTTTTTCATATTGCACCCCCAATAACCTGAAAAACTGTTTCTAAAACAGTAGCTAACTAGCTAATACAGCATGTCGGAGGAATACAGCGGACTGCAGCGGGGAGACAGAGGGACCACAGTGTTCGCTAACGTTAGCTTCTTGTCTTATCTGGGGTCTGACAAACAGTAAATTCATCAAATTCAGTGTCCACAATGCTATTTACAATAAACTGTAGCTGTAATATTTCACGGGACCCGCATGAGTGCGAATTTCATGTCGCGGTTTTCGTTTCGTTTGTCACTTTGCCTAAGATTGAGTAACAAGTAGTACTCTCCCTTTTTAGTGGTTGCCCCATAGATTGTATATATATTGATGGACAGAGCATCTGGTTTGGCAAAGTGCTGCAACTGCGAAAGTAACTTAAACCTGCATTCTATCTGAATTCTTGCAGAGGGCGACATGCGTGGTTGCAAAAGGAGGTTGGTTTCTATAGACGTCAATGGAGAAATGACCCACTTCTCACTTGATTTATTACCTCAGTAAACATCTTCATAATGGGTTTGTGGTATCGATCGCTAGTTTTAAGTCTTCTGCAACACAGAATGATGACCATTTTTTAAATTACGGTCTCGTTGATTTTAAAATCGGCGATAAAGCAGGCGGTGTTTTAGGGCGTGGCTATGGTGTGATTGACAGTTCTCGGCCTGTCAATCATGACAGAGTGCTAGCAAAGCTTGTCCATGGCACATGAACTTCATTTTGGGGGTTCACCACGTTTCATTGCTGTGGCTGTGACACTTTGGTTGGCTAATAATGTCTTGTTCAGTGCAGCGTTGCCAGATTTTGAAAACCTGTGAAAACAAGCCTAAAACAAGCGACTTTTTCTACGGAGCCCCCCTAAGATCCTGGAAGAGAAAAATAAATAAACTGTGTGCACGGTTTTACAATCCGTGCGGACGGATTGTCAATCATCCATGTGGACAGACTGGTAAACTCTACACGGTAGAGTTTTATTTTCTCCCCCTGAGCTTCAGCACAATGACCACAGGAGGCAATTAAATCACCTTTTAACATAATTTAACATTAGAAAATTGATGGGATATCAAATATACACTTTTTTCAGTGATTTTGAGTTGTTCCCCACGATGGGTTGAATCCATTCTTTTACTCCTTTCTCTTTCTGCCAGTCTTCCTCCTGTATTTCACCCACTTCATCCCGGGCATTTATTCCTCCAAAAACTCTCCTACAGTCCAGTCACCATCAGTCGCTACTCGCCCATTTTCCTAACCAGAAAAACAGCAGACTGCCCTGCTCTGCCTCTGATTGGCTAGTACTCGTTGCCTTCTGGGTCAGAGACAATAAGAAGCAGGAAGTGGGCGGGAAATAACTGCTGTCTTCAGTGTGTATGTGGAAAGGGGCGGGACCGAGGGAACAAACTCCTACGTTTAACTCTTTGGTGCCGGATGCTTCGCGACGACACATCTACCGCCGGTTACTGCGTTGCGCAACTTTGAACCTCCCGCCGGCTGCTGCGTGGCGCAGCATTTTGTATTCGTCGGTCTTTTCATGACGCGTGCAGCAGTGAACGCACTGTCATTGGTTCAAATACACATTAAAGCCATGTGACCACTAAAATGTACTGTAGTTTGCTGAAAATCATGTCAATCAACCAGACATACACGTGCGTTTGTTTATGATTTTTTGAGTGACAAGCAAGAAAATGGCTCCGACAGAGGAGCATTTTGACCGGCGGTAGACGTGTCGGCGCGAAGCATCCGGCACAAACGGGTCCCGTTTGTCACTGCCCTCGCTGTCAAAATCCTCCTCTGTCGGAGACATTTTCTCGCTCGTCTCTCCAAAAACATAAACAAACGCACGTGTATGTTTGGTTGATTGACATGATTTTCAGCAAACTACAGTACATTTTAGTGGTCACATGGCTTTAAATGGCCAACAAGACCCGCCTCATGTGCATTTGAACCAATGACAGTGCGTTCTCTGCTGCATGCGTCATGAAAAGACTGACGAATACAAAATGCTGTGCTGCGCCACGCAGCAGCCGGCGGGAGGTTCAAAGTTGCGCAACGCAGTAACCGGCGGTAGATGTGTCGTCGCGAAGCATCCGGCACCAAAGAGTTAAATAACATATAGAAAATATCTGCTTGAAAACTTATTATGGAGCTGGGAACAAGCCCAAATAAGCAACTACACTTTAGTAACAAGCCCAAAAAAAACGCAACCCGCGACTACCAATATTTGTCAGCGACTTTGAAGAAAAACAAGTCCAAAGTCACTTATAAAAAGCGGACTTGGCAACACTGGTTCAGCGTTTGCTGAACAAGACATTGACAATCGGCGTTTTGCATTTTGCTGACACTACGTTTAAACTACGAGAAGTAAACTTCGATTAGCAAATAATTAACGTTAGCATGTTTTACCATAGCTAGCTAAGTGGCAAGCAAATGTTACAGACAATTTACATGGCAACTTCAGATACATTTACTTTACAATGTGACTCTTATATGTAATATAACCATAGACTATATGGGACAAAGATATACTTAAAACCCATCCATCCATCCATCTTCATTCGCTTATCCGGGAGTCGGGTCGCAGGGGCAGCAGCTCCAGTAGGGTACCCCAAACTTCAAGCCACATCAACCAGCTCCGACTGGGGGATCCCGAGGCGATCCCAGGCCAGGTTGGAGATATAATCTCTCCACCTAGTCCTGGGTCTTCCCCGAGGCCTCCTCCCAGCTGGACGCGCCTGGAACACCTCCCTAGGGAGGCGCCCAGGAGGCATCCTTACCAGATGCCCAAACCACCTCAACTGGCTCCTTTCAACGCGAAGGAGCAGCGGCTCTACTCCGAGCTCCTCTCGGATGACTGAGCTTCTCACCCTATCTCTAAGGGAGACGCCAGCCACCCTCCTGAGGAAACCCATTTCGGCCGCTTGTACCCTGGATCTCGTTCTTTCGGTCATGACCCAGCCTTCATGACCATAGGTGAGGGTAGGAACGAAAATTGCCCGGTAGATCGAGAGCTTTGCCTTCTGGCTCAGCTCCCTTTTTGTCACAACGGTGCGATAAACAGAATGTAATACCGCACCAGCTGCTCCGATTCTCCGACCAATCTCACGCTCCATGGTCCCCTCACTCGCGAACAAGACCCCAAGGTACTTAAACTCCTTCACTTGGGGTAAGGACTCACTCCCTACCTGAAGAAAGCACTCCATCGGTTTCCTGCTGAGAACCATGGCCTCAGATTTAGAGGTGCTGATCCTCATCCCAGCCGCTTCACACTCGACGGCGAACCGATCCAGTGAGTGCTGAAAGTCACAGACCGATGACGCCATCAGGACCACATCATCTGCAAAAAGCAGCGATGAGATCCCGAGCCCACCGAACTGCAACCCTTCCCCGCCCCGACTGCGCCTCGATATCCTGTCCATAAATATAACAAACAGGATTGGTGATAAAGCGCAGCCCTGGCGGAGGCCAACCCTCACCTGGAACGAGTCCGACTTACTGCCGAGAACCCGGACACAGCTCTCGCTTTGGTCATACAGAGATTGGATGGCTCTGAGAAGGGACCCCCTCACCCCATACTCCCGCAGCACCTCCTACAATTTCTCCCGGGGGGACCCGGTCATACGCCTTCTCCAGATCCACAAAACACATGCAGACTGGTTGGGCATACTCCCAGGCCCCCTCCAAGATCCTTGCGAGAGTGAAGATCTGATCCGTTGTTCCACGGCCAGGACGGAATCCGCATTGTTCCTCTTCAATCCGAGGTTCGACTATCGGCCGAACCCTCCTTTCCAGTACCTTGGAGTAGACTTTACCAGGAAGGCTGAGAAGTGTGATACCCCTGTAATTGGCACACACCCTCTGGTCCCCCTTTTTAAAGAGGGGAACCACCACCCCGGTCTGCCACTCCTTAGGCACCGTCCCAGACTTCCACGCAATGTTGAATAGGCGTGTCAACCAAGACATCCCCTCCACACCCAGAGCTTTCAGCATTTCTGGACGGATCTCTCTTTTGCCTTGGCGTTCATTCATGGCCATACATACCCTTCACTCATTGGAAACCTCCTGGTTTGATTGCTGAACTTTGGCCTGCTTGTTATCTTTCTCTAATTCATTTTCTCCTAGTCTGTGTGCAGGTGCTATGATCAGGATATCCACAGTACATGGTTGAAAAGTGTCCATGTTAGTGCCGTATCCACGCAACAGGTCTTAGCTGCTTCTTGCATTTATTCTGATTAGTAACCCTGTTCTCCTCTGCAAGAGCTGCCACTCAGCATTACAAAGGAGGTTGCTGGTGTGCCATAAAAGCCTGCACATATTTCCATTCCTTTGTCCTTTTTCAGTGCCAGTCAAATATAGATTCAAAAGGTTTGCTTTGATTACGCAGGTTTGGACATTTTCTTAGCTATGTCCCTGAGTTGGTTTTGAAAGACGGAAGCCTAATGGAGTGATTGCAGACAGGTAAAGCAGCATGTGTGAATGATGGATTGTACAGTGACAGCATTCATTGAGTGTAATGTAAAAGTGTTTGGTGCAGCTGCATCTACTCTTGCAGTTTTCTGACCAATCCCTGTCATGATTTGTGCTCTGTTGTTGTTTTGACCAAAAAAAAGCCATCATAACTAAATGTAAGATGCTAACAGCTTATCCTTTGCATGCTTGTTTAATGAAAATCAACTAACTTTTCCGTTGGACAGTACAACGCCTTAGAATGTATCAAAGTACAACACTTAAATGTCACTTTATAGTTCAATAAATCTTAAGCAAAATGTATTTCCATGCAATGGCATAGTTGTTAAAAAATCAATAAATTAATGAGCACAAATGTGTGGGAACCATTTCGCCCTTCCCTTGAACAAGAAGCCTGTTTGCTCTAACCACCCAAGTAATGACGTCCCAATGACAGGTGAACAATGCAAGTATGGACATTCATTTCAGGTTACAGTTGCCATGTGATTGGGTCGTACCACATAAAGGTCAGAGAAACAATTAAGGGACTTTAATGGGAATGATTGCTGAGTGTGAAGTGGGAGGGCAGCTGCTATAATGATGAACAGTGATGGAGGTAGCCTAATGTTACACAGCCAGTTAATACTTGCTCCAGCAGCTTTTGGATTACAGGCTGATTTACTGCTATAATGACAGTCTTTTATTATTATTAGTTTTTTCAGATTCACATCTATTTTGTTACATTTGTAGTGCAAGAGCCACACAATAAAAGTCTGCATGCATGACAGCAGTTCTGTGAAGTTACAATATATTAACCCTTGTGTTGTCTTCCCGTCAGAATTGAAAATCAAAGCTTTTGTTGAGGCTTTTTATCAATGTTTTTAAATTTTTTGTACGTTTTTGTAAATTTTTTTTCAACATTTTTGATGCTTTTAACGTTTGTCACTTTTGACGTTTTCAACACATAACACTAACTTAATGATTTTAGTTTTACAGTTATTTTTGGAATTTATGGTCAATAAACCTCATTTATAGGAAATTATAGCTAATGTTTGAGTTAGAAAAGCAGAAATTAGGAATTATTTAATTAAAGGAAGGTATGTTGATGGATAATCACAGACTGGAATATGTCAACTTTTACTCAATACTATTTAAAAAACACTTAAATTTGTTAGGTTAGTCCGGATTTTCTGGATTTTCAGTTTGATCCAAACTAAAATTACAGGTGTAAAACCTCCCCCAGACTATGTTCCGGACCAAGCAGACAAAATTTGGTCTGAACAAAAGAGGTAGTTTCGGTCTGTATAACTGCAGTGTGAAACCAAAACTAACCAGATCAAATGTATACAATGTAACAAAAACGTTTAGGACTTTCAGGTGTGAAAAGGACCTAGATTGCGATGGCTGGAACCACAAGGAGCCGCCCGCTTTGAGCTTAATTTTGGCTCTCCTGAAATAGATGGGTGATGTCACGCAGACGTCCATATTTTATACAGTCTTTGGAGGTGCTAAATAAAAGTCAGGGGATCACCAGAGCCATAAGGATACATTCTCCGCGTGCCCTGGATATGCATGATTATTGCACAGGTGTGCCTTACGCTGGCCACTTTAAAATGTGCAGTTTTGCTGTATGGGGGTGGGGGTCCGGGTGGAGTCAGTATCTCGTGTTATGGTTTCTCTCTCTCTCTCTCTCTCTCTCTCTCTCTCTGCAGTTTGTTGTTGTAGCTTGAGTGGGCAAATCCTCACATTCAATGGCGTCTGGCACTTTGGAGAGGTGTTCTCTTCGCAGATTAACCCTTACCTTAACCCTAACATCAGATGCCCCTCCCTCGGACACCTCCAATACAATAAAACTGCACATTTTAAGGTGGCCTTTTATTGTGGCCAGCCTAAGGCACACTTGTGCAGTAATCATGCTGTCTTATCAGCGTCTTGATGCCACACCTGTGAGGTGGATTGAGCAAAAAGTCACAGGTACGCAAAACCACGGGACATCATCATGGGAATAATTCCAATAGTTAGTTAAGATATTAAAGTCTAGAACGACCAACTTACATTCCCATCCCTAGAGCCGCCACCAAAGAACAGATTGCGGCACATAGTTTCTACTTCAGTCTTAATTTCAATTCATCACTTTCTGTGCCTGACACCACAGTTTTTGTGAATGAAATTGGGCAAATGTACAACATCACAGTAAAGTGGACATTTTTTGTTTTTTTTTGCTGCAATTTGGGATTTATGTTGACATGACAAGTATTATTTTTCTGTCAAAATGTTGCCTATAGTGCTTTAAGAGCTTTACGAGGCTGGTGTGTGTTGCTTGATGTGGGAATGTGCTAAGAAAAGGCAAACGGTCATGACAATAAAACAGGGGAGAGAGGAAGAGACAGAGTGACACATGAAGAGATGGAAACAGACAGGAAGGTTTTTTTGTCATTCCCGTAGACTGTTATCCCTGACGAGGCTGTATCAGCAGGATGGTCATCTAATCAGCCTTCACAGTGGGACAACTACATCAGTTAGCATTGATGATAAATCATATTGACAGCTATTGCCTGACAGAAGGGGGGTAATGATAGAGGAGGGAATGTGGAAATGTTGAAAAATAGACTGGAATTAAGGAGAATTGGGGGGAGAAGAGTAATTGACACTGCTAGGGAACATTTCTAAAAAAAGAGAAAGACATTCAAGATAATTGCATGAATATTATCCTTTTTCTTGCTGTACTTGAATTTCTCCACCCCCTCTTTCTTCCGTCACCGTTTCACCATCGCCACCTCACCCACTGTACATCAATGTCTCCGGCCTCCCATCCACCCACACAGTGCCTATTACCAGGGCTTAATGGATGAAAATAATGTATAGGAAGCATTTATATATTATATTGAGTCTGCCTTTTGCATTAATAAAAAATAAATAAATTTAATAGCATGCTAACTGCAACCTGCAGTCATTTTTTTTTTTTAATTACAGTGCAAAGAGAAGAAATTAATTGACTGTGACTGTGAACTTGCTATGGAAGGGGAGGACTAAGAAGGGAATGTAATGAGAGATGGAGATTTGTGAGGTGAGGGCTGCCGGGGATTGGGCTGAACCAGGGTGTCGGCTCACTCAGGAGACAGATTCCAATCCATTATTGATGAAAGTGAATGGAAGAAGGTTTCAGGATAGTCCCGGTGTTGGGCCTTGTCCGTTTGTCATGTAACATTAATTGACACAGCCCTTGCGGTGGCACAGCCATCCGTCCGTCCGGGGCTCTCGTTTCAGTTTGCCCCATGATTTATTTACAGGGACACTGGACTGAACAATCATTGAGGTGGTTCAGGCTTATTTTTGATCTCTGTGCTACTGTGCCCTCTGAAAGGCATGGCTGGCTTCAATCTAGAATACCAGGAAAAGGAGAGCTCATATTGCAAAATGTGTTCAATACATGTACGTACTAGAGGATGGATACCCGACCCGAGCCCGACGGGACCCGACGGTACCCGACGGGTCGGGCCGGGTTCGGACAGATTTTTAGAAAGGATGCTCGGGTTCGGGTCGGGCTCGGTCACATCAGCGCGATAAGGCATTGAACATTTTGAATTTAAAACAGCTTAAAATAAATGTCAAATATTACCCTAACATCCGTCTTCCTGTGTGCTGTGACAACGAAAGACGTGCGTATTAAGCTCCGTGTGGCAGCGCAACGATGGAAGATGTTAAAAAGAAGTTGGCCGCAGGAGATTTTAAAACTATTGAAAACGAAGGAAAGTCAGCTGTGCATTGATGCGCTCATCTGTTGACATTTCCCAATGCCTTCCTACAATTGCTTAATAAAAGCGGGCTTTCCACACAAACAAACGTACATGTGTCATTAGTATGAGAAACAAATGCGATTTTAACTGTGTCGGGCTCGGGTCGGGCTCGGACAGAAATATCTTAATGCCTGTCGGGCTCGGGTCGGGTTCGGTTACTGCTCTGTCGGACGCGGGCCGGGCTCGGACAGAAAAATCCGGCCCGATCCGCACTCTAGTACGTACACATTTTTAACACTGAACTGAATCACTGTCACTGAACGAATCAATACTGTTGTCCACTATGATAATTACTTGGATAATAGCTTACTACAATACAGCAACAGCCAAAGAAACAATCATGATGTGATAATTCTACATTATAAACGGAGACAAAAAAAAACAACCCACACAACAACAACAATTACGACTCATATTTATGTTTATAGTGGCTGTGCCCTCTAGTGGCCATGGAAGTCATGACGGGAGCAAAGCAGGAAGTAAGGTGACAAAGTGTAAGAGCGAAAACTCCACATCTGGAGGCAAGTTGAGGTGGTGGACGGGTCAAACTAACAAAAGACAGCATAATTGGAATCCTGAATCCTGGAATCCTAGTTCTGGCTTTTGGTTTTGGTTATGGTTTGCCACCCCAAAATTTAAGTGGCCTCATATGAAAGATTTCTTTGGGCGCCGCTGCCAGACACCCTTACAGGGGCAGTTGTCCCCTGATTAACCACAAGTTGCTGTGCCACCGGTGTTGGGTTTATCTGGAAGTTGCTTTTGGATAAAAGCTAAATGTAACGTTCTACACAGAGCAAAGTGGAACACGAGCCTACAGCATACGGTAATACGACACGAAAAAGATCTTCAAGGACAGTTGGTGTCGACCACAAGAAAGCAACAATACGCTTATTCCATACTCAAAAACAAGCTAGGACGGCTGCACAAAGATGAGATTTGTGTTTTATCCAAAGTAGTTTCACAACAGGCTTACTGCTTGGTCTGGCCTGGTTAACCTTCCCACTTTCCCACACAACCACCTCCTTTAGCTTTCCTAATGGGAAGAACCGGGGACTTCCTACAATGGCTGACAAATGGGACTAGTTGTTGTACTGAACTAAACATGGACAGGTTAAACTAGAAACTGACTGAATCTGTGTTATTATTATGTTGATATGATTTGGAGAACAAGTCTAGACTACACAGTCAGGGACGCTAAATCTTTGAACTGCAAAATACATCTTCATTCCACAGATGTTAGCAGTCATGTTCTGTTTAGGTGTGTGTGTACAGCCTGCAATTATATAATTGTTGACTTATTCAACTACATTTGATAGCGACAGGCACATTAAGGGCTTGATCAGGATTTAATAAAAATATGTAAATGTTTCTGTTTGGCAACCTCGTTGTCAGTTGCCGTCACACATTGATGACTCAGCCTGTACCCAGTTCATGAAAGGTTGGACATGAGCTATATATAAACACTGTTTGTTGATCAGATCCCTCAGAGGTAATGCATTTTCTGTTTGCAGAACCAACAACTGAGGTTTGTTGGCCAAAATTTGAGAGGGCAAAGCAAAGATACGAAGCTGCATCTCATCCGAGGCTTTATTTGTGTAATGGTGCAGGGGCACACAGGATGTGGAAACTGTTTGTCACCTTGTGGCCCCAGTGACACTGTGAACCAAGGTTATTATGGTTTTGGATTTTTCATTAATTTTTTTATTTAATTTTGGCTTTTGTTTTCAAATTCAGTTTAGTTTGTTAATTTGCTAGTTTGGTTTAATTTTTATGTTTTGAAAATGCTTTTTTGGGGATTTTGTCAGGGGCAAAATTCAAGTATTGTGTATTAATAAATCAACAAAACAATTTAAGAAATATGTTTTCAACAATGCATTCAACAATAACTCCAGTACATAAAATGTACATATGATGAGCACAGATATGTAAACAGTCTACACATGACATCATGTGTAAGTGATGTGTGCCTGGGAAATAAATAAAATAGCCAACAGACTAAAGAAGAATACATGAACAGGTGAACTGCTTAAAGTCAATCGACTCACACAGTTGTGTAGATATCCCAGTATTAATCTACATATTAACCCATGCTTCCTCCCGCTTTTGGCGTTCTTGCGTATTTACTAACCAGCTTTCGGGTTGCCAGTTTGTGTCACTTTGTGAAATGGTCACGTTATTTTGATTAATTGATTTGTGTACAGGGACATGATCCGTGTTCTCTGGGGGACGCAACAATGGGGAAATGAAATGCCACACGGCAGCGACAAAAACGGTAATGGACCGCCACACACGATCCGCGACTTTTCAATACTACTCGCTACCGTAATCGTTCTGTGATCACGAAATAGGCTTGCCATTGAAATACATTACTTCAAAATTCGTAATCAACGATTACAATGAAAATAACAACATTAACGTGACCTGTACACAAATCAACAGATTAAATAACGTGGCCATGACAAACTGCCATGAGACTGGATTGTCTCTGTCCTATGGTTGTCTCGGTCATGTTGCCTGACTCTGTACCCGTCCATCAATGCCCTGTACTTCTGTTCTGGTGAAAGGGGCTTTGCGTTCTCCTTTACCTTTTTAAGGTAAGCTAGGTTAACTTCCTTGTGTTCCTTGTGTCTCAAACGTACTTTCAAATTCATGGGATTTTTTTCCTTTAATAAATTATCTCAATATTTTACCACCCTACACTGCAAGGCACTTGCTTTTGTTTGACACAGTCATAATCAAATAGAAATAATCAAACGCTAGCGCTATTTTCCGACTTTCGGTGCCCCCATGATACCAGGCGTGGGGCATGGACTATGTGTTCAGTTTGACATTTTCGGAATTTCTGGGTCCCCAGTTGGAAACTATATGTCTATTGCATAGACTGTGTGAAACAGGTCTACGTTTGGAAAAAAAGACATTATTTACTCTATGAAAGACATTGGCAAAGATGAAAATTAAGACATTTTCTGTTTTAGTTTCATTTAGTTAGTTTTGCGAACAGACATTACAGATTCCAACCTTGGTTGGAACCAGGGTGCGATTAAAAAGAATCCATTAATCAGCCAGTGTCATGATTCAAGACAAATCAGATTTTTCTTTCTTTTATTCCTTTTAACAGCAGTCTGCTCTGAGAGACTAAATAGCTCAGAGCAAACATCCACAACAAAAGATTTTCTGCCACAAAAGCCTCTCCCAACGTGACTGTGAAGTAAATATATAGTACCTTAAATTAAATTGGCGTGGGAGGAGATAGCACATCTGGCAACATAAGAGAACCATTTTCCAATGTAGGAAACAGTTCAATGATAGAACATAAGACTGATGGTATTTGTCAGCCTGTTAATTCATGACACATATTGGCTGTTCTGTGCTGGATTGTAATTATTACAAGCACAGCAATGGATAAAACATTTACAATGTAAAATGGAGATTTGAAAGTTTTAAACGGCAACTATTATAAACCATTTTCAGGTTAGTAGGCTACTTGTATTTTGTGTTTGTACCAGATCACTTTCCATGCTTTAATGTTTATTTTTCACTTTAACACTTTATTTTTCTCATACTGCCAATGGCTGTTGCACTTGTATTGAAGCTCCATATAAGACACTCTGTAGGAGCCCCCCTCCCGACAAAGCCCAGTCTGCTCTGATTGGCCAGCGTGTTTTCTGGAATCTGCGTTTCGAACAGCAGCCTACGCTGTTGTTTCACTAGTATCAGCTGGAGCTGCAATGGAGTATATAGCAGGACTTTGTACCATGAAAATTACCAATAAACCAAATACTACACAAACTGACATGTCCCAGCAGTAAAGGCACAGTATGTAGCTAATACAGTTAGCAGAGGACACTAATGGAATATAGCAGCACTTTCTACAGTCAAAAATCACAGATAAAGCTTTTAAACCAAATACTCCAAAACTAGAAATGTTTTAGGAGTAATGTGACCCGGAATTGGGGAGAATTTAACGACACTGGCAGCTAGGGCTGCACAATTAATCAAATTTTAAATCACAATCACGATTTTGACTTCCCACGATCAAATTTGCGTGATTGAGCGGGTTTTTTTTTTAAGCGTCATTTCATAGAACGCTGAGTTTTTTTGCAAAGCCAATCTACCGCTCCATAAACCCCTGTCTGCTCATGAGCCAGTCAGAGTAGTTCCCTGCACCTTTTGCAGCTTAGTTTCTAGATGTAGACAGTCACAGAGGACAGAGTAACGGGAGGAAAACTCAACAGATAGCATTCGGTTATACGTCGGTCTCAAGGTTTACCAGTTTACCAGTAAACGCAACATTTTGTCCCGTCTGTTGTTTTTCAGACAACAGCAGTGACCAGTGCTAGTCGGTGCTAGTAGCATCTGTTAGCTGTTCACTCCTCTTGGAAGCACTGGTGCTAGCGTCCTCGCATCCGCTGCAATGTTATTTATATGGATATGGTTTAATTTTGCGTTACATGACCCATTTCTTCTGTAAAGCCGTGCCTGTGTTGGATCTCTCCTCTACTCTCTCTCGTCTTACTCTCCGCGCCCGGCCACACATCGGCCGCCGGTCCACACTTCTGACATTTGTCTACAGTTTTAATTTTTTATTAACACAGCTGTATATTGTTAAGAATGAGGGGCAAACCTGTATTTGTACCAGTGTTTCCGCGGGTAACTCTTCTATCGCGGCCGCCACGGTGAAGAACACAGAAGAAGTCACTGAATACAACTAACTTCAGTTGGTAGAGTAACAGCGTGTGAGACGGAGCTGCTGGACCTGGGCCAGAGATGTGACCCATGGCCATAATATCATAGTTCATAAAAATGCAGCGCAGTGACGATACAGACATTTCATACACACTATGTGTGTATCCGCCATTCGACCCGTGCTGGACCCATTCATAATGAGTCAGCCGTCTCTCTGTGAGTAGCGTCCATCACACTCCCTCTCGCAGTTATAAATAGCCTATGTGAGGATAAAATTTGTTTTAGTTAAAATCAACAAATAATCGTGAGAATAATCATGATCAAAATTTTTATCCAAATAATCGTGATTATCATTTTGGCCATAATTGTGCAGCCAAGGTGACATTGTTTACTGCCGTTAGCATGTAGCTACATGCAACAATGTTAACACTGCAGTAGCTTAAAAAAACACTTCCTGCCTGGAGCAAATAACCAGTCATAGAAGTCCGGCTTAGAGTTGCAGAAGACTTAACCAAGAGTAGAAGAAACTGTAGAAACTGTTGTCTTTAGCCTATGGAGATTTCTCTAAAATTCACTTACCTCATTATTTGAACAATTTTTACATGCAAATCTATGGGGAGCCGTTTGTAAAGCGGCTCATGCTGAAAATAACAGCAACATTTTGTCACATTTAGCTTTAAATAATGTTTAAAAAACTGGTCTGAAATTTTGAGGGTCACTTTCTTGCACATTTACAACAATATTTGTCAACTTGGAAATATTTTAAATAGTTAAATCCAAATATTAAATATTACACCTAAATGTTAAATCTAAATGTTAAATCTAAATCTAAATGTTAAATCTAAATCTAAATGTTAAATCTAAATCTAAATATTAAATCTAAATATTAAATCTAAATGTTAAATCTAAATCTAAATGTTAAATCTAAATCTAAATGTTAAATCTAAATCTAAATGTTAAATCTAAATGTTTTTGAAACTAAATATTTAGCTAATATGCAAATGAAATGCCGGTAACCGGAAGTAACAAAATAAAAGCTCGAGGAGGTCAGTGTATGTTTATATTGTCAAATAACGAATAAAAACCATCTCATCCGGGGATATGGACACTTGAACTTTGATAAACGTGATAATAACTACCTAAAATAATAAACACAGTTGGAGAAACTGTATTTGAAGAGTACTTTGAGATTTAGTGTCACTTTTATGAATGGTGCCGGACTTATGACCTGTAACCACTATAGCCAGCCACCAGGGGGCTCACTTTGACTGGTCTGTCACTTTCGCTTGCAGGTCAGCAAATGTCAAAATGTCCACCTCCACTCCATTTATTATCCTAAATTAGATAAGCACCTGTTTGAGGTCGTTAGCTGCATAAAGACACTTGTCCACCCCATACAATCAGTAAGAATCCAACTACTAACATGGCCAAGACCAAAGACACTAGAGACAAAATTGTACACCTCCACAAGGTTGGAAATTGCTACGGGAAAATTGCCAAGCAGCTTGGTGAAAAAAGGTCCACTGTTTGAGCAATCATTAGAAAATGGAAGAAGCTAAACATGACTGCCAATCTCCCTCGGACTGGGGCTCCATGCAAGATCTCACCTAGTGGGGTCTCAATGATCCTAAGAAAGGTGAGAAATCAGCCCAGAACTACACGGGAGGAACTGGTCAATGACCCGAAAAGAGCTGGGGCCACCGTTTCCAAGGTTACTGTTGGTAATACACTAAGACGTCATGGTTTGAAATCATGGATGGCACGGAAGGTTCCCCTGCTTAAACCAGCATGTCAAGGCCCGTCTTAAGTTTGCCAATGACCATTTGGATGATCCAGAGGAGTCATGGGAGAAAGTCATGTGGTCAGATGAGACCAAAATAGAAAGTTTTGGTCATAATTCCACTAACCGTGTTTGGAGGAAGAAGAATGATGAGTACCATCCCAAGAACACCATCCCTACTGTGAAGCATGGGGGTGGTAGCATCATGCTTTAGGGGTGTTTTTCTGCACATGGGACAGGGCGACTGCACTGTATTAAAGAGAAGATGACCGGGGCCATGTATTGCGAGATTTTGGGGAACAACCTCCTTCCCTCAGTTAGAGCATTGAAGATGGGTCGAGGCTGGGTCTTCCAACATGACAATGACCCGAAGCACACAGCCAGGATAACCAAGGAGTGGCTCTGTAAGAAGCATATCAAGGTGCTGGCGTGGCCTAGCCATTCTCCAGACCTAAACCCAATAGAGAATCTCAAACTCCGTGTTTCTCAGCGACAGCCCAGACATGGGACTGATCTAGAGAAGAGCTGTGTGGAGGAGTGGGCCAAAATCCCTTCTGTAGTGTGTGCAAACCTGGTGAAAAACTACAGGAAATGTTTGAATGTAAATGTGCTGTATTTATATAGCGCTTTTCTAGTCTTTACGACTACTCAAAGCGCTTTTACATCATACATTCACCATTCACACACTGTGGCCGAGGCTGCCGTGCAAGGTGCCACCTGCTCATCAGATAAACATGCACACACATTCACACTCCAATGCACAGCATCGGGGGCAACTCAGTGTCTTGCCCAAGGACACTTTGACATGGGACTGCAGGGCCAGGGATTGAACCACCAACCTTCCAATTGGCAAGCAACCGCTCTACCGCTGAGCCACAGCCGCCCAACCTCTGACCTCTGTAATTGCAAACAAAGGTTACTG
Source organism: Etheostoma perlongum (assembly GCA_026937815.1). Lineage (NCBI taxonomy): Eukaryota > Metazoa > Chordata > Actinopteri > Perciformes > Percidae > Etheostoma > Etheostoma perlongum. The sequence goes on from CM049387.1 coordinate 8,485,144, forward strand.
TACCAAATATTAACATTGATTTTCTCAGGTGTTCAAATACATATTTGCAGCTGTATCATACAAATAAATAGTTAAAAAATCATACATTGTAATTTCTAGGATTTTTTTTTTTTTAGATTATGTCTCTCACAGTGGACATGCACCTACGATAACAATTTCAGACCCCTCCATGATTTCTAAGTGGGAGAACTTGCTAAATATCAGGGTGTTCAAATACTTTTTTCCTCACTGTATATGGAATGCATACAATACATTATTTAAAAAACTAAAAATCTTGAACACATGAAATTGTAAAAGTGTATTTTTGGACAGGAAATATTCAAAGTGTACATTGCCTAGCAAGAAATAAGCTGCACACTGCAGGTAGACATCGGTCCTAAAAACGTTGTGTTTTGAATCATAAGCTTCATTTCAAAGATGTGATGATGGCTATATTTAGGGTTTAAAGGAGAATTCCGGTCGATTTCATCATGTAGCTCTGTTGTTTGTGAATTTGGAGTGCTGTCAGTAGAGAGAAAAACTAAAACAATCGGTGCTCTCTACACCGAGTTAACCTAATGCTAGAGTTAGCACCCAACAGGCTTAAACAGGGCAAGTTATAAATGTGTTTTTAGCCTCTAAACATGTTCAAAATGTCGTTACAAGTGCCTACCCATGTGCACTCACCCGCTCCACTGTGGTGTCAGGTTACAGCCTGTTTCTACATAGTCATTACTAAGGACATAACGGCAAAACAAAATACAAAAGTTTTTTTGTGTGGGAAAAAATACATTTTGGAATATTGGATTGTATGAGTTCGACAATCGACTAGTGTGGACTTCACCGGAAAAAAACAGGAAATAAACCGAAGTATGGATTAACAACTTTTATGCCTTTCTGTCACATCTACAGCAGTCATATTCACTATGTTCACTCAGAAGGAATCACAGCACATGGGTAGGCACATTTAATGACATTTTGAACATGTTTAGAGGCTAAAAACATGTTTAAAACTTGCCCTTTTTGAGCCTGTTGGGTGCCAACTCTAGCATGAGGATAACACTGTGTAGGCAGCACCGATTGGTTTAGTTTTTATTGTTACTGACAGCACTCTAAATTTCCAAGCAATAGAGCTACGTGTTGAAATCGACGGGAATTCTCCTTTAAGATTAGCACCATCTACTTTGGGTGGCTGGTAAAATTTGAACATTTGTTAGCCATTTGGCTTTTAGTTGAAAAGTAAAATGCTTCCCCGAGGTGCCACCACAGTTATGGCGGCGTATTTACGTTCAACTTTAACCCGGATCTGGTAAAAAAATATGTTTTCACAACTTGCAAAAATAACTTTAATTCAATAGTTTGGGAATCATTTTTGGCCTTAACCTGCATTTATAACCTTCAGGAATAGCATAGTCCTACCAAATCCCATGATTTGCTGCCTCTCCAGTGGTGTGACCCATTAAACAAATCAGATGATCCTGGGTCATATCATACAAAAACGTGTCATTAAAATTCCCCAACACAGCTCATATTTTGCCGAAGTGCCGTTTTAATTGAGCAGAATGAGAGGAGTGCTGAGGCAGCAGTATCTGATCACACTGTCTGGAGCAGGAAGCAATTTGGTCAAGCAAAACCGTCCACTCTTCAACAAACCAATTAATTATTTATGAGCTTCAGTGGAGCAGAGAAAGTTAATTTATTGTTATCATTAGAAGATTGTTCTGTTTGGGTCCATGTGAGGAAGAGTCAAGCTACAATTACAGGCTCCACCGATTAGACAGAACTTCATACGACCGTGGCAGACAGCCGTTCTCACACTTCACAAGTTACCTCCAAACTTCATCTATGAACTTTAGGAAGATTATACCCTAATGAATGCAAATTAAAAGGTTGACAGCAGCAAATGAACATCGTGCAAGGTCAGTTGTCCAAGTTGACATTGTCAGGGGGAATAATAATTAAGTAAATAAGTATACTTAAAAATTGACTTTTAAGAAATTAAGTTAAGTAATGCCTTTAAATGGATACATTGTCATTAGTTTAGAGATAAACTAACAATGGGGGATTACTGTTGTAACTTCAGTGAACAACATATGTGTTGCTGATTAATCTTTACTGTAGTAATGAATGTACAGAAAGTCCATGGTTAACATATTGTCCATATTAGTTGAACATTTGTGATAAAGGGTCAAACAACGTTGGGTATGTTCAGACATTCTCTCTGTAGCACCTGATAATATAGTGCATAACTGATTGCTGTTTATGTGGAACTGAGTGAAACATGTACAGTACTAGAAAACATATCAAGGCCAATATCAAATAAAAACCACTGGAGTTAATTTGAATATGTGATAGGGATAAAATGAAGCATTGCATCAATAAATCGCTATGCAGATGTGGAGGATTCTGCATCAATGCAGTGACAGACCATAATTGATTATAGCCTACTGATGTTGCTTGTTGATAGTTTTTGCTTTTTGTCTGCTGTGTTCAGACAGAAGGAAGTGTCTTTTTTTAAGAACAGATACAATAAAAAGGGGAGTTCATACATACCTGACTCCTTGAATTATTTGATGAAAACCATGTGTAGCAATATTGAGGAGGTGACGCATCGGGATAATGAATCGAGTCGAATCGTTGACAGGATCATCGTAATCGAATCGTGAGGCCATTGAAGATTCACCCCCCCTAATATTTTAGTTGTGTAAACTTTTAAAGCACTAGCAAATGACAGCTTTCTTTTCATGATCAAGGAGCAGTTTTGCCACAGCTCGTACATATACAGTGAGGAAAATAAGTATTTGAACACCCTGCTATTTTGCAAGTTCTCACACTTACATGGAGCCCCAGTCCGAGGGAGATTGACAGTCATGTTTAGCTTCTTCCATTTTCTAATGATTGCTCCAACAGTGGACCTTTTTTCACCAAGCTGCTTGGCAATTTCTCAGTAGCCCTTTCCAGCCTTGTGGAGGTGTACAATTTTGTATCTAGTGTCGTTGGACAGCTCTTTGGTCTTGGCCATGTTAGTAGTTGGATTCTTACTGATTGTATGGGGTGGACAGGTGTCTTTATGCAGCTAACGACCTCAAACAGGTGCATCTAATTTAGGATAATAAATGGAGTGGAGGTGGACATTTTGAAGGCAGACTAACATGTCTTTGAGGGTCAGAATTGTAACTGATAGACAGGTGTTTGAATACTTTTGCAGCTGTATCATACAAATAAATAGTTAAAAAATCATACATTGTGATTTCTGGATTTTTTTTTTTATTATGTCTCTCACAGTGGACATGCACCTACGATGACAATTTCAGACCCCTCCATGATTTTTAAGTGGGAGAACTTGCAAAATAGCAGGGTGTTCAAATACTTATTTTCCTCACTGTATTGTAACAAAGTGAAGAAAAATCTCTAAAGTATAATTGTCATTACTTCATTGCAATTTCTGTATTCAATGACAATGACATGCAAATGAAAATATACATTTAAAAGTTCTACTTAGGCAACATCACTTCACAAGGACACATGAAAAACATAGGGCTTTTTATCACACATCTCTATTACTGTAGTCTGTATCTGTTCATTACCTTTGGGCAGCTTAATCAACTAAATAACTTTGATTTGCAAATGTTTACTCCTCCACGCGAGCATAGAGCCATTACACGACAGAATGCAGAGTGAGGATCTCATTGTTTGTGACTAGATATTCATTATTTGCTAGCCGTCTGCCTCTCTGTCCAGTGTACGGCTGATTTGCAAGCTGGGGACGGATAGGTAATGACGGCAACACTAAACCCAATAGCTGTTTTATAGGCAGCAGTGCTTTATGATGCTTGCACTAATTGCCAGTGTGATTAGTGAGGTGTCTGTGCCCTCGCTGGTTGCTCCGGCTGTCCTGTGTACTGAGCTCTCGCGGACCCCGAGAACTGGGGAAGAGTGGGTGTGTGGCAGATCGTTGCAGAAGGAAGACACAAGGGCATAATCGACTTACCGCTTTTTTTCTGCCCCTGTCAGCCCTTTCCTGTGTGCTGCAATAAAGACAAATTAACTTAAAGGCTTGATCTCTTGGCAAAAAGTAATCTATTTCTAACTGTCAGTGAGAAGAAGAAATCCAAATAAATAAGTAGGAGACTGATTTGCTGATTTGATAGCCTGAAATACAGGTAAAAAAAAACATAGTTCTTTCTGCCTTTGAAAGGGCATTCTGTGATCCAAGTGTACCTTGGACTCTTTATATAAAGTAGTGTGTCCTCAGACATAAAATGCTGTACTCTGAATAGGTTCCTCTTACCGTTTTGACTCGTGAAAATCTGATTTGAAAGCTTAATGTGCATCTGCCACTCAGCCTGACCTCAATATTCAAGGTTTTGAAAAACAGCTATTGCTGATGTGTCCAAGCAGACAGTCTGTACTGAAAGTGAGATGATTGCACACTTACTGAGGCTTTTTTGTTCAGATACATTTTACTACCAGAGTTGCTATAAGTGAATTTGCATGGATTTCAAGTTGTGTTTGCATACTTACCAACATGACCTTTAGCTTGCAGACTTCTTTTTTCTTTTGTTTCTGTGTTTCTAAAGATATCTCTCTCTCTGTCTGATACTGCCTAATATCTGTGCTGTGTTTATATGAGATCATTACCTTGCATAATATTTCTGTCTATTGTTTAATCCCTTAATTGCATACACATAAACAGTTCACACTGCAATAGATGTGCGTACAGGAAACCACCACAAATCTTCATTGTAAATATGAAAATATTATGTAGAAGTCAATAGCCACTGGGTTTGTTAATCATCACCTACATTGCAAAACATTTTGCACCTGCATTAATAGATTTGTATGCCACTTAGAGGCAACTCAACAAGCTGTAAAACATTGACATATCGCCTTATTATTGCTTTACATAACTGTTATGTTATGTGAAACAGTTGCCTATTTCAATAATAATAATAAGTTGGACTTATGTATATAGCGCCTTTCAAGGTACCCAAGGTTGCTTAACAAAAAAAGGGGGGTGTCAAAGGATTTAGTGAAAGGAAATGTTTTGAGGTGCTTTTTGAACATGGGCAAGGATGGGGCAGGGCGGACATGGAGTGGTAGACTGTGGGAGCATTGGCAGAGAAAGCCCTGTCCCCAAAAGTCTGCAACCTGCTGCGGGGGGTGTCCAGCAGGTCCTTGTCCCAACGTGACTGACTGTATGGGTGGAGGAGATCTGTGAGGTATTTTGGTGAGAGTCCGTGGAGAGATTTGTAGGTGAGCAGCAGGATTTTGTTGGTAATGCGTGACTTGATTGGCAACCAGTGGAGCTGTTGGAAGATGGGAGTGATTTGCTGCCAGGGCTTTGTGGTTAGAACCCATTGCAGCAGAGTTTTGGAGATAGTGGAGTCTGCTAAGGGCCTTGATGGGCAGTCCAGACAGGACACCATTGCAGTAATCCAAGGGGGAGGTGATGAAGGCATGGATGAGTGTCTCAGTTACTGAATGTGTGAGGGAAGGCCGGAGTCGTGAAATGTTTATGAGGTGGTAGAAGGCGGACTTGGTGATGCTGTTGATGTGGTACCGGAAGGAGAGAGTGGAATCCAGGATGAAGCCCAGGTTGCGCACCTCTTGAGATAGAGAAATGGAGCAGCCATCCACAACCAGGGTCACGTCTCCAACTTACTTGAGGGGCCACCACCATGAGTTCTGTCTCATTATTGTTGAGTTTGAGTAGGTTTGTGGTCATCCATGATTTGAGTTCCTGCAGACAGTTGACGAGTCTGGGTGGGACCTTGGAGGTGGGGTTAGTACTGATATGAAGTTGAGTGTCATTGGTATAGCAGTGGAAGTTGAGTCCATGTTTATGGATAATATGACCTAGCGTGTCATATTATAGGTAGCTTGTAAATGGTGAACAGCAGAGGACCAAGCATAGAGCCCTGGGGTACGCCATGGTTATAGGGTGCTCAGAGTTGGAGCCATTTAGGTTGATGAATAGTTTCCGGTCTGTGAGGGAGGACCGGAACCAGGGCAGTGCTGTGCCACTGATGCTGATGAGCTCAGAAAGGCGATAGAGAAGGATGGTATGGGACCTAAAGCACAGCACTTTCAAGCGGGCGAGTTTGTGACTTGGAAGAAGTTAAGGGGAAACACAAGACTTTCACCCAGGAAACAGGTGTTTGTGTCCCAGGAGTACACCCAAACCACAATTTAAAAAAGATCTTTCTTTTGTCACCCAGCTCACAATCACCTTTTGTCTGCTAAACTTAACTGTAAATGCCACTTAACTTAACTGGCATGTGCCGGACAGCGGCGTCGTAATTTTGTAGGATATCATACAAATTGTTTTCAAGCGATGTCATATGGACCCGTTCATGAGAATGTTATTTATACAGCCAGCAGATATGGAAAAACATTAGCCATTCCAGTATTCACTCTCCCTTTAACCACCAATGACAATCAAAGGCCAATAATTGACTTCCAGTTTCTCAAAATGGTTGCCAATGGCAACCGTTACTGTCGAGCCCAGTGGAAGTTCCAAAATTGGACCTTAAAAATAATGTCAACTTGACAACTTGTAATCAAAATCAAGCTAATAACATAAGTTAATTTCGCTATGTTGCAGTATAGTTGATTATAATGTGCATATTCAGACATCAGGCCAACAATATTTAATTGTTTTCTTTTTTTTTTTTCTTCAGTGGTTTTGCTCATTTGGATTGATATTGAGCTTCCTCCATGTTTCTGTTCTTCGAATGCTTGCTGGCAGCACAGTGTTGAGCAGCGATCCAGGTTTCCTCTTTGTCTCTCGGTCTCCCCCCCATCTCTCTCTCTTGATGTGTCTGAGCTGAGTTGGGCCGGGCAGGCAGCCATGTCCATCAGCTCCATCCATCAAACACTGGGCCTGGTGGCAGAAGGAGGATGACGGGCAGCAGAGAAGGGGCAGATGTTTTGCAGGAACTGATATGTGTTCACGTCCATGAGGGATGTCATTACGAGGTGGACAGAGAAACATGTAGCTGATTAGCAGCTTATTAAGTCAAGGACACTGGCTCGCAGTAACACACACGGCTTCCATTCTGGCTTGCGGTGCTGATGCCTTGCCAGTCATGGAGAACCAGAGTGTCTCAGACAGATAACCTCTACTTTATCTGCCGCTCTGTTCTTTAACTCTAAGCTTCTTTTGAGATACCAAAAAGCTGCTTTTTTGCCATTTCAAGTGTATCTTCCCTGTGTAAGCTTAAAGGGAAGAACTCAGAAGTACACAAGGCTAGTGGATTTTTCTCTCAGAGAGCCCACACTGTGTTGTGCTAAGTAACAAAAAAAAGTAATAAAGTAGCGTCTCCCTGAGGGCATGTGAGGATTGTACGAATTGAGAAAGTGGACAGTGCCACGGTGGGAGGGCTTTAGCCCTGATCCAGGACAATGGTTAAATTGGAAATGTTGAGAATCTCATCTGTACCCTGTTGTTTCTCCTTTAGTTGGATCTCCTGAGTTGCCCTCTGTTTCCTCTGAACGATAAGCCCTGCCTTGTGTTGTTGGAAATAGGGATTTGCTCTAAATCACATCAGCCTTGTCCAGCAGTGTTTGTTCTTTCCTGTTGTCTTTCATTCCTCCTTCCTCCACTTTTTATCACCTGTATGTTTAAGTATAGCTTGCCGCATCATAACTTGCATCGATCTGTTTCTGCATTTCACGTGTTCTGAGTGGTGAGAGCAATAAATGAGTTATGAGCACAATGAAAAATGCAGGCAGAGGTGGACCTCATTATGGGCCTCAGGGTAGATTCAGTCAAATAAAAAACTGTTTCACTAACAATACACCTTTTTTTGATTAAATAGCGATGATATTTCTCAGGACAGCAATGATTAAATGTTTTGTATGCATGAGAAAATGAGGGCTAGAAAAAAAGTCCACTGATTTTCAGAAGTAGACCTTAAAGGATATGATTGGTTAACACACCTGGTGTCTTATTTTTGTAGTTTTGGCCAGCATTTATATTATCGCCAAGGTGTTACAGCAAGTCTGACATGTGAAATTTTAAGTCAAGCCTGATCTATGTAGTTTGCATCAAAACTGGCAATCCAAACACAGATATCACACACAAATACCCGGGAACCCACAAATTGGTCTTTCCAGGGATATACTGTACATCGTCAGTGAAAACCTGCATCCTCCAAGAGAAATCTTCCAAGAGGTTAATCCTTTACCCCAATAACAGAAACCCTTTTATCCTTTCTGACATAAGTGCATGTTACTCTGGCTGACCGGATGTACATGGCTGGGATAAAACCTGACATATTTCTCTCTCCTTCCGCCATTTCCGGCATTTATTCTGCAAGGGCACCGTTGCTGCATCCGAGACTTAGCACCACCCGGAACAGTTGTGATTGGTTTAAAATGAATGCAAACAAGCCAGGGTGTTTTTTAAGTGGTGTACTCTACGCCATACCCTGGCGCTGAAAGTGCTATGGAGATAGGTCTGACAATGCAAGACTAATTGCATTGAGTGCAAACAGCAGCTGCTAGCAGCTAATGCATGAGACGTTTCAGAGTGCATTTGTCAATGTAAAAAAAGAAGAAGAAGAAAAACGTCTTCTACATGGCAATTGAAGTTTTATTACAAGAAATCAAAATTATTTTAAAATGCGTAAAGCTTTTTTAAGCTTGTTTCAGAACATGTATTGTACCACAAAGATGTAGCAACAGCTAGTGGTTACCCCACGTTAGCCAAACTTATTTGGAAGCCAAACAATATCAACAGGTTTTTGGTGTGAAAACATCGTAATGCCGATGTTTTTTAGAAGCTGGTGGAAGCAACGAAAGAGGGACGCTACTGTTGGAAAACTTTGAATACATCTTGCACGGCTGCATGTAATATTAGTGGAATATTGACTTTCTTTAGCCATGTTGACAGCTTAGTCGGAATATTGTCTTTTTTGCAATAAGAGCCAAAACCGGAATAATTTATGCATGCAAACGTCATTGTCTCACCGCACTTCCATACCAAAATTGTGTGCACACTGTTCATTGGGGTATTTTCATGGCCCTTTCCAGTGCGCTCACTTTCACTCTTTCTTCCAAATAAAGTGGTTTAGAAGATCTGTGATATGAATAGAGCTTCATGCAGTGTGCACCCAAATCTCCCCGCCGCATGGCCAACCTGTCATTTGCATTATAAATAACAAGTCAGTACGTTGGGAGACGGGCCTTGTAGTGTTTTCCCTCTCCTGGCTGCCGACTAGTTGCTCTCAGTTATCTCTGCCATTCAGCTGGCAGTGGGAGCCGACCCGCTCTTGGTTTTTCTGCCATCTCTTCGCAACGTCAGGTCCAGTTTTGCACTTGAAGGCAGGATGTGTCAGAATCGCAGTCCTCTCTCTCTCTCCAGGCTATCTTGCTCTCAAGGTGAGTCAGGCCCCGTCACCACTCCTGTAGAGACGTTACCCATCACATGGCGTTGGTGGACGGCCAGCAGTTAATAGCCCTGTCGTGATTTGTCAGGGAAAGTACTCATGTGCTGACGAGTGCAATCACTTAGAGCAAGGTTAGATTGTTTATGGGTTGGAGGGGAGGTGGACGGGCAAATGTAAATTGGCACAATCACTGCATGTGTGAGCCTTGGCACAAACTGGGTGAATAAAATCCTAAATTGATATTGACAGCTTGCAGCGGAGTCCAAATACAAGCTCAGTTCAGGCTAGAAGTATAAGACATGGACACTTTCCGTAGAGCTGCAAAGATTAATCAACTAGTCAACTATTAAATTAATCGCCAAAACTAATCTGATCCCAGCTTCTTAAATGTGAATTTTTTTCTTCTTCTAGTTTCTTGACTCCTCTGTGACAGTAAACTGAATATCTTAAGATTTGTTGACGAAGCAACACATTTGAAGACATCATCTTGGGCTTTGGGAAGCACTGATTGACATTCTTCACCATGTTCTGTCATTTTATAGACCCAACAACTCACCAATTAATCGAGAAAGCAGATTGAGCAGCCCAAATTTTAGGGAATAGTGAAGCTTAAAATTGAGATTTTGTGGACTTGCATTGGATTTGAACCTTATTCCTACATCCTGTCCCCTGCACTTCCCTCTATATTTTTGTACATCCTGCACCATACAGCCTCTTGCTTCCTTCCTAATGTTAAATAGTTGTATGTATGTATGTATGTGTATGTATGTATGTATGTATGTATGTATGCATGCATGTATGTATGTATGTACGTACAGTATGTACGTGTTATTTGTTACTGTATTTATTGTTTTCTGTATGCACCATCTCCAAAAACAAATTCCTAATACTGTTAGTGCTACTTACCCGGCAATACATCTAATTCTGATTCAGATTCTTCGAATTCTTATTTCACAGAGACAAATTACTGCACATTCCGGCACAAGTCACTGACTTTGTGTTTGTTTGTCCTCTCTCTAGAAAGAGTTCCTGGCAGCCACGACTGAAAAGGACATCTTTGCCCATCTGGGTCTTGAGTACATCGAGCCTTGGCTGAGAAATGCGTAGGTCTCGGCTGTTCCCTGACTGGATGGCACCCGTGCGCACATCACTGTTTATCCCATCTGCTTACCATTCTGCGGCTCTCCTGTGATTCATTTTCAAACAGCTTTTGATTTCCATGCCGTTTTGTTTTTGTTGTTACCGCTATTGTGCTTCTCGTTGTCTAGACTGATGTATGATTCATAATTCTGCTTATTCACTATTGTCTGTTAGCGAGTAAACACTCTCCTATGGAATTCACGGCTTGCCTGTCTCTGAGTGTTATAATCATAGGCGGGACACAAAGACAAATCAGTCCGAGTGTGAATCCCCTCGGGTGCCTGCGAGGTGCAGGCAGAGGAAAGAGGAAATCTGAAAGAAACACAGAGGAGAGGGAAAGATGAGAGTGGGTGACCACAGAGAGAAAGGCAGGTTGAGGGGGAAGACAGGAAACGATGAGAAAAGGGAAGGGGAGAGTGAGCTTTGTTAAGCAAAATGTTGTAATCACCCACCTCCTGGCAGGAAAGTGCTTGATGTGAAGCTGAGCCAGGTCTCTGGGGGAATCGAGAGGCGGGTAATGAGCTTCAGATAGAGGAGCGTTCGCTGTCGCCATTTAGCCCCCATTGAAGCCTACGTCCACTGGAGATCATTTAGCTGGCATGCAGCAATCCAAAGACCCACAGTCTCTGCTCTTGTTCCACAATGAATCCCCTTTCCCAGATGCTCAGATGAAATTAGAGGCAATCAACTAACCGGGAAATCAAGAAGAATTCAGACGGAAGGTAAATTAGTCCACTAACCACATGAATGGGTCTCGGCATTCAAAGCAACTCCAGTGCATAAAACATGTATTACGTTATTGGTTTGACTTAGGCTTATGTTTTATGTATGATGCTTGCTTATCAAGATTTGTGTCCTTATTTTGTCCGTACCGTGGCTGTGTAGGGCAATAATTCACTAATGAGGAAACTTTATTGATCCCTGTGAGCAATTTGGGTCATTCTGACTTGTTCCTCCTGGCATGGCCAGATCAGATCTCCAGTTTGAAAGTCAGTTATAACAGAAAAAGAAGATAAATAAACTACTTTAAGGTAGATTTTCTTCAGGGCTTTAGTACGTGGTGTCGGAACGGTGCAAAATCTCCAGTACTTCCTGATACCGATACATGTATTTTAGGCAGTATCGGTATCGTAACATCTCTACTCAGAGGTTTCGGATAATGTTGCTCGAAGCGTTCAGAGTTTATCGTTAACATAAAGAAGCGGAAAATGACGGACATCCAGTAACACATTACCGTAACTATCTGGTAAATGAACCATCGGTGATATGGACTACTATCAGTTCCACTTCCTGGATTGCTCCATTGCCTCAGAAATTCCCTAACCCGGATTTAATTTTTGGGATGTCCAGTACCTTTTAGAATTTGTTTGTGTTGGAAGTTTGATTTTTTGGGGTGGATTTCTGAGGACTATTGTTGACTGCTCCTCAGATCTCTGCAGGGTAAATTCAGACAGCTGGTGTCAAATTGGAGTTTTCTGTTGCACAACTAAAAAAAACTTTGAATGTACACGTTCCACTAAAACAAGTTCCTTCCTGAGGCTGTTTTGCAGCGGCGCCATGGGTCTGTCCGGTGTTTAGCGCCACCCAAGACGATTGAGATTGGTTTAAAGGAATACCGAGAAACAAGAACACATTTTTCTCCCATCCCAAAATGCTGTGTGGACTGGCCAGACTACTGCTCCGGTGATTACACAACCTGCCCTGCTGTCGTCACCCCCAACCCACTTTCCCATGATGCTCAGCCCTCGGTTTATAGCATGGTGTCTGCACAAGAGCAGAGACTGACGAGAACAAGGCATTCTAGTGAATCACCCTATTTAAAGATCTTTAAGTAGAACAGTCCGGCACTTTGAGGACTCGACCGGGCACCTCCTCCCACCACCCTTTCTTCTTTCTCCATCTTGGTCTCTGTCTTTCTTTCCCTGGCTGCGTTGCTCTCTTACTCTCCCTGACACTTACAGTGTTGACCAGATAGAGCCATCTCTGGCACACTGGTCTCCTGAGATATCAAATGTTTCTCACTTTAAAGCAGGGATGAATTATTACCAAAAAATAGGAAATCAGGTTGACCTCTATACATTTTAATTCGTCCTGCTCTCTTTTTCCTAATTGTTTTTCAAGTGCAAATGAGATTTGTTTAGTTATTTTACTTCCACATTAAATATTCATCAGTGTAATGGGATTAAAATGCTGCAGCACTCAATTTAACAATTCACAAATTGTTGTTTTGGTCTTAGAGAGTCTTATACTGTTTGTTAAGCTGAAAAACAAAGAATTAACTAACACTATCTACTCCAAAGTCCCCTATTTAATTCCCTGTGGAGCAATATGTTTGAGTGGTATCACACATTAGTAAGTGAGACGATCTTTTCTGTTGGAGATAGCTGTAAAGGCCTAACAATACAACTAATTATACTGGAGTATTTCAGAAATGTACCTCTGTGAACTCAGGTAATTACGAATTGTAATACAGAAACAAATTTAAAAAAGGACGTGCATGGACATTTTTAGTCGGACCATGGGGGACTGAGGGTGTGGAGGGTGCTGCATAACCCTCTTAGTGAAAGGTAGACAAATTACAACCATGATTAAAAATTACAGACATTATTTTAATTTCAATTCAATTTTAAAGCCCATGTTGCAGGTTAACCACCACTGTTGATTATTGGGTACAAAAAGCACTCAAGATATGTATATCATTTTTAAAAATGTCTCCAAATAGTGTTAAAAGTTAGTTTTTGGTCATTTTTGGTGTTCACGGGTTTATGAAGTCAATTCGGGGATGACGTCACGTTGGGGAGCGAAATCTCAGCCTGGCACTAGAACTACACTGACTGGGATGTGGAAGAGGAGGAAAGGCCAGCAGCCGAATAATTACGAACCTGCCAGACGTGAGAGGGCAAATGAGGAATTGTCAAGATTGTGGGGAAGTCTCCTTCATTTATCTCCTTTATTTTAGCAACGCAGCTGTACATACAATGACTTTACTTTTTACTGTCAGTGAATAGCACCGAGTGAACGTCAACGTTTTCTTTCGATCTAGTGACAGTGATCATATCGTTAGTTCAGATAAGTACTGGTACACTTATCTAGATATAGTAATAGAAGGCATCCCCGAGTGTTGTGTGTGTGGTGGCGAAGCTGCGGTGGAGAGCGGGTGCTGTAGGGGAGTGAGCCTCTGGTCGGGAAGCTCGCCCCGCGATCAGCTGACCTGAAGATGCCTAAATCCGTTTGTGACATTTTAGACAGGATCATGGTCCTCCCCAACCAGCACGCACCAGGATTGTAATTGTTTATATTTCAAACATCATTGCAGGTTGATTGTGGGCGACAACGCGGTCGTGTTAGCTTACCGAAACTCTATTGCCGAAGTTGCTGGCTGGCTACGCGACGTTATCTATATCCGCTAGCATCCGTACAGGCTAACTATAGCCAGTTAGCTTTGTGTGTAACGTAACAAACCCCCCATCTCGTAGGAGCGAAGCTTACTATTTCATTCAATACAATTATGGTACAAAAGGTGCACTAATGCCACATGTATGATGTTGACAACATGGACGCATATATAGGCAACACCAAAGGCAGTCGTAATATTTACCTAGCAGACTAGGCTAACGCTGTTGTGCTAACGTCCGGCCGCGTAGCGTTAGCTAGCAGTCTAAACTTGTGAAAAGCCAAACAACATCCCCGTCTAAGCTGTGTTTCACTTTCCCTCCAATATTATTATAAATATAATAAAGTCACATGGACTCGATCGAGACCATAGACTGTTAAAATTAAAAGACCAGAAGCCACATTAGGCCAGACCAGTGGTAAATACAACGCAGGCTGCTCTGTTTGCTCCCCAACGTGACGTCATGCAATGCATTGTCAGGGGGAAATGAAACAATGTAAAATTGTGCCTATTTTTCGTATTATATTCAGTTTTGCGATATCCAACACCATCAAATACAATGGATAACAGTTCAAATATTTACTACCAACAAGCAAATTGCACAAATTCGTTGCAAAATTAAACCTGCAACATGGGCTTTAATTCAATTTTATTTATATAGCGTCAAATCACAATAACTGTTATGTCATTGATCTTTTCATAAAAGAGCAGGTCTAGACCGTACTCATTCTACTCAATTTCCCATTACAATTAAATGTAATTTGATTTTTAAATTTGGTTGGTAGAAGATAAACACATAATAAATCAGAATAAATCTTCCAATTTTGCCAAGACCGACGCCCCTCATTCCTGAGTGGAGATAGTTGTGGAAACGTTCCTGGCGGGTCAACAGTACAGAAGTTAGTTTGACTATAACATGGCACAAAAGCACATTTTGGATTTCTTCATGAATCTATCACAGGCTAAAAAACCTAATAGACCTGAGTTAGAAAACCCAGCAACTGTAACCGAAAGAAGTAGCAGCAGCACCTCTCTACCTGTCACTCCCACAACAACCCCGCTAGCAACAGACAACCAGGCAGCTAACTTTTGATTTAATTTAATTTAATTTAATTCAATTCAATTTAATGTGTTTTATACCATTGTATTTTGAGCTTGTAGTAGGCCTATTCTGTACCATTGCCGTAACTTTGTGTTTATCCTGCGTTACCCATGCCTAGTTTGGCCCTGACTTGGATTTCATTTTTGTTTCAGTTTTTCGTTGATGGATGCAGTGTGGTGTGTGGTGGTTGACTTTGGCAGAAAATGTCGCTCTCGAAAATTTGTCAGCACTCCCAACTCAAAATATGTTGAGTTGTCGAGTTGCCATGTCACAGACTTTTACTTTTCCATTTTATTTGGGATGAATCCACCAATCATACGTGTAAGTTTAGGTACAGACAGTAGGGACTCATTCCTATGAATGTTAGGTGTTGAATTGGTCCCTATTAACAATCTTTCCTCTCTTGGTGTTAAAGTAAGGTCAATGCAGAGGCCCCAGGTGGGCTATTTTGATGGATAACTAAAGAGTGAAATAGGGGATGCTTAACCTGATGGTCTGGCAACCAAATCACATTGTGGAAGAACTGAGAAGTACCTTCGATGATCTACTTTGATACCACAGTCTAAAATATTCCAATACAAGTAAAGGTCCTGCATTCAAAATATTTCTTATGTTCAACAATTCATCAGCAACATTTCCTTAACCCTCATGTTGTCCTCGGGTCAAATTGACCCGTTTTCCTATATCAATGTTCTTTTCACTTATCTTTTTACTTATTACTTATATTTACTTACTTTAATTGTAATTAACCAAAATAACATGAATGATTACACACAACACTCTTTGGGGGTGATTTTGATGGGTAATTTTGGGGTGTCTTATTCAATTTTAATGCATTTGAAGAAAATTGAAGTGGTTTTCAAATATTATTGAGTTAAAGTTGACATATTCCAGTCTGATTATCCATCAACATACTTTCCTTTAATTTTAGTCTAAATAATTCCTAATTTCTGCTTTTCTAACTCAAACATTAGGTATAATAACTGTAAAACTAAAGTTAATAATAATTAGGGTTACATAGTGTTGAAAATTTCAAAAATGTGACAAACATTGAAAAAAAAGTCAAGTGTTGAAATAAAGGGAGAAAAACGTAAGAAAAAGTTAAAAACACTGATAAAAAGCGTCAACAAAATTGTTGATTTTCAATTTTGACTGGAAGACAATACAAGGGTTAAAGGATTTAAAGTAAAAATACTGTGTGTGTGTGTAAGGATAGCATTTTAACTACTTCATAATTCTACGGAGTAGTTTAATCTATATTGATACATACAATTTATAATCATATATTTCGTGTGTAAAACCTTAGTAAATACAATGTAGTATATCTTTGGGTGTGTGTGTGTGTGTGTGTGTGTGTGTACAAAAGAAAGAGCCATTACAAACATACCTACCAAAGTCAAAAACCAGCCTACCCCCCTTACTTTTCCTCTATTTTATTCTCTTCCAATAGTCCATTGACTTTTAGTATAATATGATTAAAACCAAAAAATAACCAAAACAACGATACAAGGGCGTGCTAACCAGTTATCAGACACAGCAGTAGCCTACTTGCTGTTGCTCTACACAGGCTACATTTTTGGGGGAGAAATTACTTGACAGATTCTAATAACTCGTTACTGTCCAAGTTTGAATTTCACTCAAAGGAATTGTTTTTCTGAGATCCAACTCTAAAGCCTCACATCCAACTCATTTGTTTATTCCTCACTTTCAGCCAATCACATGTGGCCATTTTCTATGCAATTCACAGCCTGTGGCTTCTTCCAGTCTGGCAAACCCTTTTTTTGCATGCTTGAGGCACGCTGACTGGAATGACAGATGTGTGAATAAATGAAAAGTCTCTCAATGCAATTTCCATAAAAGTGCTTGATTTTCTAAAAAAAAATCAGTTTTCATTTCAACCTATGCAATCATTTCCAAACCCCAGTTTTCTCTCAGTGAGATTCCAACGACAAAAGCCTTCAATCATTGCAGTCTGACACTCTTTCTTTTAAGTCAGCCAGATCCATCATGGCCCAGGAGCGCTATATTAACACCTTTGGGGGTGGCAGTAGCTCTGCCAGTAGGGAGTTGGGTTGGGAACTGGAGGGTTACAAGTTCAAGTCCACATTCTGACCAAAGTATAGTGGTGGACTGGTAGAGAAAGAGGTACCCGTTCTCCTCCTGGGTACTGCCAAGGTGCTCTTGAGCAAGGCACTGAGCCCTCAACTGCTTGGGGTACCTTTTCATGGGCAGCCCCCCCACTCTGACATCTCTCCATTAGTGCATGTACAGGTACTGAGCATGTGTGTGTAATTCAGGCCTGCGTGTAATGTGAAAAAATTGTAATTCCCCCTTGCAGGATTAATAAAGTATACATTATTAGGGTTTTTTGTAGGGATTATTATTATTATTAATCCGACCCATCTCTCTCATTTTTGAGGACTGCAAGGAACCTATTGTTTTTGTAGGAATTATTACCTGTAAGCCCATACCTGTAAGAGGGCTCCAGAGCGCCCCGATAATGTGTGGAAAGGCCTTAACTTGGACATAGTTACTCTGATCTACACCAGATTTGATACACATATTGCTCTAATCATTGGGAACATATTTCCCATTTACCTTCATTAGCTCCGCCCAACCGGAAGGCGGCCACTTTGACTTTAGGAATTGTCATGTGTTTTACATTCTTTCTAACTCCTCCTAGGCCTTGACTCCAATCTTCTTGAATATTTGCAAGTATATCTACTGTTACTTATTATGAAAAGTTATCCAAAGAAGTTTGATGCAAAATGTGCAAGTTATAGAGTAGCAACTTCCTGTCAGGGTTGTTGAAGGAGAAAGTTGCAAATCTGGCCAAGATGAATTCTTATTGCCACGAAACATAACAGAGTTGTTCCGTATTTTTTTTACTCCCTGGGGTTGTTGAAAGAGGAAGTTGCATATCTGGCCAAGATTTATTCCGATTGCCACCAAACATGTCACAGTTGTTCCGCATAGCAACTTGAGCATCCATGCCAAATCGTGAGTGAATCGGCCATTAGATGGCGCTTTAAGAAGTTTTTCTTTATTTTTATTTTGTATTTTTTTCTTTGACCTATGGGAACCATACTTTGTCTAATTCTTCCTGGGCTGTGAGTCCAATCGGCACGAAAAATTGGATATAAGAAGTTGAAGTGAGTTGAAGAGACACAGATGCTGACGGTAGGTAAGACCACCAATGTGGTGTTGGAGAGCCATCTGGAGATTGAGATGGCTCAAGATCAGGAGCTAAAGGATAAATTGAGCATGGTGAAGGAAGCTCTCCTAAAACAGGACGAGGAGGCAAAGGAGATTCTGGAAAGATCACAGGCTTCCCATAGAGCCCAGCTAGAGATGCAGGACCAAAACAACAAGAACTTCATGGATGGACTTGAGAAAAAGTATTGAACATCAGCTGGAGAGTCTTTCAACCAGTGGAAGAAGAAAAAATCATCCCTCCTTCAGGCCACAGAAAGCCTGAAGCTGACTCAGCAGTAAAAAGAGCAGGAGTGGGAGAGGACTGAGAGCACCTTGACAACTACAAAAAAAACGACAAAACAACTACAAAGAGACGCTTAACGACAACAAAGAGACAAAACGACTACAACGAGACACTAACAACAACACAGAGACAAAATGACAACAACGAGACGCTTAACGACAGCAAAAAACAAGACAACTACAAAGACAAGACAACTACAAAGAGACAAAACAACTACAAAGAGACGCTTACGACAACAAAGAGACAAAACGACTACAACGAGACGCTAACGACAACACAGAGACAAAACGACTACAATGAGATGCTTAACGAAAACAAAAAGACAAGACAACTACAAAGAGACGCTTAACGACAACAAAAAGACAAAACAACCACAAAGAGATGCTTAATGACAACAAAGACAAAACTAAAAGACAAAGAGATGCAAAATGATCACAAAGAGTTTACTAGGGCCAATTGTCTCATTATTCATCTGTGGATACATTGCAATGTAAAATGACATAAGGTCATTCTGGAGCTCTGTCAATTTGTCACTGCAGATATTATGAGGTTGAGTGAGAGAGGCGATGATATGGGGACGTTTGCATTGATAGGCAATGTTCAAAGATTAATGGGTGGCTGTTTGAGGAGGACACATGTACTAGGGGGAACATGCATCAGCAATAATGCCTCTCCAGAGACGGCCTGAAGATAGAATATGAAGTGTCACCCACCTCGCAAAGTTATGTGATAAAAGGTCATGATGAACAATGAGTGTGCAATGTGAGTAATTGTGTGGACACATTCCTCAGGAGTGAGAGCAAGGATCTGTGAATTAAATCCAGATCAGTTTGATGATTATCCTAAGCATTAATGCAGCAAAGAACATCACAGCTTTCATCATAGTGTGAAGCATTGGCATATCTATATCTTTCATGCCAGACATCCAGCGACTAAAACGGAGAGGACCAAAATAGATTGTGACCAAACACTGATAATGTCTGTGCCGAGCTCCTTGAGCAAACTGTCTCTTGTATTGTATCTGAAGACAGTGATTTATTGGCTCTGCTGTAGGGGCTTGAATGCATGGGCTGGGGCCAGTCAAAGCCAATGGGGGAAGGTGACAGAATAAGGACACTGTGTGTGCATCCTTGCCTCTCAAGGCCTGTCACAACGTCAACTCAGCTGGAGAGAAGTGAAGGCAATGCATGGTTTTAGCCGGCTCTGAAACAAAGGAGAGTGAGAGAAGACACTGCACTGTGAGACGTCTGCTTGAACCATTCCTACAAAAAATGCACTAATGCACTGCAATTTGTATGTCTTCCACATATGTTTTGCTGCATGCCTCACATTTCCTGCTGAGCACTCTGGGAGCACTCTGGGTGGAGGTTGGGGTGGATGGGTGGGTCATAAATACAGGGCTTTCAAGCAAGTGAGAACAGTTCACGCCCCGGGTAAAACACAAGGCTTTCACCCAGGAATCATGTGTTTGTGTCCAGGGAGTACTACTCAAGGGGACAAGTTTTTTTATCCAAACCATAACCATTTTTGTCTAATCTTAACTAGTTGTTTTGGAGCCTGCTACACTTAACTGTCATGTACACTTGTCGTGACCCATAATTTCTTAGGCTATCATACAAATTGTTGTGCATAACTTTTCATGCGATATCAGGAGAACGTGTTGTTACAGTAGATATAAATAAAACCTTTTCATGAATTTCTTTTTAAAAGTTCTCATCTTGACCCTGTCACTACCGACAAATTCTGCACAGATCTTTTGTTCAAATCACATTTAGTCATATTTAAGAGAGCTACCATTTGTCATATATATGAAGTACATAAATATTTCTTGGTGAATGCCAAACATTTAAAAAAAAGGAAAGAACTGGAGTTTAATTTCCACTGAAAGTTCCTGCAAAACACAAGCTCTTTGTTTGCCTGAAAAAAAAAGAAATTGAAGATTTGTATGATCAATATAAATGTTTTGAATGGCAATTTTAACTTGATTTTTCCACAAGTGTTATGCATGAGTTAGATTTTCAGACACACCCGCTTAAAATATCTACAGTGTGTTAAAGATTTGTAAAATCTGTGGTCGCATTCCAAAGTGTCGTTTGGATTTGAGGCCACTTATTGTTTCAGCCATCCTGGAATACTTGTAGAACTTTTTAACTCTTGTGTTTTCTTCCCGTTGACCGTTCAACGTTTTTGTGGGGTTTTTTTGCACCAAGCTTTTTTTAGGACATTTTAGTCCCTTCTTTCAATGGACTTTCATAAAAAAAGTTTTTTGAATGCTCTAAAATTGAATAAAACATCCAAATTTAAAGAAAGCAGTGGGGCATTAATTTATTTTACTTGTGAAGAGCGTTATGTGGACCATTAGTTTGAAAATTTGGTTGAAAGACACAATTATGTCTTTTTTTTCTCCAGAATTGCAAGAATTGTGCTTGCAAAGACAAACTCCCATCGGTAGAACTGTGACTTTCAAACTGACAAGTACGGAGCCCACAAAAAGAATCATGCACTCACACAACAAACTTTAATTTGAGGTGACCTGCTCCTTTCATGATAAATGACCTGCATCCTTGATTGCACGGGGGGCGGACGGTTTTGGAGAGTGTGTGTCCTCCTCCACAGGTGGCAGAGGAACGAGAGGAAGAGAGGAGGAAGATGAGGAGGAGATGAGCCATCTGCTGCAACATACTCCACTCCTCCCTCCGCTTTCTGCTTTGTGGCAGACAGACCGGGTATCTAATGTGTTTGTCTTCGGCTTGAGCTTTCTTTACAGTAGGCTACTGTATATATGTGATTTCTGTGCATGTGTGTGTGTACATGTGTGTGTCTGTAAGTCTATCCATAGGTCAGACAGTTTCTTTGTGTTTTGTTTTTTGCCTATTCTTCAAATATTTTTGGTGTAGAGTACCTGCAAAGTGTGCATCTATGTCACCAACTGTGAGAACGGGGGGAATCTAATCTTTGATCAAATTAATATTAATTCATAGTTTTTCCTCAAACAAAAACACTAGAAACGTACACTTCCAAGCCTTTTTCAGCGTTCTACATTTGTATTTACATTCACTGGACTTTTGCACTCTGTCTTGATGTTTGACCTCTCTCTGATACTGCCTGCCCTCTTCCTGAATAAGCAACCAGTAGTTGCCTTGAACAAATTACATTTTTTGTTGTATCCATCCATATTATGGAGAAACACATTTTGCTCAAACAGGTCAGTTTGATGGTTATGTGGAGTACTGTTAAAAGGTGAAGCAGTTGTATAATGTCCTCTGTGGCTGTGCAGTAGATTTGTTAAGTGAGAACCCCAAAGAGGTCATTAGAGTTATCCCAGGTTGTGCCTGGAGATGAGAAATGCATTTCAGAAAGCCTGTGTCCAAAACAGGGGGCAAGGAGATAGATAGATAGATAGATAGATAGATAGATAGATAGATAGATAGATAGATACATTATACATCATAAAATGACATCAGATATACATTATACATCATAAAATGACATCAGATATAGCCACATTTATACACAGACCTATACATAGTACTGTAGGTTTTTACCAGGTAAGGAGGGCCTAATTAAAATGTGATTATACTGTTCATTACATAATGGATAATGGGAGTGCTGTATTCAATAATTACCCTTAAGTACCCTTAAAACAATGCATACAAACCCTCCACAATAATAATAATAATAATACGTGTTTTTTGCATTCCCAATGCAAATATGACCACTCCGTAACACACACTGCATTTGCAATTCAGTTCAATTAAATTTTATTTGTAGTATCAAATCATAGCAAGAGTTATCTCAAGACACTTTAAAGATCTAGACCACACTCTATAATTTATAAAGTCCCAATAATTCCCCCAAGAGCAAGCATGGTGCGACAGTGCGACCATGCACAGTGGCAAGGAAAAACTCCCCTTTTAGGAAGAAACCTCGGCCAGACCCAGTCTCTTGGTAGGCGGAGTCTGATGGTGCCGGTTGGGGTGTGATGAACAGTGGCAATAATAGTCACAATAAAGAAAATGGAACAGTGACTAAAAAATGGTAGTAATAGTATATATACAGTATGTAGTATTCATATTTAATGTATCATCCATGCATTTAAAATACTCATAGATTCATACATATTGAAACACAAACACATCTGTCCCATTCCATGAGAAGACCCATTACCTATGTTTTATGCCAGACTGCATTTTTATATGAAGTTATAAGTATTTTGTAGAAACTATACAAATATGGAAAACTACTCAGGCTCTTTAACAATTTAGACGATCAACAAGGGCTTAAAATACAGTTATAGATCTGACAATTATTATATATGTGCGTGTGTGTTAGGGAACGCTTTCTCATTAATGGGTTTGTATGATATGCTACGGAAACTTATGCACATTAATTTCTATGATATCCAGCAAGATTAGGCGTATGCCATTCACATAACAAACAGGCAAACAATAGATAAGTTTAGAGGTTTTTACAG
Source organism: Etheostoma perlongum (assembly GCA_026937815.1). Lineage (NCBI taxonomy): Eukaryota > Metazoa > Chordata > Actinopteri > Perciformes > Percidae > Etheostoma > Etheostoma perlongum. The sequence goes on from CM049387.1 coordinate 8,508,127, forward strand.
TTTTATTTAGCTGAGAAAAGCCTGTGAGCCAGGTACAGTGCACCGTGAGGTGCCGGTCGTTTTAGGGGCCGTTGCCGGCAACAACGTTAAGTTTAGGCATCAGAACGACTATTTATAAATTGAAAAAGAGGTTGTGATTTGGGTTAAAACACTGGTCCTCCTTAGTACTACTCCAGAGACACAACACACAATTCCTGGGTGAAAGTGATTTGTTTTTCCTGGGAAAACTCTGCTTGAACGCCCTGTGTTTCACGCTTTTATACACAAGAAGTCAATGTGGTGCATACAGCAATAAATACGTGGAATACATACAAATTACACATTACTTTTTCTAGGGATATGCAGGAATGCTTCATAGAGAACCTAGAGAAACAGCCTGGTGTATTTCTATGTATTTTGTATAACTTTGACATTGTCTCTGACTTTAACAGTGATGGCTATGAGTGCTTCTCTAGATCTTTTTTGTCTGCTTGCTTTGTGCCATTGTGTGTGTGTGTGTGTGTGTGTGTGTGTGTGTGTGTGTGTGTGTGTGTGTGTGTGTGTGTGTGTGTGTGTGTGTGTGTGTGTGTTTGTGTCCTGCGGTCAGTCTGTTCATCTTTGAGCTATTTCTAACCGTTCTCTCCCTGTGCTGAGTCCCAGTCTCTCCAGTTCCTCTGCCTGCTATTCCAGATGGACCCGCTACCATATCAGGCTGCTAATGAGGCTGCACTGTTCATTCTGTGGTTCTTTGAATGGGGGACCAACCATTTAACCTCGCCCAGCACCCCCTTGACCCCATGTATCTGTTTTCACATCATTTCATGCTGAATTAACAGCAAGGTCTGGCCACCCTCAAGGGCAAAGCCAGACGCCATGCCGGTATATTGAGCAAAACTTGAAAACATATAGGCAAGTGGGTCTTATACTCTAGGTTAACAATAGCCCAGTAAAGTGTTATCTTAAGCTTCTTTGGATAGGGACACATCTTTCTCAAAAGTGGAGCAACGTCTACAGTGCATTGCAATATGACAATTTTCTTACTTTGTATTATATTTTGTGTTTGTTAAAAGTGGTAGCATAGAGTTTTAACATCAATACATCCTCATTTTCATGGGTAATCACTGTAAACTGAGAATATTGTTAACATGACTGCAGTTAATTTTACATTTTGCATCATGGTCTGAAAGTAGGTGTGAAATCTGCTGGAATACGTTGGAGCACAAAATGGAAAGTGCTTAGATTTTCAAATTAATGTAAAACTATGTTTCATTTCCAATGGTATAATAGCATCATTTAGACTTAGCATAAGCATAAAATTGCATATTGATCATTATGAAAAGCTGCTGTGCAAACCTCCATCTCCTTTTCATAACAAATGGCACTGTAAGACTGAGCAAGACCTTACCATACGAAAATGCACATAAAAAGCAAAGATTGTTTGGTCAGACATATATTTTTTTTGTTCGCAACAAGCGTACTACAGCATATTGATACGTTCCCACAGAACCTTAGATTTTCGTGGATGGTTAAAATGATAAAAAGTATCCAACTTTGACACAGGAGACCTCTGTTTTACAAAACACACTGGTTTATTTTAAACATAAGGGCCTTTCCCAGCATTAAAGCAATATTAACTGCCATATTTGACAGCCTGCAGAAGCAGAACAAGCTGTCAACACATTGGCATATTATCTCCCTATAAAGTTGTTATAGTAAATTCAAATGAACGCATGCTACTTACACATCTAGGAGACATGCTTGCAAAATTAGAATTAATATGATGAATCTAAGTATCTAGGTGAGAAATCCAATCACCTTGTTGTTGCTAGGTGTCTATCATACCCTGAAGCACATATCTGGCTCTTTTACAGCTAATTTTCCCACTACATTCACCAGCTAGTTTTTAACTGGCTGTAAAACCAACAACACTATTGCCCCTATCCCTAGAAAAAATGAAAACTAAAAAACATGGATGCCTCACACGAGTTCAAGACATTCAGTGTAATTAGCACAAATGTAATAGATATAGCATCATCATGTATGTGTAATCAAACGTTGTTAACATGTGAATCTTTGCCATCCATGAAATGTGACCTAAACTTTATACCAGGAAAGAAGTTTTGAGTATATTGAATACATTACTACTCAAATCCGGTTGAGAATGACCAATGCATGCTTCTGCGTTAAATCAATGCCATGAGTACGTAGGTGACACCGACCCTAAGCCAGACCCTATGCCGTAGCCTGGCGTGCACCTCTCAAAAAGTGTAACTACACATTACTCTTATTCAGGGCACTCCCAAGGTCTTTCCTTCAAGAAACAAAACAGAAAAAAATAGATTATCAAAGATTAATTGTAAGTGAAAAGTCAAGTAATGATGTCATGCAATCTGTTTTTTTTCATCAGCACTCATTGTGTCAATCTAGATGATTGCTCCTGTTTAATGGATGTAAAATAGATGATGGAGTTTATCACTGGGTGAATCCCAAGGCATCACTTGTCAGTCTGGCACAAAATGAGTCCCTGTCCTAATTTATTGGACTTAATTTATCAACACACTGCCTTTCCACTCACACGGGAGCTCACTGTAACATCCCTTCTATTGGTTTCTGCCTACACACTACCTTTAATGGCAATGCTTCCTGAGGTTTGACACAACACTACCTGCTTTGTTTTATTTCTGATCACAGAGTAAACCGTTATGTTGTCCGTTGACTTTAAAAAAGCAGGTCTAAGGCACCAGCTAGGGCCGCATTCAAACAGGGAGACAGACAGGGCTCAGACAGCCCGCTGCAATCAGCCTCCTACCCACACTTTTCTCCTCTCATCCCAATGCTGCTACCGATTAGCGTAGCAGCCAGAGCTGATATTTTGTTTGATGGTGAGTCGTAATGTTATATTTAAGGATTACAAAATCCTTGGCTTTTCAAGAGGACGGGAGTGAACATTTTTTAATGACGGTGTTTATAACCCAAACCTCTCTCTGCCATGTTCCCAACCCAGACCCCACCACATAAATTGCACTGTGGAAATAGCAAGAGAACTGATAAGGGATGGGATTAACAATGACATGTTGGAAAAGACAATGTGTCCCCTTAAGTTGCTGTCGTTTTTATCTACATGATTTTATCTACATGATTCAATACTTGAGACATGAGAGACAGATATATGAGTGTGATGACAGTAACAATTTACACTTTTCTTTACACTCAGATCTCACAGTCCTATTGTTAACCACATACTTGATGATGACAATCAGTCAAGCAAAGCGAATAGAAATAAATGTTTTGGTTTTATTTGCTCAGGTTTTGATATTGTTATCAATGAGATGTATGCATTGGCACACTGTTTACTTGCAGGAAACGTTGCCGTTCAGTTTTAGCATTTAGCAATGTGCTAAATGTTAAATGCTGTGATCACCACTAATCAAATTCCATTTACCTCCATTGTAGGATCAAAGGCAAAAATCTACTTTCTGATGACCTGGACCATTACAACCGAAACTATCAGCATGGCAGGATACCACTATGGTAAATATATATATATATATATATATATATATAGTATGTATATACACATATACTGTATTTATCAATTCACCCTACTAGCAATGGAAAGGCAATTGTATTTACAGTGCCTTGCGAAAGTATTCGGCCCCCTTGAACTTTTCAACCTTTTGACACATTTCAGGCTTCAAACATAAAGATATAAAATTTTTATTTTTTGTGAAGAATCACCAACAAGTGGGACACAATTGTGAAGTGGAACAAAATCTATTGGATATTTGAAACTTTTTTAGCAAATAAAAAACTGAAAAGTGGTGTGTGAAATTATTCGGCCCCTTTACTTTCAGTGCAGCAAACTCACTCCAGAAGTTCAGCGAGGATCTCTGAATGATCCAATGTTGTCCTAAATGACTGATGGTGATAAATAGAATCCACCTGTGTGTGATCAAGTCTCTGTATAAATGCACCTGCTCTGTGATAGTCTCAGGGTTCTGTTGAAAGCGCAGAGAGCATCACGAAGACCAAGGAACACACCAGGCAGGTCCGTAATACTGTTGTGGAGAAGTTTAAAGCCGGATTTGGATACAAAAAGATTTCCCAAGCTTTAAACATCCCAAGGAGCACTGTGCAAGTGATCATTTTGAAATGGAAGGAGTATCAGACCACTGCAAATCTACCAAGACCTGGCCGTCCCTCTAAACGTTCAGCTCAGACAAGGAGAAGACTGATCAGAGATGCAGCCAAGAGGCCCATGATCACTCTGGATGAACTGCAGAGAACTGCTGTTCACAAACGCTCTCCATCCAACCTCACTGAGCTTGAGCTGTTTTGCAAGGAAGAATGGGCAAGAATGTCAGTCTCTCGATGGGCAAAACTGATAGAGACATACCCCAAGCGACTTGCAGCTGTAATCGCAGCAAAAGGTGGCTCTACAAAGTATTAACGCAAGGGGGCCAAATAATTTTGCACGCACCACTTTTCAGTTATTTGCTAAAAAAGTTTAAAATATCCAATAGATTTCGTTCCACTTCACAATTGTGTGCCACTTGTTGGTGATTCTTCACAAAAAATAAAATGTTTATATCTTTATGTTTGAAGCCTGAAATGTGTCAAAAGGTTGAAAAGTTCAAGGGGGCCGAATACTTTCGCAAGGCACTGTATATGGAACAACAAAAGATTAACTCAATGCGCTAGGGCCTCCCAAGGTAAATTGGTCTTAGAATTGCAGACACACGCCACATACAGTGGGTACGGAAAGTATTCAGACCCCTTTAAATTTTTCACTCTTTGTTTCATTGCAGCCTTTCTCCAAAAATCAAAAAAGTTCATTTTATTTCTCAGTAATGTACACTCAGCAACCCATCTTGACAGAAAAAAACAGAAATTTAGAAATTTTTGCATATTTATTAAAAAACAAAAACTGAAATATCACATGGTCATAAGTATTCAGACCCTTTGTTCAGTATTTAGTAGAAGCACCCTTTTGATCTAATACAGCCATGAGTCGTTTTGGGAAAGATGCAACAAGTTTCTCACATCTGGATTTGGGTATCCTCTGCCATTCCTCCTTGCAGATCCTCTCCAGTTCTGTCAGGTTGGATGGTAAACGTTGGTGGACAGTCATTTTCAGGTCTCTCCAGAGATGCTCAATTGGGTTTAAGTCAGGGCTCTGGCTGGGCCATTCAAGAACAGCCACAGAGTTGTTGTGAAGCCACTCCTTCGTTATTTTAGCGGTGTGCTTAGGGTCATTGTCTTGTTGGAAGGTAAACCTTCGGCCCAGTCTGAGGTCCAGAGCACTCTGGAAAAGGTTTTCGTCCAGGATATCCCTGTACTTGGCCGCATTCATCTTTCCCTCGATTGCAACCAGTCGTCCTGTCCCTGCAGCTGAAAAACACCCCACAGCATGATGCTGCCACCACCATGCTTCACTGTTGAGACTGTATTGGACAGGTGATGAGCAGTGCCTGGTTTTCTCCACACATACCGCTTAGAATTAAGGCCAAAAAGTTCTATCTTGGTCTCATCAGACCAGAGGATTTTATTTATCACCATCTTGGAGTCCTTCAGGTGTTTTTTTAGCAAACTCCATGCGGGCTTTCATGTGTCTTGCACTGAGGAGAGGCTTCCTTCGGGCCACTCTGCCATAAAGCCCCGACTGGTGGATTGCTGCAGTGATGGTTGACTTACTACAACTTTCTCCCATCTCCCGACTGCATCTCTGGAGCTTAGCCACAGTGACCATTGGGTTCTTCTTTGCCTCTCTCACCAAGGCTCTTCTCCCCCGATAGCTCAGTTTGGCCGGACGGCCAGCTCTAGGAAGGGTTCTGGTCGTCCCAAACGTCTTCCATTTGAGGATTATGGAGGCCACTGTGCTCTTAGGAACCTTAAGTGCAGCAGAAATTTTTTTGTAACCTTGACCAGATCTGTGCCTTGCCACAATTCTGTCTCTGAGCTCTTCAGGCAGTTCCTTTGACCTCATGATTGTCATTTGCTCTGACATGCACTGTGAGCTGTAAGGTCTTATATAGACAGGTGTGTGGCTTTCCTAATCAAGTCCAATCAGTATAATCAAACACAGCTGGACTCCAATGAAGGTGTAGAACCATCTCAAGGATGATCAGAAGAAATAGACAGCACCTGAGTTACATATGAGGGTCACGGCAAAGGGTCTGAATACATATGACCATGTGATATTTCAGTTTTTGTTTTTTAATAAATATGCAAAAATTTCTAAATTTCTGTTTTTTTCTGTCAAGATGGGTTGCTGAGTGTACATTACTGAGAAATAAAATGAACTTTTTTGATTTTTGGCAAAAGGCTGCAATGAAACAAAGAGTGAAAAATTTAAAGGGGTCTGAATACTTTCCGTACCCACTGTAAATCAACCAAGAAGGAGCTGCAGCACCTTGGGGACCCCTCTTGAAGCCAAACGTGGGAACTTGCCAGCAAGTGTCTGGTGGTTGTGCTGCCGCCCTGTGGTTCCGCCACCCGCAGGGACAGGGATTGGGTGCATTGACAACCAGCTGGGAGACAATGACCTAGGTGTGCTGATCTCTGGTTTCTTATAGTTTCTAGGCACACCTTAGCTGGGCTCACCTCTACATATGGCACCGGGTCTGCAATCAAACTCCTGGAGAGGGGCTGGACCCTTTCTGTAGTTGCCCAGGGTGAGAGACACTGGACAGGTTCCCCACAGAGAACAAGGGGGTAGCCTCTATGCAACTACGAGTCACTGAGGAAGGCTTGACTGTTGTTTGTGCCAATTCAACGTAAAGCAGTCCTGAGTATTTGGCTTTCATGGGGTATCGGAGTAGGGTCTCTGTTGTTCTGCTGGGGGACTTAAGAAGAATAATAATAATAAGTTGAAAAATCTGTACAATAAGTTTTTGATTGACAGTAGCTTAAGAGTGATAAAAAAATGCAACATGGAGGTAATTGGAATGAACAAAAACACTAGAAATTATAGTATGCACATTGTACCACTTTTCAGCCCTGCGGTTATGACCACTCTTTAATTTCAAGATGTTTTGACACTCTATACTGAAAAAAGACTAGCTGTTATAGTATTTCATCTGTAACTTCTCTGTAGAAACAAAGAAAGCAATTCCAGGCAAGAACTTTCCACACCATGGTTGCTTTTACAAAGGGCACAAAACGCTTTTCTGGACTTTTGTCATTATAAGCTTAAACAGTGCTTTGAACATTACAGGCCCTTGACTCTGGGTCTGCAGGCTACACTGTGACAGCTGGAGGTAATTCACTTTGCTTCATTTTGCTCGCTGTTAACGGCTCATGGGATGATAACGGCAGCGCAGAAACTTTAATCATATTCCTCTGCCTTCAAGAGAGATATTGCTTTTTCTCACAGTTTATTGAGTAGGTAGGGGAGGGGTGTGCGTGTGTATGCAAGAGTAAAAAGGCAGGAATCTGGGGCTGGGTTGAGGGATGTGTGTGTGTGTGGCTGGTAGGTGTCATGGGTGGTTGGGGGACATGTATCATTGATCCGCTACTTGGGTCTTTCTGTACACGAGATAGCATTAAAATGATCCATTGCCTCTTTCCTGGGCTAATACCAGTGATATTGAGATATCAGACCCCTGGTTTCTGTTTGTGGCAGCGGGGGGCACACACCCACTCCAGCAGAGCATACACACACAGGACGGGAGGAGAGTGTTCTTCCACAGAGGCTGAGGTGATAATCTAATAGGAACATTTGTTTTTGTCTCCCACTCATTCCTCACCCTCTCCTCCTCTCTCCTCTTCAAGCTCGGAAACAAAAGCTTTCATCTAGGGGGGCCCGCTGCTGCCACAACAACAGGCGAGCAGCAACAAAACAAGTGTAACACACACCATCTGGCCCTCCGTTGGTGTCTGCCTCTGTCACATAGGCAGGAGTGGCGTTTAGAGGGGGTGGAGGTAGATTAGATGATCAGAATGGCATCTCCCCCAACACTCAAGAGGGATGCTACATGGAAGCCAGCCATTTACTCAGTTAAAATTAACACAAAATGCAATTTCTTGTTTCAATACAGCAAAATATGCCTCACTTAGTGTAGCATGTATGGAAGAGGGTTTATTTGAAGGTACATGATGCACTATCTCAGTCATTATTAATCTGTCCACAAGCACGATGTGGCTGCAACTGTAAGATGCATGTTTTTTTTCGTTATTTAATTATTTTCCCGTCCCGTTATCTCTGTTTGTACTCCATCAAGTTACGATGTCTGGAAAAGACAGGAGCTCATTACCCCCTTATGATCGTCCTCTAATTCATTTCTTTCATTTCAGCCAGATATTTTTTCATCACACATCCATGAAGCCCGATCGATTCTTTGAGCAGAGCATGTTTCATTACCAAGAAGTACTCATCCATTGATGGGCATGAGGGGATATTAATCAATGTAACCTTTATAATTAACAACCTTGTTATTCTTTCGAGACCAAACAAAATGAGAATTTGGCTGTGTTTGAGGCACATTATTAAGCGAGCCGACATTATACATTGCTATTGATCATGTTTGAAGACAGGCCTACCCAGTCAATACCCACAGCCAATGAAAAATTGTCTTTTTATGACTGCATCCTGCAGAGGAAAGCAGTTTTCAGATGTTTTCACAGTTCTGGGAACATTTGATCAGAGGTGGAGAGTAACAAAACACATTTAATCAAGTTCTGTACTGTGCACTGTTTGAGGTAACAGTAATGTTTTATTCACATCTGATATTTTTATTTGATACTATTGAACATATGCAACTTTCGTTCAAAAATCAACAAAAAGTTAAACACTGTAATTTGTAAGCATTTCACGTTTTTCTTGCTGTATTTACTACATTGATGGCCGTTGTATAACTACGCGGCTGGCCGCGTCGGTAGATGGTCGGGATTGGATGGGACTTACGAGCCAGATAGCAGAATTCGCTTCCCGGGGGAAAACTAAAGACTTTCACCCAGGAAATGCGTGTTCAATAGGAGAGTTTTAATCCAAACAACGATCTTTTTCCTAATCTTAACCGGTCATTTAGGTGCCTTTCATTACATTTTGTGGACTAAATTTAACCGTAATGTCCGCCGAAATGACCGGCAGCTTGCCGTGCTTTGCCTGCTCAAAGTCACCTGTTTTCGGTTAACTGAACCACCAACTACCGCTGATACAATGGAGGTCTGTAGCCCACTTCACGAAGCTCTGTAGCGGCGTAAACAACTAGCAGTGATGGCCAGGTCATTTCCGTACGATATCATTCGGACCTGTTCATGTAAATGCGTTGACATATACCATAAAAACATGACATATTACTTTATATTAAATGGTCAGTCCATTGACATCAATGGGGATAGTTTTTCTGTTTTCACTGTGTAATGTCTCGTAGAACATATTTCTCAATACAAATGTAGATAGAAATGTGTGGATATCACAGCCACTGGAGAAAACACAGAGCATATTGTTTATCTGCTTAAAGTGAAAAAGTATCTATTTTATACAGTATATTGAATGCTTAAATATTTAGATTTAGATATATTTTGATCGGCTGCTTTTGCTCAGGGGAAATAAAATGAAATTTATTTCTAAACAAGATTCTCCAAATCTTAAATTGTCCTACATGTCAGTATAACACTCATGTGGCAAAAATAACAGTTAACATCTTGAAGTACAGATTTTGTGATAATGTCAAAACTCAAAACAGTTATGTCAATGTAACACTGTGAAGTAACTTTAATTGTGTCAGCTGTTTCTGTTCAAAGTTGTTTTGCGAATGCTTCTTCTATCAGACATTTCTCTAAACCTGAAACTGAACGCATTATGTTTTTTTAATAATTCAGGGTGGCTGTGGCTCACAGTGGTTGCTTGCCAATCGGAAGGTTGGTGGTTTGATCCCATGTTAAAGTGTCTTTGGGCAAGACAATGAACCCAGAATTGCTCCAGATGCTGTGCCATTGGAGTGTGAATGTGTGTGAGTGTTTACCTGATGAGCAGTTGGCACCTTATACGGCGGCCTCGGCCAAAGTGTATGAATGGTTCCTGTACTATGTAAAAGCGTAGTTGTTAAGACTAGGAAAGCGCCATATAAAAACATTACATTAACCTTAGCCTCCACACTACAAGGCTTGATAACAGTGTTAAAGCATTTAATCTGAATCTATATACTGCAACCCATCTCATCTAGAGGTTAAATCTGCAGATACTCCATACCATAATGAAAGGGTTACTAATGTTTTAATTACGGAGTGTCAAAAGACTCTGGTGTTTCTAAATCTAATTGTTAATCTCCCTAACAGACTGAGAATGTGTGCTCCATGTAAAAACAGCAGTCACATTATATATAAAATTGTAGAACCATCTGAGGTCCAAACAGCACTATAGCAGTTAACTACAAGGGAATATAGCAAGCATCAGATAATCTTTACATCAGTCAATATATATCTGACACAAGCAGTATTAATTTATATTGGGCAACTCTGGCCAATGTAAAGAGTTGTCTATTCTGTATCCACCCGACAGAGAGAAACATTAGCAGGTGGCCTTGTCTCTGGCTACCAAATGCATGCTGTTGGGGGAAATGTTGGGACTGTAAATTAAAGAGTGTGGTCTAGACTAGTCTAAATCAACAACGTTTCATATACGGGATAGTTTCGCTTTCTTTGTGTTGGCATTCAAAACTCCGGTCGATTGGTGAAACATCCTCCCAACTAGAATGGGACAATCAAATTATATTTATCTTTTTCTTTGAGTAAAATTGTTGTCACACACACTACAGCCATTTTAATTCCAGAGCTCCCTACATACACGTTCCACCAAACACAAGTCCCTTCCCGGGGCTTTTGCAGAAGCACCGTCCGTTCAGCGCCACTTTAGACGATTGTGATTAGTTTAACCCTCATGTTTTCCTATATCAATGATCTTTTTGACTATCCAATTGTAATTACCCAAAATAACACGATTGATTCCACACAACGCTCTTTGGCAAGTACAAATCTCTACTTTCAATAATTTTGGGGTGTCTTATTCAATTTTATAGCATTTGAAAAAAAAACAATTGAAGTGGTTTTGAAATAGTATTGAGTAAAAGTTGACATATTCCAGTCTGTTATGTTATCCATCAACATACCTTCCTTTCATTTTAGTCTAAATAATTCCTAATTTCTGCTTTTCTAACGCAAACATTAGGTATAATTTTCTATAAATTAGGTTTATTGACCATAAATTCCAAAAATAACCGTGAAACTAAAATTAATAAGTTAGTGTTACATAGTGTTGAAAACATCAAGAAAGTGACAAAAAGCGTCAAAAGTGTTTAAAAAAAAAGAAAAAGTTAAAAAAATTGATAAAAAGCATCAACAAAAGTGTTGATTTTCAATTTTGACGGGAAGACAACACAAGGGTTAAAGACATGTCCATAAACCAGAGCAGGTTTTTCTCCCATCCCAGAATGCTGTGTGGGCTTGCCAGACCTTCCTCCACAGCGCTTTAGAGGAAGCTCTGGCAATGAGAGACTAGGTCTAGACCTACTCTTTCTGTAAATTGATAACTTCTGTTGTGATTTGACTCTATAATAAAATTGACTTAAAATGAAGTCCGATATTCAGTCTTATTTGATGTATTTTTGTTCCCCTCCAACTCCAGACTGAAATATCTCTTTAGCATCCAAATGTTTAACTATGTTCATCAGCAAGTTGCTGACTTTGTCAGTGTGCTGTTTGTTGCTGGATACAGTAGGTAGTGTACAGTAAGTTTTTTTTCTGAAACAGCTGCATGCTGCTGCTGGGAATACATTTATTGCATAAAAAACAAATAGGATTCATTCTCTGCAGAGTTGGCTGATAATTATCTAAGGCTTCATCACTAACAATGACACTTTCTCAGTACAGAGTCACATAACCATTATGTCAACCATTATGTCATCTTTTTTTACGGTTGTTGGACACCAATTATCTTATTATATGTATTGATCTTTCTTAATGATAGGTTTTGGGATATGGTGATCTGACCCTTTAGACACTCATTGTGTTGGTTGGTTTTAAATCTTCTGCCATACTGTAAATGCTGTTAAGTGACCTATGACTAGGGTTAGACTTTAATGGCCAGTGAGGGCGAGTTCACAAAATGCCCATGAAATTAAAATGAGGCAAGAAAATCCTCAGTAATTTAGAGAAACATAGTGGCTGCAAATATGGAGGGAGAATAAATAACTGTTTCAATGCTATGTATCTATTAATGTCATATAGTGTAAACAAAAATTAATCCTAGCAGTGTATTTGTACAAATATTCAAACAAAAATGATTTTAAATAAGTCAAATAGCATGTTGGTTAACACTCTCATCACATCATACCTGTAGGCTGTGAAAGTTATTTGACAGATGGCAGTATTGGCAATATGAACAATTGTGATAATCATGTGACAATCATGGATTGAGTGGGAATACAAGTGAAACAGATGCATTACACCAATTGTCACAACAGTTTTTTTTCAAGAGTGTTAAAATCAAAATGAGCTACTGCAGTCTGATTCCCCTGGGATTGCATGCTGCCAATTAATACTTCTGTAGTGATAATGAATGATAAATTTCTGCTCCTCGTCAAACCTCTTCCACATTACTGCCTCATCCAAACAGAGACACACTAGGGGACCTATTTTAAAGATCTAAGCGTACAGTGTGAAGCGCATGACGCTGGTGTGTTTAGCGTGTGACCAAATCCACTTTTTCTAGTTTTAAGGGGGAAAAAAGGGTCTGTACGGCGGGCGCATGGTTCAAAATGCTTGTACTTAGTGTCTTCATTAATTCATAGGTCTGTTTGCACCACCGTATTTTTATTTTTAATCTTTTGCATGTGTGTGTGCTGCTTCGCTTCCTTGTGTGTGTGTAACAAGCATAATGTGCACGATGTGCATAAACCAAAGTGCATTTAACAGATTTGTTGTTAAATTAACAATGACATGCTGCATTACAGACTTTAGAGGTTTTTGTCAGCCAATAGTGCAATCACTTCCACCTGCCTCAAGATAGAAACATGCCAAGAATTCCCTTGAACACACCTCCCTGTACTACCAGCATGCCCATGGGTGCAAAGATGGGCGCATTTGCTATTCAAATGACGTGAGCGCAGGACGGACGGGAAATTAACAACTGCGTCAGTCTTAAAATAGCAAAGATAGGGCCCTATGTCTCAAAAAGTGACTATGAGAACTCATGTAGAATGCAAATGCGTGTGTTTATTAAATCGTAGAGTCCACTGAGAGTGATGGATGGGCAGGAAGCACTATGGATGGGCAGATCAGAAGGGTGGTGGAAGACAAGACCTCGCACATGGAGCGTTTGTTCTCTCAAACTTATAATCCTCAATATACAGTGTAAACTCAGAAAGTCAAATATTTATCCTGAAACCCTGCATGAGCTTCTCCCCATGTGCACACTGCTCTGAATAAATAAACCCTTATATTACCAGGGAGAACTGTTGGTAGAGTTTAATAACATAAAGGTCAGTTCATAACTGGATGTATTAATAATCTACCCCTAAAACACACGATGGAAAAACACAGCAGAATAATAATTTCCCCACACCAATATCTACCGGTTATAGTCTGAAAATTGGGCTATTTATGATGATAGTTTGAAACACATATACTGTAGTATAATTCAGTTGGGATTTAGTCTTACATGGTCTGGCTACACCCCATACATTCTGAGATAGGAGAAAAAACACTCCTGTTTGTTTCTTTAAAAGCATAACTACTCAATAAAAAACTAGTAACTTAAAACTGGTGTTGTTTGGAAAAATTTAAAAAACAAAATTCTTTTGTACATACATGTGTACCCTTAGGGAAATGTTAAATGATCTGTTTCAACTGTTTTTGAAATTTCTTTTTAAAGTAAATTATCAAATGAATGTAACTTATTAACATATTTTAGTATATTTTGTGCCATTAGAACTTTGTTATACTGTTTAGAAGTCATTTAGGAGTTATTCCGACTTCTGGCCATGGTTGTGCGTGTTAATTTAAGAACGTGCAGATAGAGTGAAAAGTGAGCTCACAATGTGTAAGAATATGGCAGTGGTAAAAAAAAGCTCAACAATGGTTTGGGTTTCAGAGGGTTAAACCAATCACAATCTCACAAGCTCTGGACGCAGCAACGGTAGCTCTAATGGTCCTGGTAATGGAGGGAAGTTGTTTTGGTGGAACATTTGCACCTAGAAAAAGAAAATGCCACATAATATTAAATGAAATTTACTGTTCAAACAATATACTGAAGTAATGTGAGCTATTTCAATTAGCTGGATACATGGTTAAATGTAATAGGCTCTCACCAGTGTACTTTGTTCATAGTAATCCCGGCAATTGGCCCCAAAACGTCCCAGTTAGAGAGGAAATGCCATAAACATATTCTTTATAAATCTTTACAACCAATCCCTGAAAGAACTAAGCAGGCCTGCATTGTTGCTCCTTGTCTCCAAAATCTGCCATTTTCATTGTGTACTTTGCTAGTTAAGTTAGTTAAAGTTAATGTTTCCCAAAGAGAAGAGATTTTGGGAATACAATGAGAAGAAGTGGAGGGACAGATATCAGGCAGTTATCCTGGAAATGTACTTCCGTTGATCAGACTAGTGGGGTTTGGACTGCAGATCTGATCATGTTCTGTTTTTTATATGATGAGGAAAAGTGTCTCCTGTGTCTTGTCCTGTCTACGTCTCACCCTTTGTCATATGTGCCTTGACCGATTAACACCATTGGCTTGCTAAATCTCTACTCAAGCATTTTTTTAAATAATCTAAGGTGCACCATGCTGTGTTGCCTGCGCTGCTGCTATAGTAGTAAATCATTTTACAATTGAAAAAGTGATTTTATGGTGAAGTTACATAAATCCTGGTCCAAAAGTTGATCCTATAATTGGAGGGATATTTTGTGAGAACATTTGTCTCAGTAATACTATTATTAACTGGCAGTAGAATGTGTCAGGTCTCAAATAAGTTTGAACAAGTTAACATTTAGCTACCAAGGTTGTAGTAAAACTCATAACCCATAAATTATGTAGGCTTAATTATTTCGGACAAATAAGTAAAGAAGTTTTCTATTCCAAAATACATTAACTGATATGACACCATATGATAATAGAGAGCAGAGCGACCGACTGCAGCAGGTCACAAGTTCAAGAGCCCAATGTTCTTAGTTACCTGTGATAGCTCTTGAACTCTTGAACTGCAGCTCTCCTGCTCCACTGTGATGTCAGGTTACAGGTTTCTACATAGTCATTACTAAGGACATAACAACGTTAAAATCGTTTTTTTGTGGAAAAAAAATGGAATATTAGATTGTATGATTTTGTTTCTTTCTATCACATCAAGTCCGATTCACTGTGTTCCCTCAGAAGGAATCACTGCACATGTGTAGGCACTTTTAATGACATTTTGAACATGTTTAGAGGCTAAAAACACATTTAAAACTTGCCCTGTTTAAGCCTGTTGGATGCTAACGCTAGCAGGAGGATAACACGGTGTAGGCAGCACCGATTGGTTAGTTTTTCTCTCTACTGACAACACTCAACATTTACAAACAACAGAGTTGTGTGTTGAAATCGACTGGAGTTCTCCTTTAAGTATAAGTATGTAAGTATATCAGTAAAATTCAGCAGAAAAATCGTCACATTTTAGAGACTGTAAACTATCCTAACAGTTTCATTCAAGTGTTTAATCAGAATCGGAAATACTTTATTGATCCCTGATGGGAAATTCTGTGTTACAGTTGCATGAAGTATATAAATATCAGAGTAGAAATATAAATAAAGAAATATATATCAGTGTGGATATGCACAAGCTCAGTTAATCATTTCAGCTGTACTTTAAAGACTGTATCTTGTTGGTTAGTTGAATTTATAATAAAACATCATTTTATAAGCTACATGTGTTTTGTGTGCACAATTCTTAAAGTCACTAGTAGTAGTACTGGTAACTAAAGTTGTCAGATGAATGTAGTGGAGTAATAAGTACAATATTTCTGTAGTAGAAGTAGAAAGTGGCATTAAAATAAAAGACTTAAGTAAAGTACAAGTAAAGTAAATGTGTACTTAAATGTAGTTAGTTACATTCCATCACTGCTTGTTAGACTTAGAATTCTCTTTATTAATCCTTTTGGGATGACTCCCGCAAGGAAATTGAAATTTCCTGCATCCATTTAGCAAGGAAAAAAGTATAAATGTATGTATGTACGTATGTATGTATGTTTGTATTGTCCTCTCTGCCCTATTTCCTCCTCCCCCCGAGTGAAGAGTGGTACAGTCTGATGGCATGAGGGACAAAGGAGTCCTTGAGTCTGTTGTTCCTACACTTGGGAAGGAGCAGCCTTCCACTGAACAGGCTCCTTTGGGTGCTGATGACAGTGTGCAAAGAGTGGCTGGCATTGTCAGTAATGTCCAGCAGTTTGCCCAGTGTCCTCCTCTCTGCCACCGTCACCAGTGAGTCCAGCTTCATGCCGACCACAGTGCCGGCCTGCCTAATCAGTTTATCCAGTCAGGAGGTGTCTTTCATGGATATGATGCCCCCCCCAGTACACCACAGTACACCACAGTATAGAAGAGGACACTGGTGACCACAGACTGGTAAAACATCCACAGCAGTTTCCTGCAGATGTTAAAGGACCGCAGTCTTCTCAGGAAGTACAGCCTACTTTGTGTCTTCCTGTACAGGTGGCAGGCGTGTGTTGTCCAGTCCAGTTTGTTATCCAACCACAGTCCGAGGTATTTGTATGATTTAACTGCCTCCACCTCAACTCTAGCACGACTGGTCTCGGTCTTGGTCTGGACCTCCAAAGGTCAATGACCAGCTCCTTTGTCTTATAGGTGTTGAGCTGTAGGCAGTTAGTGTGACACCAGAGAGCAAAGTCCCCCCACCAGACTCCGATACTCTCCCTGTCACCCCTGATACACCCAACGATGGCTGTGTCATCTGCGTACTTCTGTATGTGACACAGCTCCAAGTTGTAACAGAAGTCCGAGGTGTACAGGGTTAACCAGGCATATTAAATATATGCATCACAACAACACATGTGAGAAACCTTAAAAGGACAGTTCACTCTAAAATCCAAAATAAATATTTTCCTCTTACCTGTAGTCCAATTCATCAATCTAGAATGTTTTGGTTTGAGTTTACCAATGTTGGAGATTTTGGCTGTAGAAACGTCTGCCTTCTCTCCAATAAAATGGAACTAGATGTCCCGTGGCTTGTGGTGATCAAAATGCAAAAAATAAATACATTTGAAAATCTTAACAGCAATGTCTCTTCCAGAAATAATGACTCAGTTAATCAAGTTAATCTGCAGAGTTTTATGTAGGAACTATTTACTTTCTACCAAACTACACCCGCCAACCGTATCACGGTGCATAAGAAAGCAGCTCAGTCTCATGGCAGTTCTTGGAATGGTCATGTTATTTAACCCTTGTGTTGTCTTCCCGTCAACCATGAAAAAGAAACGTTTTTTCAACATTATTATTGCTTTTCCCCACATTTTTTTCACTTTTTCAATGTTGAGGGTGCTTTTTTGTTTTTGGTGTTTTTTTGATATTGTTTGATTTGATAAGTTTTTTGATATTTTTAATGTTGACATTTTCAGCGCTTATTTCGACGGCCCATGTTTTGTGACAATTTCTAAAAAACTAAAAACGGGTCAATTTGACCCAAGGACAACATGAGGGTTAATCTGTTGATTCGTGTACAGGTCACGTTAATGTTGTCATTTTCATGTGTTGATTGATTTTGAAGTTAAATGGAAAGCCAATTTTGTGATCACAGAACGATTATGGTAGTAAGTAATATTGAAAAGTCGAAAATATGTGCAGATTGGTCGGGCCCACAGGACTTTCACCCGGGAGACCGGGGCTTGCTCCTTACCCAGTGCCGTTGTTGTGGCCGGCGTGTGGTGGGCATCGTTTAGATTTTAACAATTCTGATTCCAATTCCTAATCTTCCTTTTGATTCCGGTTTCTGTTGATGCTTGATTCTGATTCTTTGAGGTTCTTTGAGGAGTGGAGGGTCACATGCTTATTACACAGATAAAATTGTTTTTTCATTAAAAAGGTGATTTACACTTTTACCAGGCTTTTTCAACGTAAAATAAAACCACACTTAAGAGCGCTGCTAACTGTGCTACATAGCTGCAACACAACAAGTGCCTGCAAGTACGGCGGCTGCCACGGAAACCAAAACATGCATGTGTTAAATTTGGAACCGATAATCAAAATCCAAAGAAACGATTCCATTGGAATCGTAAGTTTTGAAATGATTGCTAGTTGAAACTGGTTCTTGTTGCCCAATCTTACTGCTAGCTCACCTTAGCTTATTACCGATAGAGAAGGCGCATTTTGGATTTTGAGATGAACATGTCCCTTTAAGGTGTAATAAATTGAACAACCTGATTCAATTTAATCATTTTGAATATTTTCTTTATGAAGCCTTGTATTCTGAATGTACATGTGCAACATGAGTCAACATTCTGTAATTGTTTTATATGTGAACTGTGTATTGCAATTATTGTACATTAACGACTATATTCAGTCATTTAACATGCATTGTAATTGTATATGGCATGTAATCAGGGCATCATTGGAAAGAATCTGGATGTTGCCACTAGCTCCCTGTAGTCTTTGTGATTTTTCTTTCAGGAGGAACAATGACGAGAGGGAAAGATTTTCAACACCTGCCATTATGAGAACTTAAGCTTTGTTTGTACTGATTGACAGTTAAACCATGTCTTGTGGTGCTGTAAAGTAATTTAATAATATGCAAATGTGAAAATTGGTCACCTTTTATGTGCTTTGTCCATCATCAATCAACCCTGTCTATTAAAAATCCCATTAAAATTGCTGCCTGGATCATGTTTATTGGCAGCAAGCACCCAATAAAATCATAAACAACAAGAAAATAAATGAAATAAAAACTATTACTTTCCACATACAGGACAGGGGAAATGATGCATGATGAAATTATTTATCACATTTTGAAAAGCTGATGAAAGCTGATGAAAGCTGATCACTAAATGAAAAATATTATATTGGCTGAAATTAGTAGAATGTCTATAATTCTGCAGATACCGACCTCTCAGTAGAGGCACTGATAAACAACACCAACCTCTTCAGCGCTGTCTCTGTCACTCACTGTATTTATTGGATCTTAATGCGTGACAGGAAGGCCTCTCCGACAGACATTGTCTATTATGACTTTAATTATAACGGCAGAATGCTACGTTAATGGAATAATTACTTCTTTGGCTCTCAATCTGACAGGCAATAATCTGTCCACAGCTATTTGCTAGGCCTCTTCTGGGTGACATGACAGCTGAAATTAAGGCGAGAAGATGGTAAGTAATGGTATTTTCAATAACAAGCATATCTCTTCACTGAACATTCAGTACATTCTGAAGTAAACATGTGCGATTAAATAGCTTTAAAGCTCTTAAAAGTCTCCTGTCTGCATTGAATTCACCTTGATCAAATTGCTGTCTGGAGACATTAAAATCCCCAAAGTAATTCTATTTCTTCAGGGAGTCAGCTTTTGAGTTTTACATGGGGAAAATGAAAGAAATTATAGGCCTAACAAATATGAATGTCCTCTTTTATGTGCCACACATTGTGCATACAGACAGCTGTAAAGCTATTATAGACTCAAAGGTGCGGGAGGCGGAATGTAAAAACACTGTGAGACTTTTTTTAGCTAGTTTAGGAGCAAAATTTGTACTAATACATACTAATGTATCAGTATATAAGATACTAATACATCTGCAATCCAAAGGCGTAAATGGTGTGTGTGTGTGTTCCATAACTTATAGCCTAACTTGTGTACTAGGACGCATTGTAACTACCTTAAGCCACCTTTTCATCGGTGTTTGCCGCCCAATGCATGCCGGTTAGATTTGTGCCCCGACTTGCTCTGACGTTATGCACACTTAGGCAACGATAATCTCAAGAGATCAAGGCGGCTGAAGTTTTAGACCCATGTGACGCAGCTGCTCTCCACCGACTGCAAGAACCAGGGTATGATGGGAAACGCCTGGCGCGCAGCTGATCTAACAGCTGATTGGTTCAGAATCGACTCAAAATGATGACTCTTTATATAAACTTCATATCGTTTTTGAATTGGAGGGATTTGAATAGCTATTTGTCTGATTTAAAGGATTATTCTGTACAGAACACATTGTGTGGCTGATAGTGACGTTTAGAAGTCAGAGAAACTTAATCCGTGAGTAACAGGATGTGAGTATTTCTGTTCAGACTGAAGGCTTCTTGAAACGGCTGGAAACTGTCTGATTTGACCGCAGTTTTTTGTTTTTTGTCTCACCTGATCTCGTGATATCAAGAAAATCCCACTGCCGTGCAAGGTAAATATATAGTGGCAATTCTATGAAAATGCCCTCCCTGTTTTTTTGGAAATACCCTTTGAAATTATATACTTTGATTCAAGGGTCTATATACTGTAGCTACATAAACATGAAGGCAAGGCTATTTATTTATATAGCACATTTCAGACACAAATGCAATTCAACGTACTTTACACCAACAGAGACATACAACACAATTAAAACAGAAAACATGGCAGGTCATAAAAAAGAGAAAACAACAAAAAACTAACAGAACAAAAAATGGATGATTTAAAAGATTCAAGAAGTGGAGAAGTATCTGAATGAACATCTTTAACTGACCTCAGGAATCGCAATGGCAAACAGAAAAGTTGCAAGCAACAATATATAAAAACACAGGTTTGGGGCAGATCTCAATTCTTCTGGAAGTTTATTCCGGATCTTTGGTGAAAAGAAACTGAAAGATGCTTCTGCATGTTTGGTTCTGACCCTGGGGACGGTGAGCAAGCCTGTCCCAAATAATCCTAGAGCTCTGGATGACTTGTAACACAGCAGCATATCAGACATGTATTTTGGCCTCAAACCATTCAGTGCTTTGTAAGTCGATAATACTTCACGTGTCATTGCTGTTCATTCAGATTTGTAAGGACCCACTGAAACAAAATAGTATCTGTCCTGCAGATACCATTTAAACCAGTTAAGGGCTGTGCAAGCAAGTCCGACCCAGTTTTCCAGTCTGCCCAGCACTATTTTACCAATCATTATAAGTTTGGGGTCCCCTGCTGGAGCTGCTACCCCAACACCTGATAAATGAAGATGGATGGATGGATGGATAGATGGATCAAAGACTATTATGAATCTTTTGCCCAATCTGCCAAAAATATAGTACCTGCCCCAGCTGTAAACCCTGTTTGGAGTTTGCACGTCATTATCTGCTAACCCAAGACAATCAAGAGTCCACTTTGCAGAGAATGACGAGCAGTGAAAATTCCCAGCAAAACCAGAGTTGAGGCATTGGGTCAGCTCTCTCTTTGAGCTGAATCCTGCTGCCAATTGCAATTAGAGCAGATGGTAAACTAGCAGACAGACGGAGCGCTTCCCCAAAGGAAATGACCCAATATTTGGCAATAATGTCAGAGAACTGGACTCAGGTTATTCTCACTGCATAACATGACGAAGGTAAAAGGGGACAGACATTTAAGTGGTGCGGGTGTCAGCAGTCCATAAAACTTACTGCCATGTCAGATTCAGAGGGGATTGAAATTGCAGACATGTTCTGATAACTATTACATTACTCCACTTACCTGCTGAACTAATCCTATCTGAAAAGAGCTGTATCAAGTGAGGGTTTTTGGGGAATTACAAGGTAGTTAGTTATAGTGTGAATAATTTCAACTGAGAATTTCAAACCCCTCTTGATTTCCATTTAGAATAACAGATGGCATGGAATGGCGCAATTATTAAACATTAAGCTAAGATTACACACAGTGAATATAGATAAGCACATCTTTGCATCTCATTAGTTTCCATTACATTCAATCAACGGGTGAAATTAGCTTAATCTTTCGATTTTATGACGCGCAAAGTCTGTTGAAAGAAATGATTCCATTAATCAAACGTTCCTTTTGGTCCCTCTCTCATCAGCTCCATGTGGACTGTCCGTCTGATGAAGACAGAACGGCTGTGACCAGTTGGAACACAGATCACATCAGCAGAAAGAATGTGAGCAAAGTCTCACACGAGTGTACAACTAAGATTCACACAGTGCATTGGTAAACAATGCTGCCTGTAGTGTATTATGGTTCCACCACACAAAAAAATTAATAAAAAAGGTTATTTTCCAGGATGTTTTCTGCACAGGGTTTGCCCTGGAGCATGTGTATACAGCAGCTGTCAAACATTTTTCTGGAGCCAATTAAGTTTAAAGGTTGAGTTTCTGACACATGAGCATCCATCCATCCTTACTTGTGCAGGCTCTATGCCAGGGATGAATACCATGGATCGAGTTTTGATTTTTTTGTAAATCCTTGCCAAAACAATCTTAAGTTTTCTTAGGAAAAATGCCTGCAGGAACTTGTTCTTTAGCATTGATGTACGCTTGTGTGTTGCTGTTCTGTTCAAATACAGAGGACTATATATGTACTGAAACAAAGAAGCCTTATCTGAACCTATTTATTACTATAGCTACATAAGCAACAGTTGACTTGTCTTGTGTTTTTATGGTAATGACTAATGAGGATCTTTGATCAACAATAAACTTTAAAATGCTGTCAATATGGTGGATATACAGTGGGTACGGAAAGTATTCAGACCCCTTTAAATTTTTCACTCTTTGTTTCATTGCAGCCTTTTTCCAAAAATCAAAAAAGTTCATTTTATTTCTCAGTAATGTACACTCAGCAACCCATCTTGACAGAAAAAAAAACAGAAATTTAGAAATTTTTGCATATTTATTAAAAAACAAAAACTGAAATATCACATCATAAGTATTCAGACCCTTTGTTCAGTATTTAGTAGAAGCACCCTTTTGATCTAATACAGCCATGAGTCGTTTTGGGAAAGATGCAACAAGTTTCTCACATCTGGATTTGGGTATCCTCTGCCATTCCTCCTTGCAGATCCTCTCCAGTTCTGTCAGGTTGGATGGTAAACTTTGGTGGACAGTCATTTTCAGGTCTCTCCAGAGATGCTCAATTGGGTTTAAGTCAGGGCTCTGGCTGGGCCATTCAAGAACAGCCACAGAGTTGTTGTGAAGCCACTCCTTCGTTATTTTAGCGTTTGTGCTTAGGGTCATTGTCTTGTTGGAAGGTAAACCTTCGGCCCAGTCTGAGGTCCAGAGCACTCTGGAAAAGGTTTAAGCCCAGGATATCCCTGTACTTGGCCGCATTCATCTTTCCCTCGATTGCAACCAGTCGTCCCTGTCCCTGCAGCTGAAAAACACCCCCACAGCATGATGCTGCCACCACCATGCTTCACTGTTGAGACTGTATTGGACAGGTGATGAGCAGTGCCTGGTTTTCTCCACACATACCGCTTAGAATTAAGGCCAAAAGTTCTATCTTGGTCTCATCAGACCAGAGGATTTTATTTATCACCATCTTGGAGTCCTTCAGGTGTTTTTTAGCAAACTCCATGCGGGCTTTCATGTGTCTTGCACTGAGGAGAGGCTTCCTTCGGGCCACTCTGCCATAAAGCCCCGACTGGTGGATTGCTGCAGTGATGGTTGACTTACTACAACTTTCTCCCATCTCCCGACTGCATCTCTGAGCTTAGCCACAGTGACCATTGGGTTCTTCTTTGCCTCTCTCACCAAGGCTCTTCTCCCCGATAGCTCAGTTTGGCCGGACGGCCAGCTCTAGGAAGGGTTCTGGTCGTCCCAAACATCTTCCATTTGAGGATTATGGAGGCCACTGTGCTCTTAGGAACCTTAAGTGCAGCAGAAATTTTTTGTAACCTTGACCAGATCTGTGCCTTGCCACAATTCTGTCTCTGGAGAAGGCGTATGACCGGGTCCCCCCGAGAAATTGTGGGAGGTGCTGCGGAGTATGGGGTGAGGGGAGGGCCATCCAATCTCTGTATGACCAAAAGCGAGCTCAGCTCTTCAGGCAGTTCCTTTGACCTCATGATTGTCATTTGCTCTGACATGCACTGTGAGCTGTAAGGTCTTATATAGACAGGGTGTGTGGCTTTCCTAATCAAGTCCAATCAGTATAATCAAACACAGCTGGACTCCAATGAAGGTGTAGAACCATCTCAAGGATGATCAGAAGAAATAGACAGCACCTGAGTTACATATGAGGGTCACGGCAAAGGGTCTGAATACTTATGACCATGTGATATTTCAGTTTTTGTTTTTAATAAATATGCAAAAATTTCTAAATTTCTGTTTTTTCTGTCAAGATGGGTTGCTGAGTGTACATTACTGAGAAATAAAATGAACTTTTTTGATTTTTGGAAAAAGGCTGCAATGAAACAAAGAGTGAAAAATTTAAAGGGGTCTGAATACTTTCCGTACCCACTGTAAGTGGATCTACCTTTGTGCATAAAGAAAGCACAATACAGAATCTGTTACCAAAAATAGGATTTAAAAAGTAATTTTTTTTCGTATTAACGTATTTTCTATGGCGTTAACTGATTGTAATGTGTAAAATTGTCAGTGTGCCCCTTCATCCAAACAAGCGAGGCTCTAGAGTGCAATACGGCAATCAATCCACCAAAACAACACATCAAAAAGGCTTTTGGACAATTGGAAACAGACAAACTCCGCGTATGAACTGCAGTCACACTCGCTGGAAAATGTAAAAATCAACAAGCCACTGAATATGTTCAAATTTGATTAATTCAATAAGTTATTATTTTTTGTCTTTGGCAGCATCTTGAGGCTTTTTTGTAAGGTTACTAGGATAACTCAGCCTAGAATAGTTTTTAGAGTAGTCATTATTATTTTTAAAGCACTATACAAAAAAACTATTTTTGAAACTTCCGCATTTCATGGCAACAAACCAACAAAAGATTTTGCAACTTTTATCGCATTTTTTTTACAAAAGCTCCCGGAACATCAGGCATTTTGGGCCACAACAATCTCAAAAAAAGTCCCAAATCCTGGAGGGACTGACAATACATAGTGGCAGTTTGCCCACTATGTAATCTGCTTCAAAGCCCTGAGCTTGTTGTGGGGGCCTGCTCGTACAATGCAGTGTAAATGCTGCATTAGTACCACATGTTTTTACTGGTTAGCGGCCAGAAGTAAAAGTGTTTGACTCTTGTGGCTGAACGCTGGTGAAAAAGAGCAAGCCCGCTCAGCAAACTCTTCCTTAGGGTAACAAAATAAAAATCTCAAGGGTAATGGCTTAAATTAGCTCATCAGTGTCGTAAAAGAAAGGGCTCACATTATTAGCTTTATCTCCACTTTCTGCCTAATGTAGTGTGGAAAAGGCTTATGCAAATGCAGTGTAAATCCAGTTATAGGCACAGTGCTTTCAATCCTTGCACTCCCTACTTACTGCAGCAATATAGACAGTGAACAAGCATTTAAAGCATATTCTGCTGTTGCAAAGAGTGTCGATGAATATAATTATTACAACTATAATTTATTAAACTCTTGGACTTGTGTTACTTCTTTATTACCCTTGTCAGGGACAAACACAAATTTAAACCTGTAGGAAATTAGTCTCAGCGTGATATTATTGATACCACTTTGATGTTAACACTCTTCTCTGAGGGTGTTAAAGATTGTTTTTGGGATTTACTGAGAGCTATTTCCTTTGCGCATCAAATGAAATTGAGTGTAATTATTGCAGAGGTTTTCTACATTATACAGACTCTTTGCACTTCTAACTTGAGGAAAGATAAACAGCGATGAAATTAAAGATGCGTTTTGCCTGCAGCTTTTGCCCTGTGATCTTAAGACCACTCCATAGCGCACACACACACACACACACACACACACACACACACACACACACACACACACACTCCCATCAAAACATTGATATCCTCAGCCCGCAAGTCTTCTTATGCATTCTGTTGCAGTCCTGATGCAGGCAGGGTTTGGGACCTTGACTGACCAGGAATACTCCATCCACTATGATGCACACATCATTAAATCTTCAAAATACATGAATTATTCACAGCTATATATGCCTTAGCAGCACGTCATTGTTTTTATGTGTGTATCTTTATGCTGTGTATGTATGTCTGCATTTAGGAGCACACATGTGCATGGTATATAGAGCACTTTATGTATTCAAAATAATAGAGGCTGTTTCAGATGGGAATGATGGAGGGATGTATGTTTTTATTTTCACTCTGCATCATAGAAACCATAGATTTGAATGCATGTGGTGTGCCGAGACTGTCCGCACCAGAAAAACAAATCCCTTATATTGCTTTTGTATTTTTTTTTAAGAATGATTTGTAATGGTTTTGGAAGGCACAGACACTTAGCTGTTATTTTCAAACCCTACTGTTCCCAGAAAACTTTAATATTGCACTATATATATATATATATATATATATATATATATATATATATACTATATTTCCACCCAGCATTGATCTTCTCCAGGTGACACATTTCCACAGCCAAGTTGAAACATGGCACAAATAGAGTTACTAGAGAGCGATTTTAGTGTGCGATCATTCCTTTGACTGCATTCTGCTCTCTATCTACTGGCTTGTCACTGACAACACAGATATGGACAACTGCTACAGATTTTTATCTGACCGGCATCAAGACAACTTTGCTCTTTCACCATTAGAAGTAAGACGAGGCATAAAGCAAGCTGCGGTAGTCTTTTATGTTACGTCTCAGCCAGGCATCATTAAGCAACCACAATTTTTGAAACCTTTAACCAGAGAGGGTTTGCCGAGCGCATATGCTCTTTTCCAGAAACACCTAAAATAGAAAGAAAGGGAGAGGAGATATTTAACCTGGATCAGTTAAGGCATCACTCTGCCTGTCTCCATCTGGGAGACAATCCCAATCCTAGCCTTCTTTTCACCAAATCAAAGGACCATTTATTTTTAATGGAGGGCCTTCAGAAGAAAAGAAAAAAACAACTTTCCTGTTCTCTCTTCTCCTCTGTTTCCATGCCAGGCCATGGAGAAATTAGCTGCAGGATTTGATTTTCTCTGGGACAAGCGTTTCTGCAGAGCTGAATGCATTGAACCCTTTTGTTTATAGGAGCTGGACAGGTGGATGCACAGTGCTACCAAGGGCCAGGTGCTGCGTCCACAGGAAGATATGAGGAAATATGGCTGTGATGAGCACAATGAGCTGTATTATATTTTACAATACCATGGTTGGCCTGCAAGACTGAAAAGCTCTGAGAATTTAACAACTTGTGTGTTTCAATGAGGGTGTTATAAATGCTAGAATTCTGACTGCAGACATATTGCCTATTGATAACACCGACTCACATTAAAGACAGCTAATTTTCTAAATTTGTTGTTTTTACAGTGGAGCGTTGGAGTTATTTTGGTTTATAACAATACATCCATTTCACTTTGATTCATGTAATGATGAAGGCTATTTCTGTTATTTGTATTAGTTATGGTAGTGGCTTTGTTTTAGTCATCTAGGCATCCAGTATAATGGCTATAGCATTCTGCAGAATGTATTAATCCACTTTGTCTGTGTAATTCATTGATTTCATGGATGCATTTTATAGAATATGGGCAACAATCAGCGATCAACTCATATATTCATCTCTTTAGCCATTTTCAGACCTGCACCTTGTTACTGTGCATAAATGTGATGGAAATATAACATGCTGGTCTCATATCTGAATCATATATTATAATATCACTATAGTAAATCTATTGGGCCGTCCTGATGGCCCTAATGGTTAAGGCATAACAGACACACCCCCTCACCTCATTTCCTTTATATCTTTACTGGCGCTACCAAATGAAGGCAAACATGCCCACAAAACAAAAACATTACTATAAGAAATTGATTTCATCAGTCATAATCTTTTATGCGCAAAGAAAATCAATTTGACCATCTTGACCATCATTAAGTTATTAATTATTCCTTTTCAGGTTAATGCTTTCATTTAAATTTTTTTTAATTATCATACAGTCTATCTGAATATACCTGTTCACCCTCTGTCTAAAAGGTTTTATTTTTCAAGTTTTCTGCAACGTTTTCTGTCTCTTTAAGACCCCCCTCCCCAAAAAGCCCAGTCTGCTCTGATCGGTCAGTGTTGCATCTGTTCTCTCGGAGTCTCTGCACCGTCAGTGCAGCCGGGGAATGACTGTAATGGCACGTTGACCTATATAGCCTATATAGTTTAATTGTGACATCACAACTGTGCAGAAGTATTGACAGCTCATTTAAAGGCACTGTTGCTGTGAGCATTTGTCTGTAGAGTGAGGGTTTTGACACTTTGACAGTGTTTACATAGCACCTTCACCTGCTTTATAATCATAAAAAACCCTGAACTCTCAGCTTTTACTATATGGGAAACGTTAAAGGTCTCATGACATCGGACACTTTGGTTGCTTTTATATAGACCTTAGTGGTATCCTAATACTGTGTCTGAAGTCTCTTTTATATAGACCTTAGTGGTCCCCTAATACTGTATCTGAAGTATCTTTTACATAGACCTTAGTGGTCCCCTAATACTGTATCTGAAGTCTCTTTTATATAGGCCTTAATGGTCCCCTAATACTGTATCTGAAGTCTCTTTTATAGAGGCCTTAATGGTCCCCTAATACTCTGTCTAATGTCTCTGTTATATAGACCTTAGTGGTCCCTAATACTTTATCTGAAGTCTCTTTTATATAGACCTTAGTGGTCCCCTAATACTGCATTTGAAGTCTCTTTTATAGTATAGTATATGAGTCTGTAGCTATTGAGGAGGAGAGGGGGGGGGGGGGGCAAGGTGGAGGCTGGGGTTGTGGCCTTGACCAACTGCCTCTTTGCTCATTTGAAAGCCATGATTTTTCTCTCTATTAGGTGGGCCAAATTCTCTGGGCAGGCAAAGCAGAGAAAGGAGAGGTAACCTTATGACCTCATAAGGGGCAACATTTGTTTACAGATTGAGATATGTGGGTGTAGTGTGAGGAGGCTACAACATTGTATTGTGCAACCTTATGTTGTAAAATGACAAATAAATAAACCATGTAACCTTATGGATTATTTGTCTGAAAAGGACTTTATACCCGTTTTTATATAATGGTCTCCTCTCCTCACCTGAGATGGGGGACAGGAACACTGAAACCCCTGGAAAAAACTCAAGACAAGAACCTATTTGCACATTTATTTTTTGTTTTCAAAATTGGTTAGTCATAACCAGAACAAGATTTCTGAACACAAATCAAGTTTGTGATTGCAGTGGAAATGACAAAGCCTTCCCTTTGTCATTGTAGCCGTTATAACTCATGGCGTCACAAAAATGTGATTTATCTTTGGCTGTTATTGCTTCCATGGAAACCCAATACATAGAGTACTTTGTCATTTAGATCTTCCTTGACATAAATTATTCAGGACATAGGATACTCTGATAACACTGTAAAAAAAACATTAACATAAAATGTAACAATTTGTAAATGCTATTGTAAACGCATGCCCGTCCGTCTATCTATCTATCTATCTATCTATCTATCTATCTATCTATCTATCTATCTATCTATCATTGTAATGGAGTGGACAGAAATCCGCTAATAACAAGATTATTGGCCATGTTGTGTCTTGAAGCAGGACCAAGTAGGACACCACTGCTGACCTAACCACCTAATCGTATAAGAGGAATCAAACATTCAATGTAAAAAAAAATTAAAATACCAAATTCAGAGGCAAAATACAATGTATAAAATTCAACTAATATATTTTCAACTTGTTGAAATTCAACAGGCCCAATTCAGCTGTGAAATGTAATGTTTAAAATTCACTGTTAACATCCGAAAATCCAAAGAAAAACCATTGATTCTAACTGTGAGAGACAGTTAGTTAGCTGCAAAGTGTCAACAACACAATTACTTGTTATGTTTCACTTTACATTGAAATGAGCGGGAATGAATGGGGGAAAACAGTTGAATGAAAAAACATTTCACCAAACTGAAAACAATAGATTTAAAGCAATATAGCCTGAATAGTTTCTGTTTCCCTCATGGGGAATTTTAAATAATACTAACAAAACTATTGGGGGGTCCACATGATACAAGCCTTCTGTGATCACCCCCCCTCCACACGCAGTTGCTAGTAGCCAAGGATGACGCTGAGGATTAAAAAACAAGATGCCACAGTCTTCTGAACATAGCCATACTGAGAAATGCACAGAGAGTGTGGTGGAGCTGATAGTCTCGATTAGTTTTCATTTAGCAATGTATGTAAAATATATACAGTACAGGCCAAAAGTTTGGACACACCTTCTCATTCAATGCGTTTCCTTTATTTTCATGAGTATAGTGTAGATTCTCACTGAAGGCATTAAAACTATGGATGAACACATGTGGAATTATGTACTTAACAAAAAACTGTGAAATAACTCTTAAATAGGTCTTATATGTTAGATTCCTCAAAGTAGCCACCCTTTGCTTTTTTGTTAGCTGCAAACCCTTGGTGTTCTCTCAATGAGGTAGTCACAGGAAATGGTTTTCATTTCACAGCTGGGCCTGGTCAGGTTTAATTAGTGGAATTCTTGCCTTATTAATGGAGTTGGGACCATCAGTTGTATTGTGCAGAAGTCAGGTTGATACACAGTTGACGGCCTTGTTGGACAACTGAATACATATTATGGCAAGAACCAATCGGCTAAGTAAAGAGAAACGAGTGGCCATCATTACTTTAAGAAATGAAGGTCAGTCAGTCCGGAAAACTGCGAAACCTTTGAATGTGTCCTCAAGTGCAGTCGCAAAAACCGCGCTACAATGAAACTGGCTCACATGAGGACCGGCCCAGGAAAGGAAGACCAAGAGTCGCCTCTGCTGCTGAGGATAAGTTCATCTGAGTCACCAGCCTCAGAAATCGCAAGTTAACAGCAGCTCAGATTAGAGACCAGATGAATAGCACACAGAGTTCTAGCAGCAGACACATCTCTAGAACAACTACTACTTTGAATAAACTAGAATATAAGACATGTTTTCATTTCTTTCACACTTTTTTGTTAAGTACATAATTCCACATGTGTTCATTCATAGTTTTGATGCCTTCAGTGAGAATCTACAATGTAAATAGTCATGAAAATAAAGGAAACGCATTGAATGAGAAGGTGGTTCCAAACATTTGGCCTGTGCTGTATATATCATTTAATTTAATTCTTTCTTTCTGCATTCTTTCAGTTATCTATTTAAACTTATTCCCCCCTTACCTTTGACCTTTGGTCATCAATCATCCTGCACGTTCCTGAGTGAGACAATATCTTCTCTGCTGAGCGTCATGTGCAGTTGTGGCTAGTCTGTGTGTTCATACCAAAATGATTTATGTTAACATTGGGCTAAATGGGGTGTGAATCCAACATTTTCCCCTAAGCTTTGGCTCATTGGAAAATCTATGTGTGAGGCCGCTTTAGCCTGCAGATGGCCCAGGCTGATCAGGCTCCCAGACAGGTGGGTGAGCCCTCCCTTCTAATTGATATCCCCATTGTTCCTACTTGGTTAAGCATGCATCAGCAATCTCAGTAGGGAAAGCTTGCAATTAATGTGTTACAATTCACAAAGCATAAAAGCGCCAGCAGTTCACGTCTTTGTGATGTATACTCAGAGGAGATAAAACTGACTTATTATATTCTATTTCTGAGTTATACAGTATCTCGTCGGGCAACTAAATCTTTTGATAATCGTTCATCTTATGCATCAGTAATTTCTCCTTTGTTTTTTTGTCCTAAAAATAAGTAATTACAGTATATAAATAAGTATTGCTATGCACCTTAAGCTTTGACACACCCATTCACCATCCTGACTTACATTACCCTGCTTGCAAACATTTTTCATTTCTATATAAAACCACTGCCTTTCTTATCATGTTTCTAATGTATTTCTCTCGCTTTTCATGTACTGTGTTAGTCTTTTTAAGATATTGTACTTATGTCACAAAATATCAAAGACTAAGATATCTAAAGACATATCTGTTACATAATTCTTGACGCAGGTCAGCAGCACAACGTTTTTTTTAAAGAGCTAGAGCACAGTTTACGTAATTCATAGTACTATTCATATATCTCCCTTTCCATGGCAACATCATATGTATACTGCTATGATACCTACAGTATCACAAGTGGTACTGTTTATGGTTAAAGAGCATCAGTCAAATTAAATGGTTTGGTAAGCATCCATATGGTAGCATATAATTTATGGCATGCAAAATCTCAAATGTTTATGTGATGTGAAATCTGATGTGCTGTTCGTTCATCATAGCACCTTCAGAAAGTATGAGATGTTGACCAGCTGAGATTGCAGAGCAGAGTGCATCTCTGAAGGGCTAGTAGACCATTTCGTCCGGTTCATCTGGCAGCCCACAAATTATTCAGAGATGGATGCAGAGGCGCTGACACGTTGGTGTCACGGAGAGTTCGCAACCTAGCTGCTCTCCGGAGGTAGACTTTGAAACCCCGCAGCTAGCCCGGGGAGCTGTTGACACCTGCTAATTTGAATTTGACTGTGTGGATGTTTGCTTGAGTAGCATTACATTGTTTGTTAGTGCTGTTTGGATATGCATTCCGTTTAAAAGCACACTGGAAATCTCAGTATACTCACTACAAAAACTAGACTACACTACTGGCCCTCGGATGTAAGTTTTCTTCCAGTTCAGCTTTTAATAGAAACGTCATCAACACGCCCACTTGTCTACTGTGAATTCTCTATTCACACATTGGACTTTGTACTAGGACGCTGGCAGGGTCATCTCTGTTTAATATCTGATCTAACTGATTTGGACATTTGGGTTCTCACATACAGCTTCGTAGGGTAATGTCTTGATAATTTAGGGTTTGCAGTTGTGTAAAAGGGGCTAATCATTTTAGATGTAGAATTTACATGTTGCTCTATTGGAGGGAAGGCTCCAACCAGGTTCTGTTCAGACAGAAGCCAAATGGATTTTCAATCAGGGCACCCAAAACACCAGGCAGACTGAAAAAGGAACATGATCCGTCTTGGTTTTGTGCTTTCTTGCAATTTTTGTTTTCCCATCCAGTTGTCCTCTTCCTATGGTAAATTCTCATGATTTGAAATAATTGAAATAATAGGACTATTTCTTCTTTTTGTCATATTCCTTGGGTCCATTTTCCTCGCCCTGTATTGTGCCTGAAGAAGAGCACTGAACTTAAAATGTGTTGCCATCCTATCTGCATCTGCATGTATTGCTACATCTCCTTCTATGTCCTGCTTGATATTCTGTGTGCTTTCATGCGGCTGCATGAATATATGTTTTCTTTTTTTAATAATAGGAGTAATAAGTGGCATAAGCAAGAGCTTTCTGTAGTATTTATGTTGTTTCACCTGGGCTTCTTTGATTGCATTTGATTTGATATTGTCAACATAATTACAGAGTTTAACTAACATAAAAAATAAAATAAAAATAACTTAATTGCCCAATTCCTCATTCTTAAGTCAATAAGGGTCAACCCACACACTGCTTTCATCAAAGAATCTTAATAGTTCTAAATGAATGAAGGTTTGAAGAGGCACTAATTATTTTCTGTAACTTTGTTACTGTTGTTCTTTGATAAATTCCCCTCAATTAATGAGTTGGTGAGCTCAGGCAAGTATTTTTTTAATTGATGCTTCTTCAAGGCTTTTATGGAACCCAGTGACTCAGCCAACTACAGTATGGATTTTAGGGCTGATTAGTTTGACTAGTTGGTTCAAATGTCCAAAAATGGTGAACAATGTGGACCTCAAATGTCTTGTTTTGTCTACAACTCATAGATATTTAGTTAAATGTCACAGAGAAGTCAATAAACTAGAAAATATTCACATTTAAGAAGCTGGAGTCAGATAATTTAAAAAAAATGATTAATTTGTTATCAAAATAGTGGGTGAGTCATTTAATAGTTAACAACTTATTGATTATTCTTTGCAGCTCTATTGATTTTTTTTTTAAATATGGATTGCACGTTATGTTTTCTGTAAATGTGAATAAACGCATGAGCACAAGAAGAAAGAAACGAGCGCATGGTTGATTGAGTTGAGTCAACAGCACTTGTAGTTACACAACAGGACCGCACTTCAGATTGTTTGGATTTGTTTTGGATTCGAGGGAACAACCACTCTCTAATCAAATGGATTATAATCCGTGGGAGTTGGTTTTACGGAAATGAGATCTACATGACAATCAGACTCTCGGCAGGCATGAATCACTTCACAGATCTAGTCAGCCTTTAAACTTGATTTATATGCATTTCTAACAGCAACAAACAAGTGAAGACGGATTGTGCATTAATGAATGAATTGAGTCTAATGAAGTGTATTACTTGAGTTATTGTGATAAATGTTTTCAGTTTGTTAGGATGCACAACATGCTTGGTGCATTTTCTCCCCTTTGCAATCAAGTAAGCAGCCCACTTGACAACATGTATCCCTGGCAGATCCATTAGTCTACAAATGTGATAACTGAATGAATGACACATGTGAAGCCATTCATTTTGTATTATATGGGGGTCAAAATAACCAGTACCCCAATTAAAATGGATCTTTGTTTGAGTGATCTGATATCAATTAAAAAAAAAACTAAAAAATGGAATGTTCTATTCCTAAAGTCCTATTCCGTAAAAAGTACTTTAAGGTAAGTTTTTTGGGGGGTTAATTCTTAATGTAAAGATTAACTTCAGTTGCACATTTTTGTATTCCCAACATATATTCAAATATTTTGTCTTGTATTTTATTCCTATTATTATTTCATGTATATGTTGTATGTATTTATATTGTATCGTAGTATTTTATTTATATTTATATTATGTGCTGTGTGACTGATTTTGCTGCTGTAACACTGTAATTTCTATCTATCTATCTATCTATCTATCTATCTATCTATCTATCTATCTATCTATCTATCTATCTATCTATCTATCTATCTATCTATCTATCTATCTATCTATCCTGGTGCATTATTAAGCATGTTTGAGGGTTGCTTCTTGCTCGTACAATTTATAGCATACATTCTCAGAAAATCCCATTTATCTCCAACCAAAATTGGTATTGTAATTGAAATTTCCCTAGCCTAATTGATATTGAATTGAATCTGAAATGTAATTGAATCAGGACTGTGTGAATCGGAATGGAATTGATTCTGGAATCATTGTCAATACCCAGCCCTAGTGAGCATGTGACTTTATGCCCATCATGCATTTTGCAGTCAGTTTCACACCATTTCTTTTGCGTTGTTTCTATATTTATTGGTTATGCTGTGTGTATTTGCAGGACATTTGCTGAATGCTGCGCACGTGTTGTCAAATTAAGGAAGTTGTTTTCTTAATTTGCTTGTGTTTCGTCTATTTGCATGGGTTTTCTTAAGTTGCAGGGCATTTACCCCTGTTGGCCACCGTAAAATATATTAGAATATAAAACAAATTTTGCTTTATCCATGGATACTTACTCAGAAACCTTGGTTGCATGAATGGATTGTGAGAAAATCCACAGACATGGCACAGACATGTACATTTTGCATGGCTTTATAGCCTTTTCCATCTCTTTGTTGTCAATTTGTGCTTCTGTGTAGTTGTGTGTGTCCCTGCAGTCGGGCTGAACCCACTCATGCTCGGTTGGTAGAGGAAGGGCTGGGTGTTGCACATGTTCCAATGAATTATATAGCACCTCTCGAAGTCATTCAAGAAGCATCCCCTCTATACCCACAATCAGGATTCTCAGAGAGAATTCACATTCCTTGAGAGCATTCCCACCAAGTATGTTTTTTTTATGCTGACTCTTTTATCCAGAACAAGAAAGCCGTGTGGTGCCATGGTTTTATATGGTGAGGAAAAAGCTGATCAAATCACTGGAACGGATCTAGATTGCAAGCTTTTGTATATATAATAAAATGGATTGTCGTAAGTCTTAAGTTGTACCAACACAGGATGAGGTTAATAACGTGTCATGCTAAGCTAGAGTTGAATTGGATGTGTTATGACTCCTCCTGCTGAGATGATATGTAACCAAAACTCTGCCAACAAGCTAATTCTGAGAACATTAGTTTAAAATCCCTGCTGTTTTAGTTGTAATTAACAGTGTCAGCCTTTCAAAACCAAACAATACAATGTGACAAAGTGTTTCACAACCTTGCATTACACTGACAGATAAACTCAGCCGGATACTCTGCTCATCCGTCTGAACAATAAACCTACGGGGTGTCTGTCCCTTCTGGGCCAATGTGACTCATTCAACAGTTCACAAGTGACACACAGATGTGAAGCCTTTTGTAAATGACCTCTGATATGCTGCCAACTGGGTTTCACATATCAGGCTCCCACTGGATCTACTGATGCAGGTCACACAAGTGAGTTATTTTGTACTCTTCAACCTTTCAACAAGATAACACCTGCATCTGTATGCAAAATATAACATAATTTTATCATTGTATGATATCATATGGATACAACGTGGTGGTTGGAATAGTTGGATTATAAAATCCACAAACATTCACACACTCATACAAAAATATACATTTCAAGAGAAGTTGAAAAATAAATTAACCTGAAAGTTGGCTAGGAATAAAAATGAAAACCACAAACAAGAAAATGTGTCACTTATCAATTTTATTTGTAATGCAACAGAACATAACATATGACAAGATAATGTACCAATAGATGAGACAAAATGTGAAACTACTCTAGCTAGCACGACCCAAATGTGAATGACCACGTCTTTTTTTAGCAATGCTAGCGGAGTGGCTCTAAGGATGGCAAAACCTTTCGTGGAATGATTTCAGAATCATGATCAGAGAATGAATCCTAGTGACTAGTTGTTTTGTTAAAGACAGTTAACAAATGTCTAATGTATCTAGCACCACCATAAGTTTTCACTTACACAGTAAAATAGTTCCCAGACTATATGAGTCTCAATTGTGTTTACTGCAGTTTGCGACAGTTTAAGGCTGGCTTACAGTTATACAGTTATAATTTATAAATAGAACTGCAGGCAGTTATGACCGGGGTCCAAGCCTCATCGCGCCAGTCATCCCGACGCGAGTCCACATTGGTAAACTGGCGGAGCTCGCGAAAGCGGAACCCAAAGCTAACGTGGGGAGGCAAATATCGAGAGGTGTGAGCAGCAAGGTCTGTGCTACATTGTGGTTTCAAATATCCCAGAGCCCTAAAGGATTTTTGACAACCTCTGGTCAG
The DNA here is from genome assembly GCA_026937815.1 of Etheostoma perlongum. Lineage (NCBI taxonomy): Eukaryota > Metazoa > Chordata > Actinopteri > Perciformes > Percidae > Etheostoma > Etheostoma perlongum. The sequence continues at coordinate 8,545,227 of CM049387.1, forward strand.
TCCGATTTCATTTTCTATAAAAGCTTGTAAAACATCAACCCTGTTGTCCATAGTCACTCTATGAACATTATTTCTTTTCAGCAAAAACTGGGCTATTAGAATATTTGTGCTGCACTGAGTTCACTTGAATGTTGACCTGGAAGGGCAAGTTTATGGTTAACGGGTAGACAACACAAGGGTTAAAGACAATATTTGTTAATAGATTATGAAGTAAAATTTTATTTCAGTAAAGTTTTTAAAACCCCAAATAAGTCACGGCTCAATTTGACCCAAGGGATACGAGAGGGTCCCGGAAGTGAAGACAATACAAGGGTTAAAAAGGTTGTAGGACCATAAAGACAAATAAATAAATAAAATGGAACATGAATCTTACTGATATATACAGTATATATATTGATATCACACACACACAGCAATGCCACACAAGCATTTGCGTTAACAAAACAGTTCTATACAGTATATTTGGTCATCCAGTGTAAAAATAAACATATTGAAGATTATAACTCATATAAAGGACAAATTAGTTACATTTCTTACATACAGTGTATCAATCTTGCATGTAACAATATGGATTGATTGCACAATGAGCACGTTTGACATCATTGCAGAGCCACGTAGTGGTCTACATGTGTAATATTTGGGAAATCAGGTCAGCTACCCATTGTACATCTACCCTATTAATTTAAAGTAATTCACTTTAGTGGTTAAACCAAACATGGGACCAAAGGCCACGCCCACTTTGACCAATCAAACCTTGATCCCCTTCAAATTTTCTAAGAATCAGATGAGCCGTTCATGAGACATAAACTTTTTGTATTTGTGGCCAATTTTTGTGAAAGGAATAATCTAAAGCTTTTTTTATTTTTATTCTTTAAATATTCTTTTAACAACTTATTGTCAGGTTATTCTGGAGATGCTATATTGCAAGTTTTGTGCAGATCAATCACACGTTCTAGGAGGAGTTTGAAAAAGTTGATTTTCAATAAATCACGTTTTTTATGCATTAAAGTGTAGGCCGAAATGGGCATGGCCTATATCACAAGATGCAGTTGGATCCAGGAAACCTGTGGATATATGGATTTTAAATGTCTGATGTACGGTTTTGGAGTTATAGGGCCAAACGCGTTGTTTCTGCTATAGCGCCACCTAGTGGTGAAAGTGGGTCAATTGTTGTGCCTGAGGTGTTTGCAGAGTTTTGGACCAGTCCTGAAAATGCACCGCCACCATGTGCAGTGGCGCTGTAGCATGAGTTTTACATGGAGAAGAATAATAATAGAGGAAAATAATCCTTAGAATAAAACAATAGGGTTCCACAGTCCTGCTGTGTTCCCAGCCCCTCGGGCTTGGACCCCTAATAATAATTTATACTGTTAATTGATCCCCAGTGGGGAAATTACAATTTACACTATGTTTTTGTTGGTAATCACTACACACAGACCTGAAATACACACACATGCTCAGGACCTATTCCTGCATAAAAAAAAATAAAAAAATACTGTTTTGTACGTCTGCATGTAAATGGGAATATTAGTGGAATATTCACTTTCATTAGCCATGTAAACAGCTTTGTCGGAAAATTGTCTTTATTGGAATAAGGGAAAGAAAACGGAATACTGTATGCAATAGTCACTGTGAGCATTTAACCTCAAAGCATCACAGTCCTGAAGTACAGCCTTACAAAGCTGCTGCTGTAGACTATTATTCTTGTTTAATCTCAATTTATCCTTTTAAACTTGAGTATCATTTCATATTTAGTGTCTTTCTGTTCATACAGTGCTATTTGATCTCCACCGCTAGTACATAGGGTCCCTAAAAAGTGCACTCTGCACACAGACAGGCTGTAACTCCCTTAGGCTCAGCCGCCATCCCTGTCTAAAATATGCTACGTTGCAGAAAAAAAGTCAAGGAAAAGAAACAAAACAAAAACAGACTCTTCCATCGAATAAAAAGCTATCACAGTCAGTACTTTTGCCTTGCCACAGGATACAGAAAACTTCAAAGATCTGTCAGAGACCAAAATGTAGAAAGAAAAACACATTTTCCTGTAAAAGTACTACCCTAATGTTGCTCCTTTTCTGCTGCTTTTATTCCCAGTGATGAGGGCCGAGCTATTATCTTTGGTGATTCCTCCACGGCCATGAATATCAGAGTTAGTCTAGGCAGCTTCCAGCATTCTGCTGCTGTATTATACAAAAGCATTACCCCGCCTATCCCTGTTTTCCAGAATAATTAGGATGTTGCATGCATATTATAACACAAATCCTTCAAATACCTGTGTGCTCTTATTTGCATTATGTGCTGTGCATTGTGTTTTTAAATTATGGAGCAGAGGGGGAAATTATAAACCCAGTGAAATGAGTGATAAATGTACAAGGAGTCCATTTGCAAGAACCCTGTACTCTGCCATATTCACAACTTTATTTAATCCACTGTGAGCCATCAACACAGTTGTTTGCTGAGTCTTAAAAGCATGCATATATGCCAACACAGCATATCCAGAAAAAAGCCTTTACATGCCATTAAGTAGTTAGACAGAATAGTTCCAGGCTATGTAAACAATGCACACACACACACACACACACAGTCTTGTCTCACTATCTTTATGGGGACCAGTCATTGACATAATGCATTCCCTAGCCCCTTACCCTAACCTTAACCATCAAATCTAAATGCCTAACCCTAACCCTTACCTTAACCCTAACCCTAACCTAATTCTAACCCTGATCCTAAAACCAAGTCTTAACCCTCAAACAGCCCTTTAACGTTATGGGGACCAGCATTTTGTCCCCACAAAGCTGTCAGGACCCCATAAGTATACTGTATTTCCAGTTTTTGGTCCCCACAAATGTAGTAAAACCTGGTCCACACACACACACACACACACACACACACAACTGTATACCGTACTCTGCTATGAATATTTGTTTGACTCATGTCATTTTGATTCCCATTCCCTGCATTAAATTCAGTCTTGTGTACTTATGGGCTCTGTATCCACCCGCCTGCCAACTTTCTCTTCATCTGTGCCACTTCTCATCCACAGGAGCTGACATCATCATCACCATAATTAATGCAGCGAGGTTACAGTGGCCTTAAGAAACACACTTCAAACCGGCTTCAAATCAAAAGAAAACTACACTACTTCTGTCATCAGTATCACAATGTGACAATGTACACTATTATCCCTCTATAGTGATTGTCCCCTTTTAAAAATCTGATTCTTGGTGCTTGTCTTATCCTGTAAAGATAAAACCGTTTTTACAGTTTGAAAATCTGCGGGATTTAGCGGACTGTTTTTCTGCTTGGGGTGGAGATGTGTTAACATTCTGAGTTGTATTGTAGATTTTTTAAATTATTTTTAAAATCTGAGGAAAATCTACAGTAAATTCTATGGAGTTCTTTTTCTGCAGATTCCGTGTGACCCTGGAAATCACATATTTCAGGATTGACTTATTTATTATCAACTTCTCTGCTTTGCCCACTCAGAGAATTTGGCCCCCCAATGAGAGAGAGAAATCCCCCCCAGCAAAGTAGCAGTTGGTCAAGGCCACACCGCCAGCCTCCCCCGCTATCTGTCCTCCTTGAAAGTTACAGATTGAGAAATGGCACATACTAAGGAAAGCTCATTGTGGGACTGGCACTAGCGGCTGGAATTCTGCACCAATGCTGAATTTTGGAAAAGAGACTTCAGATACAGTATTAGGGTACCACTAAGGTCTATATACAAGAGAATTAAGATACAGTATTAGAGAACCAATAAGGTCTATATAAAGAGACTTCAGATACAGTAGTAGGGGACCACTAAGGTCTATATAAAAGAGACTTCAGATACAGTATTAGGGGACCACTAAGGTCTATATAAAAGAGACTTCAGATACAGTAGTAGGGGACCACTAAGGTCTATATAAAAGAGACTTCAGATACAGTATTAGGGGACCACTAAGGTCTATATAAAAGAGACTTCAGATACAGTATTAGGGGACCACTAAGGTCTATATAAAAGAGACTTCAGATACAGTATTAGGGAACCAATAAGGTCTATATAAAGAGACTTCAGATACAGTATTAGGGGACCACTAAGGTCTATATAAAAGAGAATTAAGATACAGTATTAGGGAACCAATAAGGTCTATATAAAGAGACTTCAGATACAGTATTAGGGGACCACTAAGGTCTATATAAAAGAGACTTCAGATACAGTATTAGGGGACCACTAAGGTCTATATAAAAGAGACTTCAGATACAGTATTAGGGGACCACTAAGGTCTATATAAAAGAGACTTCAGATACAGTATTAGGGACCACTAAGGCTTATATAAAAGCATCCAGGAGCACCATGTCATGGGACCTTTAAGGCCTGGTTGAGTTTAAATAAGGATGTGACCTGCCCTACTTGGCAACAATGGAAAACAAAAAATATCAGAGGCACTGTAGGGATCAAAGCAAAGTTCCTAAATTAATTAATTGGCAATTAGCTTGTAAGAAACCATAGTCTGGAGAATGCAGAGGAGATCTAGTGCTAATGAGCATCTATTACTTATTTAAAGATGGCTCTGAAATGCCCTTACAACTTGTTTTTGTATCAAATTGTTACACTTAAATAGTAACATTTGACCTGTTTTATTTGTATAGTTTTTAAATCAGTTTCATTGTAGTAAGTATTACTACAATACACACATATGTATTTTTTAGTTCTGTATTATTTTTGTTGTACTATTCCCAAAAGCGAGATGTGTTTTTAACACGCTTCTCCCCCCCCCCTCTTCCTTTGATTGACCTACTTTTCAGGATGCTAATAAGTCAGCAGGGAGACGTTTGGTGAAGCCCTGTCGGATTTGCTCACCGTGGGCCTACATCACACTCCTGTCAGCCTCTTTATTGTTTTTTTCCAGGCTGGATGAGGCTGGATGAGGGAGGTGTCACATCGTAGCTGCCATCTACTCTTTCTTTTTGGAAGCCCATAAATTTAGGAGCAGATTCTTACGGTAGAGGATTAGGGCCAAGTGAAAAATGTCTTTGAGTATTGAGTTTAAAGTCAGCCTTGAAACTCAGAATAATGTTTTTCCCCTCAGAATTCTGACTTTAAACTCAGAACCCAAATACATTTTTTAACATGGGGCCCTGATTCTCTTCCGTGTGTATGTTATTAAAAAGGAAAGGAAAATGCTTTTCGTGGTGGTAAGTTTCAGGGAGTTGTGCAGCATTGTTCCAGACAGCCAAGAACCAGGTTTAATCGTTCTCAATCAGGATAGGTATTTGATTAACATGGAAACCACATACCTGAGTGACTTCAAAATAACATTTCTAAAAATACCACCCACATATCATACGCTGTGCTCGTGTGGACAGGCTCTGAGTCGAGAATAAGCGAGATAGTGGTCATCTGATTGCGCAGCCAGCCGTTGTGAGGGAAGTTCACGCGCATCTGATTGGGGTCTGAAACCTGCTCAGAGGTTTGCTCTGTAACCGGCACCAGACCAAGAGCAGCATAACTAACTATATGTAAATAATAACTCTGGCGGCCAGGCCACATTTCACATTACAGTGAAATGATACACTCCTACACAGTAAAAGCTCCAATGAAAAAAAAACCTTTTACACGTCAAACACCTTGCTTCAGTTGTCAGTATGGTAATCTATTAATATATTCAAATGCAAAGTAATGTTTATTCTCAGGAGTTTAAATATGTTCCTATTTAAGGAGGTTATGTTCTGCATCTGTGATGAGCTTATTTGCAAAGCATGTCTGAATTATTATGGAAGTAGACGTAATGTGTTACACAAAGACCATTGTGCCATGTGTATAAACCACATGGCAAGTACAGGCGGCATATAATCAGAGCGAGGTTCGCACAGTGGCAGGTGGTACATTGTCAGCTGTAAATGTGTGAACAAAGGCATAATTATAACTTTCCCACATCACCTGCTCCAAATGAGCTCTGCGGATCCTCGGATTCACCTAGCGCTGAACACAGTGAAGAACCGACGGCTTGGAAATACTTTCTGTCACACACAATGGGAATCATTTAAAACCGTATCCAGGGTGTGATTTGTGAAAAAAGCAGAGTGTGTGTGTGTGTGGGGGGGGGGTGATGTATTTTGATCATGCACAACAAAAACATGCAAAAATGAAATCCACCTTTCAATTCCATGGGTATAGTGCCACTCGGAAAGCCATGCCAAAACATTTATTCATGGATTCAGTTTCCACTGGAAAGTGATCTCAAAATGAAAACATTGTGTCAATTTAAAATACAGCATTTTAAAGCCAGTGAGTTCACTTCCCACCGAAAAACTAAACGATTTCACCAAGGAACGCTTGTTCGTTCCTCGGGTGTGTCTTTAACCAAACCACGATCATTAAAATGTAACTGTCATCGCCGTGTGACACTTACCTTTTGTGGCTAATCTCCACTACCAAAAGGCTATGAAGATAAATATAGTGCAAAATGTGAGAGCGTGTATGCAATGTGAGCTCTTGAAGAATATGATTTACAGTATTTAGAAGCAGGCTGGCTGCTAGTTACAGTTGCTAACACTAGCTTTCATGCTACATAAATATGCAGGACAGAGTTGTCCCTCATCTGGCGATAGAAACCCTGCTGTCCCCGGCCGTCCTCAGAGCTCCACAGACTAAGTCCACAGGTACAAATTAGTTTTGCACCAAATGTATCGCAAGAAGTGTTGCAAAAGTTGAGGGCGCAGACTTGCCTCTGTGTGATGCGAGAGAGCACGCTGCCGCGACAGATTCCAGAGGTTGTAATCACTGAGTTGTGGTTGTATTGGAAAAGTGACTGATGTAAAAAAGATATGCACCATACTTACCTTCATAAAAGGCCACCATCTGGCGGTGCCTGTAGCCGGCTCACAGTCACCTATTGGCGACTAAACACCTGCCGCTGCTAGTGTCACACTTATTAAATGAATATTTAAAAGCTTATTTGAGTTAGATGAGAAAATTGTATACCACTCCATGGATGCATTTTATTTGACTGGATACCGGATATCAAAATAGCAGCTATTCCGTTCATGTCACGTTTGTGTGTCTGTGTAGTGTATGCTGTTTGCTGTGGCGGGACAGATCTCTTGGTGTTGTGCAGGGGACCAAAGCCCTCTGTGCTGTGCAGGGGATTACAGTCTACGCTGACCGTTCTACCAGAGTCTATGTTGACCGTTCTCCCTGAGTCTACATTGACCGGTGCTCCTGAGTCTTTGCCGGTGCCAGACATCCCAGAGATTTTGCCGTTGTTTGGTGCCACAGAAACTCCTGGCCCCCTTGTTTTGGTGGTGGTCCGGCCGACTCCTCCTCTCCAATTTTGTCAATGGCCCGACCGTCTCCTGCCTCCCGTGTTTTGTCGGTAGTCCGGCCGACACCTGACCCCCCGTGTTTTGTCGGTAGTCCAGCCAACTCCTGCTACCCATGTTCTGTCGACTGCTCGGCCGGCCCATGTTCTTCTTTCCTGTTCGCCGGACCCTGGCCATGCTGTCTCTTCGAGTGGCTCCAGCACAGCGGACCCTTAGCCTGTCCAGCCTCCCGTAAACCTCAGCCTCACCGACGGTCTCAAGAGGGGTTTGTCTACGCTGCCAACCTGCAGAGGGGTTATTGCCTTTGCCAATGTCCTCTAGAGGGATTCCATCTTTGCCGCTGGCCGGCAGATGGGTTTTGCCTTCTCCCCCCGGCCACCAGAGGGTCTCCGCCTTTGCAGTCCTGCTCCGCCTTTAGAGGGGTTCTTCCTTTGCCGTCCTGCTCCGACACCAGAGGGTCTCCGCCTTTGCCGTCCTGCTCCGCCACCAGAGGGTCTCCGCCTTTGCCGTCCTGCTCCACCACCAGAGGGTCTCCGCCTTTGCCGTCTTGCTCTGCCTCCAGAGAGGGTTGTTCCTTTGCCGTCCTGCTCCGCCACCAGAGGGGTTCTTCCTTCGCCGCTGCCAGTAGTAGCAGTTCCCGAGCCTAGCTCCCATTTTTGTTCTTTGTCCTTTTGTGGACATTCTGTTATTGTTGTTCTTTGGGCTGTCTAGGAGCCGTCCCTTAAGGGTGGGGGGGTCGTACGGTCGTGCCTGCCCGTTGCTTGTTTCCTGGCCTGCTTGCTATTACCTGTGTATAAGTTTTTGCTTTTCCATCCTCTGGACACTTGTTTTTTATTTAATAAATTCCTTTGAACTGCATTTGGGTCCATGCCTGTTGCTTTCTCTGGAGAGGGAACTACTAGAACTGTTGGGTCCTTGTAAATTATACAGTGTGGTATAGACCTACTCTTTCTGTAAGGTGTCTTGAGATAACTCTTGTTATAAAGTGATGCCGTAAATAAAATTGAATTGAATGCCTCGCCTACATTCTGTGAAGCACTGACAGTTCAATGGAGTCACTTGCCTAGCATATGAGGCAAAAAGCTTTTAAGCTTCCTGTGTTTATTTCCGTGATACGTGGCCCTCTGAATATGCACAGTAGTGTTTCTCCTGTTGGCCCCGCTCGCGAGTTCCCGCTCGGCCCATAGATTTCTAATCACTTTTTTCGGCAAGAGGGACATTTTACAAATATAATAAGTCCATGGATAAAAAAAACATAAAGGAAAGTCATAACAGATCTTGTATCCAGTTTGAGGTGTCCGGAGAACAGTTTTATTTGTTTCTGTTGCAATACTGCAAGTGGCCACTGGGTACATTTGAATGAAAGGCTGAGTGCTGTTCCTGGGGCCTGTACCACTCTGATGTCTGTACTGTAAACATGAAGCCACAAACAGCAGCCGATTAGCTTAGCTTAGCATAAAAACTGGAAACAAGGCGGGAAAACTAGGCTGGCTTTATCCAAAGGCAACACAATCCACCTATCAGCACCTCTAAAGCTCCATTATTCCCATCTAATATCTTGTAGGTCAAATTCGGAAAAAAAGCAAAGAGTTTTACTGAGCGTTATGCACTGTTTCAAGTCTTTATGCTAAGCTAAGCTAACTGTTTCCTGGCTGCTTCATATTTATAGTGGGTTCTATTTACCTCAGAACTCAGAAGCTGGAGCTGGGAATGAAGTCACACCCAAGTTCAATGTGTTCCATTTATAACTCTGTTGTGGTCTGCTGTCCTCCCCCAACCTTTGGCATGCTTTTCCTCTGTTTGTTTTGTCTATTGTCTGGCTCGCCGTGAGGGCGTTCCTACCTAGAGGCGTGGCTACCCATCACCTATTCCGTCATCCACTCAGCTGTATCCCATTAACTCATAAACTCCTGCCACACATAAACCCGGGCCGGCCACCTCTTTGGCGCCAGATTGTTACATACTCTCACGTGGTAACTTGGCTCTCAGTATTAGTTCTCATAGTTGCTCTAGTGTTTTCTCTCGTGTTTGTTTTCGTGTTTTCTCGTGTTCACCGTTTCTACTTTGCCTCTCCGTACAGATCCATCCGAGCTGCCTTCCACCATCCCGCCGACCTGTCACCTGTTCTTTTGGAATTACTGCTGCCCTCATTAAACCTCCTTTACGTTATCCTGTTTTCCGAGTACTTTTTGTATTCTGGGTCCCACTAACACCTAACAAACTCGGATTTTTCATTGTGGGGATAGCTTTCATTGTTAGCAATATCAGTTAATATCAATGCATTACACTGTTTTGGGGCATACACACAGCATAACACCATGTCCACAGATAGAAGAAGAAGAAGACTTTTTGTATGACTGACTTAGTGAGACACAAATAACACAGAAGAGCTAATGACTCTGTTACTACAGCTTTGACTACTGTTGATGCATGGGTTATCCCTATTGGATTTTAAACTGGGGATACTGCAAAGTTGTCCAAGTACCAAGCTTGGAAATCCAACTTCCAAGTACAAATGGATTGCACTATTAATGTACAAATATGAGAGTGGCATCGATCTTCTTATCTAGCTCTCAGCAATAAAGTGAAAGTTTTTTAAGCTGCACTAAAAACTTTCAACCTTATCTATTCTGATGCTTCTTCAGCTCCTACAATGTGACAGAGCGCAGGCCATAAACATACCTCATAGGTCAACAATTGACTCTCCTGTGCATGGCTTTGTTCACAGGATAATGAGAGCCCTCTGCGTTTTGAATCAACCGTAGAGTAAGCACTAGAGTGGGAGCTCGCAGCGCTTGAATCTTCATTGTCATGCAAAGAATTGATGGGACAGCCTCTTTGACCATGGTGATTGAGTCACCTCACACCTCATGGTAGGTTCCTAGTTCAAACAGTTGTTCTCTTCATACTTAGCAAGTCGCAGTGAGCAATCACTATGAATGACCTGGAGTGTTTGCTTTCCCTCTCGCTGATAATCAGAGTAAGAACCAAGTCGAGAGTCAGACTCTCTCATAAAGTCACAATAGACCTGTGAGTCAGTTGAAAACATTTTTTACTGAACATGGAGCACATTTTAGAGGTGGTGCAGTCGCATCAAAAGGTGTTCACATTCACATTCACTCAAACCAGCCCGGATTAAAGCTGCACTACAGCAATACTTTTGGTAATAACAATCAATTAAATGACTATGTAGAATAACTTTGACTTAAAAAATGGCTTTAGTTTATGTACCCCATTATTATTTACTTTAAAATTAATTATTTTGTAGTTACTTTCTATAATTATTTGTATTCATTTATGTCCTTGTACTGCTGCAACAATCTTATCTTAATGTAATAGTTGTGGTCACGTAATTTAGATTTATTAATTTGTGTAAATGTCACGATTTTCAAACTTGACCATTTCACAAACTGCCATGACACTGGCCTGCTCTGGGGAACGCAACAACAGGGAAATAAAACGGCACACGCCGGCGACAAAAAACCGGGGAAGGAACTGCACGCGGGACACAATCCCCGGTCTCCGGGGTGAAAGTCCTGTGGTGTTTGACCAACCCACCCCCCCCAACCAATCTCCCTGCGTGGATTTTTGGCTTTTCAATAATAATCACTACCATAATTGTTCTGTGATCAGACCTCTTTCTTTGTGTTGGCATTCTAAACTGGATTTCTGAGGACTATGTTAACTGCTCCTCAGATCTCTGTAGGATAAATCCAGACAGCTAGCTAGACTATCTGTCCAATCGGAGTTTCCTGTTGCACGACTGAAATTACTTTTAAATGTACACAAGTTCCACCAAAACAAGTTCCTTCCGAGGCTATTTTGCAGAGACACCACCCTTAGTGATTGGTTTGTGATTGTGATTGGTTTAACAAATTGCCAATAAACCAGAGTATGTTTTTCTCCCATCCTGGAATACTGTGTGGACTAGCCAGACCCTCCTCCGCAGCAGTGGAGGAAGGTCTAGCAATGCGTGACTACACCCCAATGTTAAACCCAAAGTTACGCCCCTGGTCATCACTCGTAGTGAGAAACCCGCCGCAAATTTTCACCCAACTCCAAAGTTCCTTGTAGCTTAATGGAGGGATGTGTGGAGTTAGGTTCATTGTTTTCCTTTCAACAACTCCATTCTCATCAATGTTGTATTCAGCCTTATCAGGCAGGTATGAACCAAAAACAACAAACAGAAAAATAAAGCTAATCCTACTGTTGCCAAACATCAAACTCTTGTCTTGTCTTGTTTTACTTCCTGTCTTTTGGTTTTCCCGCCTTTGTGATTGTCTGATGTCTTTCACCTATTTCCAGATCATTGTTACTGTTCAGTGGATTTTGCTTGCCACTGATTCTGTGTTTTTTGTCCTATTCCTGTTTTTTGGATTCTGCCTGTTTCTGCTCTAGTATTTTGCCTGTGGGTAGTTGTGTTTTCTACTATTTTTGTCTGCTGTATCCAGGACTCCCTTTGTTGGATTGGATGTTTTCATAAAAATATTTCGAGCTAATTTGTGTGTCTGCCGTCTTTGCAATTGGGTCTGACAATCCCCTTTTCTACATGACATACTGTACATTTCAGGAATTCTCAGCACTTGAGACTAAGATGGCACTTTGAGAAGCTTGATAAATACGGGCCCTTGTCTTGTTGAACAGGTTAGCAGTTGGAGCCTTTGAGCATCAACAACATTTACATTTATTTCAGTTTCCCAGATTGTTTTGTCACATTTATATCAAATATAGGTAGAAAGTGGCGCTACAGTGCACTTTAGTGTCAGTCCCCGGCTGCATTGACGGTGCAAAGAGAGCCATAGAGCCGAGAGCGTAGATGCAGATCAGAGCTGGACTTTTTCCAAAAAAGGGCTTAAAGAGCTAGGCACCAAAACTGAGGTGAATACAGGTATTTTTAGACAGACAGTATGAGAGTTTTAACATTAAAACATGTAAATACAAAATACAAAAATATGAATCTGAAAATGTACATAATATACATAACCGGTTATTTACTTTAATGGGTTAAGACTATACCCTGGTTACTGTGGGCCACTGACCAAGCATCAATATGTTGACAAGGGACCAATGGCATGTGAGAAGGGATTGCATTTAAAAGTCTTTTGATACCTTCACAGTAAATACAGCATTAACCTGCTTCATACCAGAAATAAAACATGGAAACCTCACTTTTTACAATATGGGACCTTTAAGGGACAATAATATGCGCTGATGGAAAAGTTACTTTGGGCCACACTTTGGTTGGGATCATCCACAAAGAGAACAGTTTCCCTCAGCTATCAAGACATCAGGTTTCGATAGAACGATATCAGTACAGGCTGATGCATCTCACCAGAGAATTATGAAACTGCTCTCCGCTTCATCTGCTCAATGAAAATTTCATCAGGGTAAGTCTTTTTCAGGCCAGGACATGTCTGAACAGCACTGATGCAGCTCTCAAGTTGCACATTGAGAAAAAAAGGAAGCAGATTACACAATATTCAGCAGTGACAAACAGAATGCTTCAATTACATAAAAAGACAGTTTGTATTAGAGCAACTGGCAAGAAATAAATGCACGTAAGGGTCAGTATCACAAATAGTCCATCTGCAAATCATCAACAAAACATAAACAAGCAGGGGGAAAAAAATCGCTTTTCAATAAATAATAGCTTGCACTGCAGGTTTAATGTTAGATTCACCCCTGAAAAGTTAACTGTATTAAGGATATGATTTAAAAATATTGCCTTAAGTCAGCATGAAAAGTTCATTTTGAGCTGGAGACTTTGTGACTCTTGGTGTCTTGCCGGCTGCGGGCTGTAGGTTATCACTGCTGCTCAGAGAACAGGCGCCTGATAAATTATCAAATACATCTCGACACTGCAAAGTACAGCCTATTCCAGCAACTATTCAATCTCTTACACCCCAGTAGTCCCCAAAGTAGGGTCAGGAATCCTTGGGGTCCTAGATATTCCCATTTCCCAACATCTTTTATCGAGCACAGCATTATATTTTATTAAGAATGGCAGACATTTTACTTTACCCTCTCCAAACGTGCTCAATTAAAGCTATTCGGATTCCCATGTCAGCTGCAGTGGCGCTGACTAGACTGTGACTTCTTTAATGTCCCCATTTCCAGATATTGAGATCTAAATCTAGAGTCCATATTTTGACGTACAAACACCATGCATTTTAAAGCAATCAAATCTGTGTTTCTCCCTCTCTCTAAAGGGGGACTGGCCTGTTGAAATATAAATGTGCCCTTCACTTGCCCTCCCTTTGGCTCTCCTTTTAGGAATCAGGCTACAACAGTAAGGATTCTGAGACTCTCCTGTAGGAAGTTGTCAGCGTAGTCAATGGGGATGTTAGACACAGACACACTTACATTATGGATGGTGATTTTGGATTTGCATGTCCCTTCCAGGCATATCTGTCCCTTTCTTTGTAAAAGAGCTTTGTCTTTTAAAGACATTATGTCCCACTTGTGAGGTGTTGAGTCTGTTTTTAGACATACAAATGCAAGAAGATGTTAACAAAGGGAGAAAAAAATCACTAAAATTTGGTAGTATGTTAATCAGTATTGGTTAAACTTAGCGACAGACTGCTTTGAACCAAGAAAGAAATGTTTCTTCTTCATGTGTGTAGAAAAAAGAAATAATTTCAGAGATCAGCATAAAGTGGAGATATCTGTAACGGGCAGAGAATAACACCTACACACAGCCTTATAATGTACTGTACCTGCTTCTGCAATAGCACACACAGTCCTATGCAAATGTGCAGTATATCTGCACACTGAGTAAAGACTGGAAGCACAATAAAGGAAACACTCAAATAAGTGAGAGGAGGAATATAGCAGTAATAATGGCAGATGCTTCAAGGTGTGGGGGGATTTTTCTGTCACTTGTCCACTGAGAGAGAAAGGTCAGTGCAAATCAATACAACGTTATTATCAACAATCACTCTTATTCTTTGACAACACATTATCATGAACGGGTATGTTTGACATCGTACAAAAACATATGTACAGAAATTCGTATGATGTCCTATGAAATGACGGCGACAGCCGGCCAGTCTCGTGATGACTGGTCACTTGACAGTTATTATTATATTATATATAAATCTAGTGTAGGAAAGGTTACTGTGAGCCAGGTACAGGACACTGTGAGGTCGACAATCGTTTCCGCAGCCAAAAAAGTCAAAAAGTGTCACCATAATATTTCTAGTGGAGTGGTGCTTAGCGGTGATGCTATGATGGCCTTGGCATGTTCTTTCTGCTGACACTGTGCCTATGTGCCGTTTAATGTCTGGTTGTCTCCATGGTGTTAATATACAGTCATATCACACATTATAGATGGAATATTGTTGCTTTTTCCATATAGACTTTTTATTTATTATAGACATGCATTCAAAATCTACTGGATACACCAGAGCCCAAATGAAGCTGTAATAATAAATAGTTTGCACTAGGACTGCACGATATGAGGAAAACATGCGATAACGTTGTTCAATATCGCGACAACAATATTACTGGCGATAAATGAACAGATATTATAGTGTTTTAAGCTCTGTTGCGCTCAGTATTCTGCTACAACTCATTGCTTGTTGAATTAAAAACAAAGGAAATTTCCAAGGTTCTTTTATTGTACATATAAAAATTTAAAAGGCAGCACTAAAAACAGAATGACAGTTACAGGGAGTTGGGTTGGAAACCGGAGGGTCGCCGGTTGAAGTCCACATATGGACCAAAGTATGGTGGGGGACTGGTAGCTCGAGAGGTGCCAGTTCACCTCCTGGGCACTACCAAAGTGTTCTTGAGCAAGGCACCGAACCCCCAACTGCTCGGGGCGCCTTTCCACGGGCAGCCCCCCCACTCTGACATATCTCCATTTAGTGCATGCATAGGTACTGAGCATGTGTGTGTAATTCAGGTTTGTGTGTAAATGCTTTCAATTTCACACACTAATCAAGGATACATTATTATTATTATAAAATGCAGTTTTCTGTTGATATTTTCTTTCAACTAACACAATAATATTTCAAAGTGTCTAATTATGTTGCAGCCTTTTCCGTGATGTGTTTATCGCGATGACGGTAATTAAAAAAAGGATATATCGTGCAGCTAAATGTCACCTGGCCATACTGTATACAGTATATCTGCACAGGCAGAACAATAACACTCTAACACAATGTGAGAGTGACAGTGCAAGTAGTCCCCGCTGAGAGCAGATGATTAGTTAGGGGTTATTGTGTTAAAGTGGGAACCGCGGCTCTGTACGGCTGGTGATTGCAGAGTATCAGAGAGGAGAGCACCTTTTCCTGATCATCTGACGGCAGAGCAGACGGCTCCTCCCCGCTCCCTCCTGTCTCTGCTACGCAAAGCAGCGGCTTGTTGGGCACAACTCTGCCCGGTGTTTCTAGGCACAGGCTTGTCTGCGAGACCTGAGACTGGCATCGAGTTCTCCTCTTTGAAAAAACAAGGACTCCCGTTCCCCCCTGGTGTCTGCCTTTAGATGAATCAGTGATGAGAGGAGAGACGGACGCTTTTCTTGCTTCTCTTCCATGTGGACCGGCAGTGCGCCAGAGTGCGCTCCGTGGTTCAGCATCATCACCACCACCACCACCGTCACCATCCCCATCCTCTGGTCCTGAGATCAACCCAAACCCAAGAGGCGCGCTGAGATCCTGAACCCCGTGCGAGGTAACCAGATTTTTTGACACATTTCCTCTACTTTTGTCTGTGTGAAACTAAACGAAACGACAGCTCATGCGCATTTTCTGCTTTTTAACGCTTGGAATCTCCATGCAGCGTCTGACAGAAGGATGTTTTTGTTATTTTTAAATTCACGGGCGAATGATTCATCAATTATTAAGATAAATCCAGAATCGCCTCGCAGCAAGCTGAGTCTCGGACATTTTGAAACATGATCAGTCATTCACGTGAAATGAGTTGCCTTGTCTTTTCCCTGCAGATCCCATTTAAATCCTCTGTAATAGAGTATTGATCTGACTAATTCAAATGCTACATCCCATAAATTAGCTTCATAAGCTCTCGTTGGGAGCAATCTCTTCACTAAAAAAACCCTTTGGAATATTTCATTTTACATCAACTTTACATTTACACTTTTAATGCGTTAAAAGTTTGGGCTAGAAATGTGTTTCAATTAGATTCAAAGAACAGAAAGCTCGTTGTACTTTTAGTGCTGAAGACTGGTGGATGAAAAAGGTGCCATACTGTATTTGACGTTAATAAGTATACGCTCAATTTGAAGGGCAGATACATGCCGCTAATGGTTATTGCCACTTTCCTGTTCTTGGTGAAAGGCAGCCTTGATGTGCCATTGTGTTCCCATCAGCACCACGTCTCCTATATCTCCTGTGTGCTGAAATTCCATCGGCCACATACTCACGTCACAGGATGCAAATTCCCACAGGATTTGCAATTCACCTTTAATTATGAGCGTGTGGGTGTCGGCTTATGTGAGCTGTTGCTTCTAGCTGCAGCATTTGTCAAAGGCATAAATAAGTGTTTGCAAACGCATTACCCCCCTATCCCTCCCCAAAAAAAAAAATATAGCTGTTCTCACGTTCTAAAGTGTTTCCTTGTGCGCCATGCACAGCTGTACACAAGTTTAACACAGTCTGTTTAAATTGCAGTACCACAGATGCACATGTTACCAGTTTGGCAATGATTAAAAGATAAAGAAGTAAAGTAAAAGTAATCCCCTCTTGGGGAAATTCACTTTTTTTTTATTACGCGCACACACAGGAAATCACACACATGCATTGGAGAGATGCCACAGTGGGGGGGCACCTCTCCAGCTACCAGTCCACACTCCCTAACTAGGCATGTGCCGGTATGAGATTCTGATGGTATGATAATCTTCAGCAAAAAAAAAAAAAAAAAAAAAAAAATCACTGTATTGCAGTAGTGCAATTACAGCTTTAAAATGTGTTATTTGGACTTGATGTGTGGATAAAAAATGACTTTCTTTCCGTGGAACACAATGCATTTTATTTTGAAACACACTGCACATTGGCAGGGAGAGGGATTTGTAAAGTGCACTTTCTGTTCTTGACAACTCATAAAAAACAGATACCGCGGGAACGGTGTGACGGAGAATGTTTTGAAACCGGGACTTTTTCAAATCGCGGTATACCTTGGGAATACCGCGGTTTGGTTTCTGGAAATAACATCACAGACTAAGGTGTAAACCTGCTGTTTTATGAAAAGCGCAATGAGATAACTGTTGTTGTCATTTGGCGCTATATAAATAAAATTGAATTGAATTGAAACAGTAACGGCCGTGCCTATCAGATGCTTATGGTCAGAACAAGGATTTGAACCGGACACCCTCCAGTGTCTAAGCTTTCTTCAATGTCCAGTACCAGACTGGAGGAAGATCTGAGTTTCACTCCGTCACTTAGAACATTGGTCACTGAACTGAGTCACTGTTAACCGGTCAGGTTAGCATTGTGTGGTCGGTCAAAACGCACACACACACTCGAGGGTGGCAGTTCTGTGCACCGGAGCTGTCTGTGGCGCAGATACGATAATATCACGATACTTATGTCATGGTTCAATATAATTGCCATTTTAAACATATTGCGCGATATTCTGTGATATGTTGCAATTTATTACCGCCAAAATGTATTTTACCAACTTCCTCGTGCACGCTGACAGTCACCCCTGCTGACCTCACTAGAAAAAAACTCAACTGCCCCATCTTGTGGACTAAAAAAGCAATCAATAGATTTCATTATTGTACTACCAAATAGTCAAATTCTCAGGTGCAATTTAAATAATAAAA
The DNA here is from genome assembly GCA_026937815.1 of Etheostoma perlongum. Classification (NCBI taxonomy): domain Eukaryota; kingdom Metazoa; phylum Chordata; class Actinopteri; order Perciformes; family Percidae; genus Etheostoma; species Etheostoma perlongum. The sequence continues at coordinate 8,563,318 of CM049387.1, forward strand.
TATAGATACTTGGCATACGTGTATTAATATATTAATGGCACAGAAAATGTTGCGATATTATGCTAGTTGGATTTCTCACCCCCCATCACTAAAACCCAGGGTGCATTAGGGTTCTACCTAACCTCCTAAACCTGGTTCCCCCCCACCCTCAACCCATATCTGACTGAAGATTTTGCCGCCGGGTGTTTGACTTGAATAAGTTCTCTGATGAAATTCAAATGAAACATGCTGTTTCTCAGCAGCAGCAACAGACTCATCTCATTTTTTAAAAGTGGATTTTAATTGGTGGGTATCTAAAATAGTTCCATTCTTTCACAGTATTCAGTCATAAGCAGCACTTAGCAACCGGGCTCCTGAAAGTGAGAGCTAAGGCTGTTAATGTCCTCATAATTAGGATACTATATGGGTCTAGGCTGTATGGTGTACGCAACTAAAGACACACACTACATACACACTAGTTTTATTTTTAAATCAGCGCTCTGTAGACTTTAGGCCATGCTGTAAATTTACTGGAGTTAATTCCCTTTTTTAATTCATTTTGGATCCACACAATATCAAACATTGAAAATGAAACATCTGTGCTGCATATATGATTTACATGTAAGCACAAATTTTAGTCAAAGTGCGGATGCAGAAAACAGTCAAATGTAATATATGTATCACAATTCCTGTGGTGAGAGATTAAATTGGTCAGAAAAGTGGCATACAGGCCGACAACAGACTCTTTTAAGAGGATGGAGGAATAAATGGGTGCCATCAATCCAAGAATTGGCTTATGAAATGGCTAGGGGTGGTTTGAAAAAAGGTAATTTAAACGGTTTGCTAGATTGAATGTGTACAATAGGAAATGGGAAAAGTACCTGAGCTTTCTGGAGGAGTCATGTACTGTGGAGAGACGTATACAAGATGCTTAGTGTCACACCTACATGTTTATTTGGTTTACAGCTGTTTATTTAGCTATTAATGTATTGTATTGTATTGAATAACTGTGGTCATGATTTTTCTTTGGGTGGGTGGTGTTCGTGGAGAGGGCATGTTGTGGATGTGTGTTTTGTGTGCTGATTTAACAAAAGAAGGCTCACTATGGCATAAGGGTGCACCCCCGCTATTTTCATCCCCGACTAATGAACATGACTGTTTCTCTGAAGTGAAACTGGGACAGATATGTAAGTAATGGTGGAGTTAGATAGAAGGCAGCGGGCTGGATGGTCTCCTGATTTTCCTGAAAGTGCTTATGAGTCTGATTGAAAAGACGACGGCGGTCAAGGGAGGTGTTATGATATCTAAATCCCCAATGAAATTGTTGTAGTGATCTATGATGGGGAAAATATACAGGGTCGGTGGATGTTTCACAGTAATGTCAGGAGAGTTTCATGTGGGAAGGATAGAGAGAGGAGGTTGGGGGAGAAATCTAAAGGATTGGAATTCCAAAACAATGGAATTGATATTTGATGAGTTTTTTTTTTTAAATTATGAAAACTATTAGCTGAAGCATGCAAGGTTGTTTGATAGGAATGCTGTTTTCTTTAGTTTAATCACAAAGAGTTTTGGTCTTTGTGGTTGGTGGGTTGATTCTCTCTTAGGGAATAAGAGCTCTCATGCAAAAAAAAACTGTTTTCAGCTGTAAAATGTGCTCAAGGCCTTCATTTATGTAGCAAAGTCCAACTGAAATTTAAATTCAGTTTTACAGAATTTCCAATAAACAATATATCCTTGATTTTTGTTTTGACTTGTATGCTTATTTAGTTAAAATTGGAAATAAAACAGAGATGCAAGTCTACGTTTGCTTTTTACTTTAAAGGTCCCATGGCATGAAACTTTCACTTTATGAGTTTTTTTTAATTAATATGAGTTCCCCAGCCTGCCTATGGTCCACCAGTGGCTAGAAATGGCTATAGGTTTAAACCGAGCCCTGGGTATCCTGCTCTGCCTTTGAGAAAATGAAAGCTCAGATGGGCCAATCTGGAATCTTTCCCCTTATGAGATCATAAGGGGAAAGGTTACCTCCCCTTTCTCCGCTTCGCCTGCCCAGAGAAATTGGCCCACCCATGAGAGAGAGACATCATGGCTTTCAAACAAGCAAAGTGGCAGTTGGTCAAGGCCACACCCCCAGCCTCCCCCGCTCTCTCTCCTCCACAAAAGCTACAGACTCAGTAATGACACATACTAAGGAAAGCTCATTGTGGGACTGGCTCTAGTGGCTGTTATTCTGCACCAAGGCTGAATTTTGGTGAAAGAGACTTCTGATATGGTATTAGGGGACCACTAAGGTCTATATAAAATAGACTTCAGATACAGTATTAGTGGACCACTAAGGTCTATATAAAAGAGACTTCAGATACAGTATTAGGGGACCACTAAGGTCTATATAAATTTACTTCAGATACAGTATTAGGGACCACTAAGGTCTATATAAAAGAGACTTCAGATACAGTATAAGGGGACCACTAAGGTCTATATAAAAGAGACTTCAGATACAGTATTAGGGACCACTAAGGTCTATATAAAAGAGACTTCAGATACAGTATTAGGGGACCACTAAGGTCTATATAAAAGAGACTTCAGATACAGTATTAGGGACCACTAAGGTCTATATAAAAGAGACTTCAGATACAGTATTAGGGGACCACTAAGGCCTATATAAAGAGACTTCAGATACAGTATTAGGGGACCACTAAGGCCTCTATAAAAGCATCTAAAGAGCACCATGTCATGGGACCTTTAAAGGGTAGAACAATCAACATTTGTGATCTCCTCAATACAGCATTTCGTGTTTGGGGAGCTGCCAGTGACTCAGCAGGTGTTGAAATAATATGAACAATAAGTAACATCTAGAGGCTAAGTGTATTGATTCCATTGGAAGGAGTGAACACAGATTACAATTGATTGTTATGACCCATATTTGGACCCATTCTTAACAAGCCACATATCTCCAGAACATTCTGACACTAAAATAGCATTTTTTTCTGTCTAAGTAACAAACTCTCATGAGTTCTTACAACACAGATAAACGACAGCTAACTTTAGCCAACGCCCTAATTAAACTGTTCATAATTCTACATTTTAGCTGTGTTAATATCTAAGGTTAGCTAGAGAATATATTAATAAATTATACAAATATACTGTAACTTCCATCCACACAACGTTCATTACACTTTTAAATGAGGCCACGCCCATTTAGGAGACAGGAAGTGTGTAACGTTTGATACCATTGGCGACACGTGTAATGTGTTAAGGTGTATCTTTGATATATTTGGTATCTTTTGGTTTCACTTTTGGGAGTGGAATACAAACTGAACAGTCTTCTCTAATGTTGAATGTGACGTAATACATCACTAATTGATACATAATGATATACATAATGATATTTGCACTCTTCCCACTTTGTATTATAACTGCAGCACAGAAATGTCCCTCAGGATAAACCTTTATCATATTTTATTTATCTCATATGAGGCATGTATCAATGTTAGACCCCTAGAGCCCTAAAGCTCAGACACTTTCTCAATTCTCACAATTATGCCTTTTTTCGGGGCATAATTGTGGAAAATTCAACTTTCAGCTTCAACTAGTAAATGTTCTCCTGTCAGAAACAAGCAGGACTGCTGACTATGGTGCAGTGTGAAGGAGTGGCTTTGTCTTGTAACCATAGCAACTGTGTTCACCCTTGACCAGGTATGATTATTTCCTGGGCACGTCGTTAAATCAAAGTTGTCAGCTGTCGTGTGCGTGATGATTGACTTTGATCCGAGCTAATGATGTCTCTGTTCGTCTCCGATGCCTTTAGCCTGCGCAGACCGTGTGTGTGATTTCAAAACTGAGCCTTCGGCTGGCTTCTTGATTTTGTATATTTACACACCGCTATGATTAGGTTAACCGAGTACAATCACTCACCCAGCATTGTGATGGTAATGTCATACAGAGGCTGATTTCTATGTGTGCCCTGCAGAGTTGGCTGGATCTCCTGTCTGCCTCCCCTGTGGACTGATTACTGATCAGACTTGCATTTCATAGCAGCCTTGTGGGGGGAAATTGGAGGATTAGCAACAACTTCATGCTTATTCCCCTACGAATCTTCCAGGCTTCCAAATCCTGTGGAAGCCATTGTTATTTTAAGGAGCTTGCCAATTGAGCATGGAAGCAAGCTCTAATTCTCCCAAGTCTTTGGAGATGGGGAGCGTCAGAAAGCTAGCGTTTTGCAGCTACCTCCCCTGCTGTTCATGCTTTTTCATGATGTGAAAGTGTGAGCGAGGGCCGTGAAGCCGACTGCCAGGACCTCTTTACTCCCATCCAGGGTTCATACATAATAGATAAGTCACTATAACTTACAGTACAGTAGGGGGATAACTAGGCTAATGCCCAGATTTGCATATATGTGCCGAATTCCATAATTCATGAGTGTGCAGCAGGCAGCTATCCATGGAGCAAAGAGCCACCTTGGTCCATATGCTGTCTGCCATATCTCAGGGGCGGATAGCCACGTTGTGCACCAACAGCACAGTATAAAAAAGCATCATTGAAGCTTTCAATTTTCGGCACTTGGGAGCTGCATCTTCATCATCAAAAGCCACAGAGTCTGAACTCAGCCTTTGGTAAAGCCTTATTAACCGCAGGCAGAATCTGATGTCAGAAACAAGCTTTATTTATTAATTTACTGCCTGAACTAATAGGTATGGGTTAGAAGTGGGTCTGAGTTCACAATACGATTTCCATTGTTTCTTCAGGATTTTTTTTTTAAAAAGAATGGACTGCAGACAGAAAAATATTCCTTTATTTATATAAACTGTGCCAAACTACACATTATCAAAAGTGCCACTGAAATTGTATTATATCTTAAAGCTCCCATAATGTGCTCATTTTCAGGTTCATAATTGTATTTAGAGGTTGTACCAGAATAAGCTTCCACGGTTTCATTTTCCAAAAACATATTAAAAAACACCATATTTTTGTTGTACTTCACATTGCTGCAGATGCTCTTTCCACCCTGTGTGTTTGGTTCTCTGTTTTAGCTGCAGAGTGAGACATCTTATTTCTATACTATCTTTGTTGGGAGTCGCACATGCTCAGCAGCTAGTTAAGAACCCACCAGCTAGATAACTCTTTCTCCAACTTTGGTCAGTCCAGGGTAGGATTAGCTGGGAGACTTCTTCTAAATGAGGGGTTGTGGAATACCTGCAGAACAGGGACATGAAAGTAGTTCTTTTGGAGATTATTCAATTCTATTTAGTTTTATTTATACAGCGCCAAATGACAACAACTGTTATCTCACAGCACATTTCATAAAAGAGCAGGTCTAGACTGTACTCTGTGAGGTTATTTACAGAAACCCAACAATTCCCACCAAGAACAAACACTATGCGACAGAGGCAAAGAAAAACTTCCTTTAAGAGGCAGAAACCTCGAGTAAAACCATGGCTCAGGGTGGGGGGCATCTGCCTCAACCGGTTGGGGGTGAGAGAAAGAGACAGACAGAGAGAGAGACAGAGACAGAGAGAAAGAAAGACAGACAGAAACAGAGCAGAGACAGAGAGAGAGACAGAGAGAGAGAGAGAGACATGGAGAATTGTTGCAGAGGGTGTCGAGCAGGAACATGGAGGCAGCAGGTGACTCCAACCACAGATCCAGACTTCTTCAGAGGCAGAAACACCTGCAGGAAGTGATAGGAGAAGAGAGGAGAGGGGCGAGAGAGCACAAGACTACGGGGGCGAGAGAGCACAAGGGAAGAAGTCAAGTTAGTAACATGCATTAATGGGATGAGGTAATTCTTATGGTGAACTAGTATGTGTGTAGCGGTGTTTTGCCATTGAGAACGAGCTAGCATGCCAGCGCTAGCATGTGCTACACTTAGCCACCTCGTCTCGGCTAGTGACGTAGAAAGCCGTGCAGATGTTGAACAGCTCACCCTGAGACTGAAGACAGAGGACATTCAAAAACCGGATCTCACTCAAAAACAGCATGGGTAGTTTTTTTTCCCCAAGTTTGTATGCGTGCGGAAGCACCAGAGACCCAAAATAACACCCCAGAAAAAGTGATTTTTTTCATAATATGGTCACTTTAAATAAAATAAATAACATAAAACATTGATAATCAGATTTTTAAAACAAACCTGCAAACTAATGTAATGATGTCTGAAGTCAAACAAGTGAAAGCAGAAGTGAATTACACCCTAGGCCGTTTTAAAATTGCATCGCAATTCATTTTTTGATCTCAACCGGTTGTTATCTTTACACTTTCATATACATTTTTAAACCAAATCACGATGCATTGTTACATCCCTTTAATTTACTTTATTTAATTTTGCAGTAACAGGGACAGGGTAAGAGTGGGTGAAAGCCACTTTTTCATCACGAGGTTCAAGAAAGCCTGACTTTGCCATCATGGCCAAGTGATAGAAGTATATTTATCATTCCACTTGATAACAAGCTAAGTTATTTATTCATTACTTTTTTTCTCCTCCTGTCTCTATGAGCAAGCACATGTCAGGCACATCCCTCATTATTGCTGAGTGTGTGTCATATGTTGATCTTGTCATATTTATCAGATTAATGGTATCTGTTGCTTTGGAGAGATCACGACCCCATCATTTGGAGTGGGATTTGTTTTGATTCAGATTCCTCTGCTCGGCCATATGCATCAATTTATTTTGTGTGGGTGCGTGTGCGCTTTTTTTTGTGTGAGGCTGAGGAAGGGAAAGTAACAGATATACAGCATATGAGATTTCCACTGGTTTCTGTTTGGGAATCATGTTCCTCGTCTGTCTGGTACCCTGCCAGCACAATATTTAAGTAACATTTTATTGAAATGATATAACTGGAACAAGGCCTTTTCCCATTGACATGTGTTACGATAATCAGGTGTCAGATCATCTGCTCGTCCCCTGATTTATACATCAAAACAAAGCATTTAATATTACACATGAGTGTACTGCTTATAAATATAATTCTCAACAGCAACCGACCAACAAAAAGACATAATTCTTATGAATTTATTTTTAAGATATTATATTATTTGTTTAGCTGAAGGTGTTTCAATCGGCCTAATAATAATATTAATACTAATAATAATAACTTTTATTTATATAGCGCCTTTTAAGAAACCCAAGGAGAGGTTACCGAATGACTGTGGCTATACTGAAGGAGGTTGTAGGCTGTGGTGAATGAGGGTTGTTTCAGGAGTTTTTAGGACTGCAACACACAAGGCTCTGTCTCCGAAGGTACGGAGTCTGGTGTGGGGAATGGAGAGCAGGCCAGCGTCTGAGGTCCGCAGGTTTTGTGGTGGGGTGTATGGATGGAGGAGGTCGGATGGATTTGTAGATGAGAAGGAGAATTTATATTTGATGCAGGACTTAATTGAGAGCCAGTGAAGGTAGATGAGGGGTGGTGTGATGTGCTGCCAGGTGTTGGTGTGGGAGAGAACCCTGGCAGCAGAGTTTTGGACATAATGGGGCCTGTCTAGGGTTTTGCTGGGGACCCAAGATAGGATTTTTATAGACCCATGTGGCCGTGTGTGTGTGTGTTTGTTTAACTGTATTCATGGGGTCCAAAAACCGGGAGTTCAGTATACTTGTAGGGTCCTTTGTGGGGCCAAAATGCTGGACCCCACATCTTTAGGGGTGTTTCAGGGTTAAGACTTGGTTTTGGGATTAGGGTTAGATTAAGTGATTTATGGTTAGGGTGAGGGAAAGTGTTAAGGTTAGAGTAAGGAGCGCCACAAAGATAAGGCCACGCACAATGTGTTTGTGTGTGTGTGTGTTTGTGTGTGTGTGTCTCTGTGTGTGTGTGGGGGGGGAGTGCATTTTTAATTATATATTTGGAAGGACCAATTTTACACAAAACAAATCACTTTCCAAGTGAAAAAGCAAGTCTAACAGTAACCCTCAGACAGCCTTTTCAAAGTGCTGTTTTGGGGTTACCTGGATACAGATCCAATTGGTTCTTGGAACAACTGCTCTGTTTACTTTTATACATGTCACTGTATTTCTTTTTTTAGTTAAGATGTCCAGTTATCAACGTCAGTCACACAAAAGTGTCCTAATAGCTCCATGAGATGGTGCCACAAATGTGTCTGGAAGATGAAAGCTTTTTTTGACAGCCAATGTACTTTATTTTTACTAAAATTAACATGAATTTGTACTTTGACTGGCATCGAAGAAGTTAAATCTGTATACATACACAAATTGAATGTAAAATTTACAGAAACATTCTGGCAACAATTGGCCAGCAAGTTACTGTAAATTCTTTTTACAGTAAAGGTACTTCCATTTAAAATATTTTATTCTACTGTAAAAATCATATACAGTAGTGTTACTGTGAAATCTATTTCACAGCCCTTATTTACAGTGTACTGTTGACTAGGAATACAAACTTGTTTGACCAAGTTGTTGACCGTCATTTGGAAAAGAACTAAAGTTACTAATTCATCTTTAATCCACGAGGCAGCTGAAGGCAGCTCCCCCGATCTTTACACACCAGTGGTAGTAATCTTCAACGAGGAGATGAATACTCATGAGAACAAAATGTCAAGCATTGGTCGGTCCGCAGGCTCGCGCTTCGCACCACCACCAGAAGCAACATTTGACATTTGTTCCAAAGGCAAAGATCTGGGTTTGTCTTAATATGGAATTTGATCTTTAGAGACTTTGATTAAGGTTTATTGTGGGAAGGTCACACACCTTACAAAGGCAGCATAGACGGTCTGTGCTTTGATTTCCGAGTTACACAGAAGATGGAAATAACCTCCTCACAGTGTCCATCAGATCAAAACATTTAGCCCTCGTTAATAGTTGACGAAGAAAACTGATTACCAAAGTTTTACAAAGAGATGTAAATGTAATGTAACACATCACACATAATCTTACACACACACACACACACACACACACACACACACACACACACACACACACACACACACACACACACACACACACACACGGGAAAGTGATAGGCACAGATTAGCCTGCAGAGAAAGCTATCTAACCGGTGTTAATGATGCCTCAGTCAGGCTTACTGTCAAAGGGCTTAGCAGCCATCTCTTGAGGCTGTGCAGGGAGCAGTCTGTGGTGCTGATTAAGTTTGTTGAGCACCATGTTATGGCTTACCCACAGCTAGTAGCGGCTCAGCTCAGCTCGGCGCGGCTCGACTCAACTCAACTCGGCTGGTCGTCATAACGCCGCCGCAAGAAGCTGTCCTGACCAAACCCGACACACACAGAATGTCGAAGGTGTGTTGTTTGAGATCCATGTGGCTGTTGCCACAGCCAGAAGACACACTTAGTTTCAAAAGCAGCTGGAGGCGGCAAAAAAAACAACAAGCACTGCTGGTTAAACTATTGCCCCCCATCTGTCACTAGCAGTTATGACCCAGTGATTAGTGGCGATTCTCTCTGACCAATTAGTAGTCTGCAGGTTTTCATGTATGGCCTCAGCTCGCTTGGAAACTCAACGGAGGTGACGCTAACAAAAGTACCTGTTGGCAGGTACCAGGGACTATTTTTTCATAATGGAAAACCAAAGAAGACGAGTAGAATCGAGGCGAGTCAGGAAGGGGCCATGTAATTAGAAAAACGCCATTAGTCTCGCATTGCCAGACCTTCCCTCACAGCACTGCGGAGGAGGGTCTGGCTAGTCCACAAAGAATTCCGAGATGGGAGAAAAACGTGCTCTGGTTTGTTGTCATTTCTTTAAACAATCACATATATCCGTAAATGAAACGTTGTTGATATAGACTAGCACCATGGTAGCATATACCGTAGGCCCAATTTCTAGAACGTGGCCCTGCTGTTTTAACTTAACCCTGTGAGACCGAGAGGCTCGCCCACGATCAAAAAATCACCTCTGATTCATAGTTTAATAACTTTTAAACAATACAACGCAGTGACTCACCAAAAGTTGCTCCGGAATCCTGACGAATTAGCCTTTACGGCGGTCTTTTGCGTGTCCGTTTAGCCTCTACAGGTGATTTTCTATCCAGCCTGGAACTTCCAGCCTCTTTAGGGGTTGTTGGGCTTTAAATCCATACCTTTAAATCCCAGATTAATCCACTTTATGTCCATAATTCATCGCGTTTTCGCTCGATTCTGCCGCTACCGCTCTGCTCCCTCTCTCGTCTGTGTTTACAGGAAGTACAGGCCCCAGTATGCCCATATATGGGAGTCATCAGCCAAAGAGTATGGAGGCTGAAAGATTCCAGCCCTCCCAGCACTTCCTACACGTCCTACACTTCCTGTCAACATGTCTAGCATGCAATCAAAGGTGCTAGAGCGGAACAAGATAGATATCTACCGTTTTATAGCGGAAATGGCCTCATTGGTTTGACATATGGCATATATTTGCATTATATATTATATATTTGGGCCTTTTTTGAAGAAATGTAAATAGTATGTGCTTTATATGAGTTATAATGTTTATTATGTTTATTTTTGCATATAGAAGAACAGTTTTAGACACACAAATGCTTGTATAGCATTGTTGTGGGTGTAATATCAATAAATATGACATTATTATGTTATTATTGGCATAGGTAAATGTCATGAGGGCAAAAGCGTCTGGACTTTTTTTGAAAAAATGTCTGTATTTTGTCATCTGTAAAAGTTATAATGATTATTTCTTCACAGTGTGACTCCCAAGACATATGAGAAGTGTTTTAGAGAGTAAAATGGCTTAGGTTTTACCTATATGTCTGTGATATCAATACATATCTGGAAGAGTCATGTTCCGTTTTATTTATTTATTTGTCTTTAAGGTCCTACAACCATTTTTAACATTCAAGTGATCTCATTGCAACCCAAATAGTCTACTAACCCAGTTTGTCCTGAAAAAAATGATGTTCATATCTTCACTGTAGACAACAGGGTTGATGTTTTATTGGCTTTTATATAAAATAAATCCAGACGGAAAATGAACTGTAAAAATGGCCTCAGGGCTCCAATATAACAGATTTTTTATAAGTTTTTTTGGCTTGCTTTTACCATATGTGACAGTCCGGCCATAAAAATATACAATCAGCATTGATCTGTTCCAATATCGGACACATTCAGATTATAGCTTCCTTTTGATTCCTTCATGTTCTTTTTTTTCAAAGTTGTTTATTTTTTCCATTTCAATTGATATCATTTTGGTTTACTCACTCTAATCTTGTAATTATACCCCCCCCCAAGACACACACACACATCTACATTATGTGTGTAGCAGCTGATCAGCATGTTCTTTTTTTGACCAGTTAATAATTATGAAAGTTAATTAAAATAGATAAATATGAGCAGCAATAAATTGGGTGTAAGAGGATAATGATGACTGTTTTCATATTTGCTTTTAGTTATGTATCATCTAGGCAACATTAAAATAACATTACCTCCTAATTGGGATTCAAGTGAATGACAGTAAATTATACACAGCCTGAAATGATTTTTTTAAGCTAAAAGGTTTTTCCCCATGTTAACCAGTATATTGAAGTAAAAGAGGATGATTCATTTTCAATATGCATTTAGTTCAAATCTCTGCTCCAGTATTAATGTATCATTTCCAAACCCACTTACTAGTCTTCATTCTAGTGTCAGGTAAATATTTCATGCATGCATGTTCAATTGATGTGTGTATGCATATTCCATTATTGGAAATACTTTTGCTCCTGTAATGGGGCTTTGCTCCCTATTGAAGTATTGCACAGGGAGTAGTTTACTATCTTACTATATATATTTGATAAGATCTTTTTGTTGGTTCAAAGAGTAAGTGTGTGATAAAAACTTAACAGGATAACTTGAGGAGAGCTTAGGCCAATAAAATTCAAACTGATGTTTTTGCCACTTACCTTCACAATGAGTTTTCATCCCATGGCTGCTTCTTTTACATCATCCCCCCTTAATAAACTGCAGCAGGATTACAAGGTGTGGGCTGTGATCTGCTCCAGAGGTCTGAAGCACAGTGGGGATTAGGTATGGCATTTGATGTCAGCTTCCAAGATTTCAAAAAATAATACGCCATCCTCATTTCATCACTATATGTAAAAGTACGGAGAATGTGGTTTTGGCTACTGTCCTCGGGTCTTCTGCTTCATAGCTTTGAAGGGAAGTTGACGAGTAGGAGTAAAAGGCTTTATATAAAAACTCATATTTTCATGTATTTAGAGCCAAAACAATTAGTCAATGAATCGATTAATAGGCACAAAAATAATCAGCAACAATTGTGTTCGTTTTCAGGTAAAAAAGGACAAAAGTTCAGCTTCTGAATTGTGAATATTCTTTATTGTTATTGGGCTTTAAGCAATTGCACACCTTCCTGACCCGAAAAAACAGTTTCGGCCAATTGTGGCCGATAGCTTGAATCAACACATATTTACAGTTTTTGCTAGGCAGCAATCTCTATTGGTCATAGTAATCGTTGCGAGAGCAAACGAGTAAGCTGACAAAGTATCTGAGCGCCCACTTCCGCATAAAGAGGTAGGTTGGGGTGGTGTTTGGTGTTTTTTGCCCTCAACGTCTCCTTCCAGGCAGTGCGGCAATGGTTATGGATAGGGTTGAGGTTAGGGTTAGCTGCCTGGAAGGTGACATTGGAGGTCAAAAACACCATCGAGCAAACAAATACAGGACTTTCACTCAGGGTATTGGGGTTAGTGTCCCATGATGACCAAAAGCAAGCTGTCACTTTTTTAAATAAAATTAAAGAGTTTTACCAAACTTAATTTGACGCCATGACGTCCCTAACATTATGTAACATCCTCATTTTAGTATTATTATGTGTCTTATTTTAAGTCAAACTAGTTCTGGGCGGTCTGACTCTCTTTTAGGATTCTGGCGGTACAAGGTACAGTATATCACTGTATTTTATTTCCTTCACTTGACTGGGCCTTTATAATGGCTTCTACAGTCAGACGTACATGGAATGTAATAAAAAAACATTGAAATGGCATCATGTTTACTAAAAGATTTTATTACTAAAGCGTTTGCTTGGTTCCACAATAGTAAGGGCCATTTAAACGATATGCAATATAAACCATACAAAGTGGGCCTATGATAGAGAGTTTAGTTATATTGCCAATTGCATGTTGATGCAATCTACCCGCTGAATTTAGAGCCACAAGCTGCAAACGGCTGCACCGCATCAGAGTCATCTAGAGGAAACATGGCTAAAAGTGAAACAGGAGCTGGTGAAAAAAACAATGCAATCCCCCAATATTCAACTTGGTTTGGATTTAAGCCCCTACAAAGGATCCGTGGTTGAGCCGTACCACGGAGCCTTTCATCAGCCTGATAATTCACTATGTAACGGAGGATTGGAATCTTGGCGTGTGTGTGTAACCTGGTCTGAAATGGTATTTAATCATTCATTATTATTACAACAATATACAATTATTATTCAATTATAATTTATATAATGTGATATATACATACTGTATATCGTTATTGCATGAGGCTGCAATGTATATCACAATATGGATTTTAGGCCATGTCGCCTATACCTATTCCACAGCAATTATACAATAACCTTATATCGAGAATGCATGAAACAGTTGCAGAATCTAAAGTATTTTTATTGTGCAAACTGCAAAAGTTATAAAATAAACTTAAATTAAATGAATATACATACCAACAATTTTAACAGTGCTTCCTTCCAAAACTAAATCATTTTTTAAGAAACACTACCTTGACCACAGGTAATGTTAGGTTGTTGTAGAAAAGTGGGTGACTGAACGTATGTTTAAATAACGTTAGAAGTTTGGGGAAGTATTTCTGCAAGGCAAAACATAACGTTAGCACGACGAGTAACATTGGCTAAGTTAAGTCGGATTTTTTTTTAACAAAAAACTTCGGAACAACTGACGTTCTGCTGTAATAATAGAAGTGACTAGAGAGGTTCTTGAACTGTATTCTGCACAGAGAGGTTCGAGCAGCGGCATGTGTGCATCTGTAATTTCCAGAGCAACAGATGCAGTTTCATCCGCCTGTAATTTAATGCAAGGAGCATGCCACATGTGAAAACTCATTGCCCAGCAAATGAAACCATTACCTCCCCAGTTGGAGTTAAATACGGAGAAATGACTCATTTAATGTCTGATTACTCCCTAATACAGCAATCTAAACAATAGCCACCACTTATTCCCACAAGTAAAGTCTGCTTCATTGCAAGATAAGGGTGGCAATTTGCTTGGGTCACAGCGAAGTTTTATTAAAAGATGCACGCCAAGTAAGCAAAATAATTCATCACTTCGGATTCATTATGACATGGCTCTCTAGTCTGAAGATTCATCTTCATTATCCAGCCAAGCACCAGGCAGATAACGCTGCCTCATTTGCTTTCCGAGCCTCAATTTTCCCTGAACAATAATGCGGCTTCTCTTTTGTGCGGCTGTGGTAAAGACACGCCAGCCATTTTCAATATGCACGCAGGATTACAAAGGTTAATCATCAATTTAAAGCTAATCTTAGATAAATACCAATAGAAGCATGGTGTGCTCAAGACAGATATAATCAGGCAAACCCCAAAACAACCCTCTATCCAAATGAAGTGAAAGATGGTTAATCTAGGCTTTACAGCAGGGGTTGATTAGCAGAGAAGGGGAGGATGGCATCACACTTCTCCTCTAATGTTCCATTGTTCCACTGTTTGCTAAATGAAGCTGTCAAATTCTTTTGGGTTAACTTCAGAAGACTGTCCCACCCGTTGCTGTGCTTTTACTGTAAGGAGAATTAGGTTGAGAGGGTCACACACATTTTTCTCGCCAAGGTAAAGTGTGTTCAGTCCCAGTGTGCTTCCGCTTTGAGGAGCCCACAGAGAAAACTCATGTAATCTTGCTTCATTGTTGCTATGGACTTGAGATAATTATGGGGTTTTGAAATTATGCAACCAAAGACGAGATCCCTCTTCCCTCGTCTGGGAAAATGAGTAATTAATTGTTGCCCTTTTTCCTCAGTTAATATGCAGGTCTGGTCTGGTCTGGTAAAACCATGTCTGCCGAGTTGCCCGATTAAATATTTGAGCTAGTTCCCTTCCATCCTACCTTGTTCAGAATTGTCAAACGTATGACACCAGAACAAGATGACAAAAGGGTTCCATTGGTTGCTATATTATCTTGTTGACTATTCAAATAATCTCAGGACAAAACAGTGTATGTCCTATTAACCACAAGCTATTTGAGTCTCTTGGGAATGAATTTGCGATAATGGGAAATAGAATCAGCTGAACTTAATGGCTGAGGCAGTAATTCCATTGACAAGGTAGACGCCTTTAATAAAGATAAGCTGCAGAGAAAATCAATAACCTGAGCTAATTTACAAAGGACTCCAACTCGTCTTGACAAACACCGCATTCACACCAAACCAAACAAGCCTCACATACCCAGCAAAGGCCCTTTTTCATTGACATCGCTGTGAGAACAAAACAACTCTGTTTTTTTTTCATCTTTTGCCGCAACACTCAGTGACAAAGCAGTCCAACAAGCAATCCTGCAGATGCACTTTTGCTGCTTCTTTTTATCCCCCTCTTTAGGCTTTCGATGCCGGGTCCACAAACATCTCTAATTAAGAATTCGTCTTCAGCAAATTCACCCATAAAATGGCCCTTGCTGCGGAACGTGGGGCGATAAAAAGCGTTATTGGGCCTGCGACCTCCTTTGCCTCTTATCTCCCATAAACACTTCCGTTGGTTTTACAAGGCCATGGAGGCGGCAGAACGAGCAATAAGCCAAAGGGGAATCATGGGGGACTGATGACTTATTCATGAAGAATGGCGCATCGTGAGGGCACAGATGAAATTCACAGTGAGAAGCCCTACTATAAGTTGTTATGTAGTTCTGTTAATTAAGACTTGTCTTGTGCTTGAAGATTCATCTTATGCCTGGGCTTTATTTTCAACATGCGCTAAAGTGGTGTAGAGTGCTGGTTCGTTGGGGGATATAACATACTGTCATTAGCAGTGTTGAGAAGGAAACTATGGACATGTTAGAGGCTACCGAGTATATTTTATTCCATTTCAAATGCAATAGTAGTAGTAGTAGTAGTAGTAGTAGTACTTACAAATTACTTAGTAATTACAAAGTAATGCCACTTTTTCAAATTTTTTAATGACAGCTTGAGAGGCATGTACAGTGGTGCTTATAATGCTTGCTTAAAAGAGGAATAAACAAGCATCGTTTGTAAATGCCATAATAAAAAAAGGAAAAATCCAACGTTTTAAGGACAACAATTTTCCCCCAGCCTCACATACCCTTCACCATACATAGAGATCGCCATGGGGAACATTCACTCATACATAGAAATCAAACCAGCTATTGGGAACATTCAACAAGATCATCTCTCAATGTGTGTGTGGGGGGGGGGGCTATTTTAATTCCAAAGGCCAAGGGAACTTTATCAGGATCCATAGTATCCTGATCCATGAAATAACTGGCCTTTAAAATAAAAATGTGCCTGCCTCTATGGGAATTTAACAAAGGGGTATGTATACTTATGCCCCCTCTATTTTAAGGAAGAACTTTTATTTATGTACAATACATTATTCATTCACAAAGAAAATGTGTGTCCTTAAAAGGTTGGATTTTTTTTTAAGGCATTAAGATCTATTTACAAAAGATGATTTTTTTATTCCTCTTTTTAGTCAACTTAAGCATGGGCATGTAAACTTATGAGCACCACTGTAACTGTCAGATGGGTGGCGCTTAAAAATTCAAACAGGAGAACCAATCGAAAGCATCACAATAGCATCAAACGTTACTAAACTGCTTTGGCTGGAAATGGCAAAAGAAGACATTGTGCACATGATAAACATGCAAAGCCTAGCCTTTCTTTTACAGAAAATATTCAAATGTAATCATGGACATTTTTATAGCTAGCTGTAATTTAATTACACATTTTTTTTCCCAGTAACTATAATGGATTTCAAATACCTTTATTTTGTAATTAATTTACGTTACGCCATTCTCCAACACTGCACATTAGCCGTACCAGGGCTCCAACATTAGCTTTTGGGTTCATACCCACAGCGACGATGCTCTGCTCTGCTAGGAAAGTCACCCTGCTGAAGTGACATGATGTTTTATTCCCTCTATTTTTTTAACCTGATTCTGTCACATCTCCCAGAGCTGCACATGCACGGATATTGTCACTAAGTCGGAAACAGGTCTATCCAGCTGTTTAAATGAGCCGGAATTCTTTACATGCATCTCACCTCACAACTCTGTCTTCCTTTCCATGTGCATTTAATTCAGTAAACAGGAGAGACTTTATAAAAAAAGATTTTTTTTACCCTAACCTCATCTCAGTTTGTGCGTGCTCTAGTAATTTTAAATGATGACAAATCCCACCTCGCCATGCAGGCTGAACACCAGACGTGTACGGTAGGATTGCATTGGAACCTTTCCTAGTGTTATATTTGCCAGGGAGAACAAGAGAAGAAAATAAAATGTAGCAGAGAGAGTGCCAACACTTGTGGTTAGCCTTCCTTGAAAATGTGTAAACAGAGCCTCGCTGGGAGTGGAAACTCAGCTTAAAAGCAGATGTAGAGCCCATCTGGCACTTTTCATTTCCTCTCAGGCAGAGTGGAGATTCTGCACTGAGGGAAGGCCGACTAGCTGCCTGGTGCCACATTGACAGTGGTGTGGAGCAGCACATAAGGCCAACGCTGTAAACAACGTAATGATAGGACAGTCGCGTGCTGCTATGATGGTTGACATCCTCCCCCATCTCTGCTCAGCCAGACCTCTGAAGCCCAAAGTCAGAGACTAGGCATCAGGAAATGGAGCTGGAGATTGTTATTATAGATAAACACTTCCCTTTCGATCTAGTTTGCCCTGCAAGTACTGTAGGAAATTACAAGGATGTTGCTCAAAGTTGGCCACTGATTGTATTTGCCTCCAAGGTGCCACTGTGCACAGTCACAAACCGCACTCAGCAAATGAGCACAGTTTGTGTCCCCGTCGATGGTCATGATGAGAATATATTTCTATATTTGTATAGCTGAAGCACATTGACAATATTACATGTATTGTCAGTAAAACAATATTTTAATCTTCGTTAATAAGTTTTTTTTGTTCAGTCAAACAAATATTTGCCAGCTCCAGGCACTCAAACAAATGTGAAGATTTGCTATTTCTGTGAGTGTCATTTTAATTTGGGCTGTTGGTTGGACACAACAAGACATTTGAGGAATTCACCTCGCACCCTCGGACCTGTAATACTTGACAGATTAATTGATAATAGTCGCAGCCCTATATATTTGTTAAGCTATATTTCAAAAGTCTATTGGAGCGTAAATGTGTGAGTGTTTATCTGATGAGCAGGTGGCACCTTGTAAGGCAGTCTCGGCCCCCAGTGTATGAGTGTGTGTGAATGGTGAATGGTTCCTGCACTATGATAAAGAACTTTTAAGACTAGAAAAGCTATATAAATAAGATATTTTTCTAAATGTACCATGATTTGTCTATTGCACTTTTGCCAAGTCTGTCTAGACACAATAGTCAGGTGCCCATATGTACATTTAAACAAGTTTTACTTGCTTTGCTGTAATTATTGCTCCTGTTTGTACTTGACTTGAAAAACTCTCTTTCCTAATGCACTTGGAGTGTAAGTATTGGGGGGATAAAATACAGACTGCATTAGTGTGAAATGTGTTTCCCTGGACAGTGAATGAATGAATGAATGAATTAATGGTTTATTTCCGTGTCTGGCCCCTTACACTGCCATCCATTATAGGATTATTCAGATTAGGGCTGGGCAATATGGAGAAAATCAAATATCACGATATTTGTATACAAATACCTCGATATCGATACCGCAACAATATTGTAGCGTTTACTATTGGTGCTTTCACAAAATATTTACACAATGAGATTTTTGAAAATAATCATCAATAATGTGGATATGATGACTAAGTGGGTAAAGGCCAGTAATAGAACAGTCTGGTAAGATTAGAAAATTACATCACGTCACTGTAATGCAGCCTTTAAAACCAGGATAAGACAACACTTATGCCATATTACAATATTACGATATCCAAAATCTAAGACAATGTCTAGTCTCATATCACTATATTGATATAATATCCATATATTGCCCAGCTTTAATACAGACACATTTTAAATAAACACTTTCCTAGAACTGACACCTACAAAATATATGCATAAAGGTTTCAAAGTATAAAATAAAACAAAACCAACAAGACAATAAAGAGTAAATACTGGTAGGGTTCTAACATAAAGTTAACATTTCAACATAAGACCCTTTGAGACCAAAATAAATTCTAACAAAAGTCATTGTTTGTACACGTAAAAAATGAACAGATTAGGAAGTAGGTAGTCCAAATAAGTAGTAAAGAAGGACTGGAGGAGAGCAAGAGAGAGAGAGAAAGAGAGAAAGAGAGAGAGGCAGACAAACAGAAAGAGATGTGTGTGTGTGTGTGTGTGTGTGTGTGTGTGTGTGTGTGTGTGTGTGTGTGTGTGTGTGTGTGTGTGTGTGTGTCTAAGTACTCTTGAACATTCATGAACTAGGCAACATGATGCTCTGCAAGAGCTACTTCATGAGCCCACTACTGTGCATAAGTTATATATTTTCTTCTGTTCCAGGCTTTATATATAATTATATACATATGTGGGGTCATATTAGACAGGCTTTAAAAAGTGTGAACCAATGCTTAATAAAATCCTTAATGAAATCTTATGGATATGCCTGCTACAAAACACAATTAAAAGAATGACTTGGCAAGTTTTAACCTACACAGTCTGATCCCTCTGATCGTGTTACAATCAATGAGCAGCACGTGAGGCGACAACTTGATTCACTTATGCAGATGAGGTAGCTTGATACTGTGAGTAAGTTCCACTTTAAGGTCATTTGCTGTAGCCAAAGGACCTTCCAGACTGTTTGTGTGTGTGTTTTTGTGTGTGTCTGTATCAGTCTGATACTCTTTTCCATTCCTGATCTGCATATCTCACAGTAACGCTTGATTGATCTGTCATTTGCACGTACTCCAGACACCAGTGAAGCTAATCCTGGCTGTGCACTCATGTGACAGTCAAGTCATGTACTGTCTGCTCTCTGACTTTCTCCAACTAGATCTAGCTTTTCCGATTGTCAGTAAGAAACTATAGATATGCTGTTTTGTGCCAGCCTCTCTTCTGCTTACTGTGTAGTAAGGAGTAAGGTCTGACTACACCACAGATACATTCCAGGAAAGCAGAAAAAAACGCTCTGAGTTATCTGCATTTCTTTAAACCAATCACAATTGTCTTGGGCGGCGCTCTGCAAAATTGTCCTGGTAAGGAACTTGTTTATGTGGAATATTTGTACGGCTCAAAAGAAAACGCCACCTACAGTATTAAATTAAGTTCACACAATACAGGAAGATAAGCTATTTAAATTAGTTGAATACATGGTTAATCTTAATTTGCTTTTACCAGTGTGTTCCAAAGCAAATCCCCTCCAATCGGTCTCAAAACGTCCCAGTTACACAGTGTATTCCGAAAAAAACATTCTTTGTAAATCTTTACAATCATTCCCTGAAAGAAGAAAGCAGGCCTGCCTTGTTGCACGATCAACATTTTCTTCAAATTTGCCAATTTCAGCCTGTAGATTGTTGTTGTTGCCGGATGGTATTTTGAGAACACACCGAGAGCGGAAGGTGAGAGGCAAAGCCTGACATTACCAGGCTTTATCCACATCTGGCCACATAGAGAGTGCTCCTTCTTGTGCGTTTACTATGTGTGCCGGTGATATCCCGCCGCTGCTGCTTCAGCCGCATGGACCACCATAACCAGAACTGACACATCTAACTGTATAATGCTTGGACCACTGATGCGAGCAAACACAGGACACCCCTGTGGGAAACAGCTTTAAGTTGAGCATTATTATTGCATTATTATCAGCTTGCTAGTGGGATTACTTGGCAGCCAATAGCACATCACAGAAGGTCCAAATATAAAAACCTCGAGTTCTGCCGTGCTGAGTACATATTTGCAATGGCAGGAAAACACTGGCAGATCTGTGGCGCACGCCTACCAATAGCATGCTGTTGTGCCAGAGCTCAAAGGCTTTTCCAAGTTGTGTAGAACTGCACACAGCAACTGTAGTTATGGGAAATAAACAAAGGATATCTTAGTTGGCCTCCTCGAAGAAAATACCATGTCCTCTACTACACATACACAATATACGTTAGTCTGTTAGATAGATATAGCAAGTGATGTTAATCCAATTTTGGTCAAATTTAACGAATATCTCCTCACGGTTACCTAGCTCTCTATTTTCTGTGACCATAGCACAAGTAAATGGAAAACAAACAGAAAGGAGTGCACAAGCCACAAAACACTATTCCAGCCAATCAGCAACAGGCGGTGACGGTTGATGATAAGGGGGGAGGCAGCATGTGAATATGCCGGCCAGTAGTTATCTGTCCGTAAATCTGGGGGGCGCAGAATCCTTCTGAAAGAGAGTGTGTGTGTGGTGGGTGCAACACTGCTTACTGCACCTTTAATATGTATTACATGCTTTGGCCTAGGGTACAGCTTACCCAGTGCATAACTGAAAGATTGGCTAAGGTGAGATTGCACTTGATGCGTTGCTTATTTCTAATGAGTGGTAAGATTGATGTAGTTTAATAAACAACACTACACAATCACAATTCTCCAAACATACGCATTTGTCTGCACTTTCCTTATTAGAATTGTGATATCTTTGTCAGCTCCCAGCAGGCCTTCCCATATTTTTTCTCATTAAACTATTCATCAGATAGGCCTCATCAAAGATTAAGAGTATCCTCACAGTTCATTACAAGATGCCCTGCTTTTTATTTGATGAAGTAATTCATCCATAATGTATGTGTGTATATTGCAGTTTTGCAGGATGCCTGTGAGACTGCAGAGCAGCATTGGCTTTCCAAAGGATTAGACCCAATACAAGTAGAAGAGAGAGTAAAAAATTTGTTTGATCGAGTTGGCATTTCAGAGTGTTCCCTCTGCGCTTGAACTGGTGCAATTACTTTAAATGGAGGAGATCAGACTCATTGTGAGCACGAGTACAGGCTTGATGGGAAAAGCATGATAAGAATTACAGTAGCATTAAATCGGTGGAGCAGAATTAGCTTCATCTCAGGGCCGGTGATGAGGCCCTGAGATGCTGTTGCAGCGGGGAGATCTCGACACTGTGAAAAGCATAGGTGCTTTATCAGAAGTGGCAGGCTGAATGAGGATCATCAGCCCGTCCTTTGATTGAATTCTTTCTCATAGTCTTGTTGTTTCTGATCGACCGAGGAACACTTTCCTGAGTGAGTCAGCGTCCTTGGGATTGGTTGCCTCCACTCATCCAAGGGTGATGAGCAACTCAGCCTATTTTATTTGCAAAAATGCCTGCTGGGAATCCAGACAATGTCAGTTGATGCTTGAAATAAATCTCAGAGCATTGACAAATGTCAAAGCTAAATAGGAGGAAGCCTTGGCCAGGGTATGCAGTGCGGGTGAAAGAGATCTGTGTAAGTTGAACAATGGTGTGTTCAGGCTGGGTAACTGGAGGGACAATGCCACGGTGAAATAACACTTTGTGGCTCGATGCAGGATTGTTTGACCAAAATCAGGAAAACCAAGAATGTTTCCATTGTCGATACATATCTTCATGCAGATTTTGCCAGTATAGCAGAATCACATATATGTGTTCATGAGGCACAGGCCTTCATCGAATTGGGTGGCTCATGTTCTACTTGTGCACAGATGGCAGTGGGCAGAAGGATTGGTAATTGGAAGGGACTGTGTTGCATACTGACCTTCTCTGCAGGGGAAGAAACGTGCTGAAAAGAGTGCTATACTGTACAAGTACGTACTGTATAGAAGATCACAATTGAAACACTACAACTAGTGCATGGGGCTACATGTGTCTGGATGTACAAGCAAATGGCAGATTACCTCCTCTTGAAGTCCGTAATGAATGGCTCTGCTGACAAGTGGGTGTGGATTAGGTCATTGTGTTACTCATGCGCTCCCAAAATAGCCAACTATTCCTTACCGTCAGAGCTGCAGTGTAATTTCTGCTCAAAACAAGGACATGTTGTCTCTCCATCTTCAGTTTCACTGTTTCAAATGCTGCTGAGGTGGAACCTAGAACTGTCTATTTCACTATTAGATAAGACCTGTCCTGATCATGGCATTATAGACTTCTCATACTCAAGCCTAAAAGTCTAGTGCAGGTTTTCATCATTCAACAAGTGTATAATAAGTCTTATCAGATGCATGAGACAATGAATAGTCAGTAGACCAAGCCATTGAAGGGTGGGATGAAATTCCAGGATTCAAGTATGAGGGGATGAACAGGGATCAATGATGGACCAGTAAGGAACTCAGGGAGTAAGACTCCGGCTGGGGGTTCTGCAGGTTCATTAAACCCCCCACCATCCGTCCGTCCGCCCTCCGCCCCCTGTGGTTTCTGTAATGAGAGGGAGCCGTCAGAACTGAGATTTTCAAGAAACATACATGTGGAGGTAGACACATGAAAATGAATTGTAGTGCAGTGTGGTCTTTGTTCCTCAACCTAGAAAAGACTGAAAGATTAATTAAATGGGAAACAAATGCCTGTATCATTCCAGTAACAAAAAAAGTTGTTAATGGATCAGTTGATTGATTGGTAAATGTTTTTTGGGGGATTTTGGCGATGTTTTCTATTACAGAGTTGTATGATTGCATATTGAAAAATGATTGAAAACACTTGGATAAGGGTTATTTTTGTAATTAAAGATGTAAAGGTATCGAGATTCCAAAAAGGGTAGGACCTGAAAAGCACTTTGCTTCCTCCTACTCCATCAAGGGTATTTATTTAAGTCTTTATTTATTTTGCTTCTTCTTGCTTCTTCTTCTTCTTTCATAGTGAACTACCTTTGTGTTTTGTATTTGAATTTTTTTTGTTTCTTCTTTTATTAATCAACGTAATCTATTAATTCATTCATCTGCTAACATTGATGTTGTGAATTCAAAATACAAAATTAGTTTGAGATACTTATCCACCAGGTGGCCCCAGAGGAGAGTGGTACACTTACACTCAGTTGCCAGTTAAATTAGGTACTCCTAGCTAAAACAAAAACAAAAATCCAATCTAACAGTCCTGCAATACATTCTCCTTTCATGAAGGTATTAAAGGGCTCATATTATGCTCATTTTCAGGTTTATAATAGGTTATTTCATAATTGGTTTACATGGTTTAATTTTCAGCTCTCTGTTTTAGCTGCAGAGAGTCCTTACAGTACCTAGGTAAGGACTACTAGCCAGTCAGAAGCAGAGTATGAGGGCATGCCCTGACAGTACCTAGGTAAGGACTGCTAGCCAGTCAGAAGCAGAGTATGAGGGCGTGCCCTGACAGTACCTAGGTAAGGACTACTAGCCAGTCAGAAGCAGAGTATGAGAATGTGCCCTGACAGTACCTAGGTAAGGACTGCTAGCCAGTCAGAAGCAGAGTATGAGAACGTGCCCTGACAGTACCTAGGTAAGGACTACAAGCCAGTCAGAAGCAGAGTATGAGGGCGTGCCCTGACAGTACCTAGGTAAGGACTGCTAGCCAGTCAGAAGCAGAATATGAGGGCGTGCCCTGACAGTACCTAGGTAAGGACTACAAGCCAGTCAGAAGCAGAGTATGAGGGCGTGCCCTGACAGTACCTAGGTAAGGACTGCTAGCCAGTCAGAAGCAGAGTATGAGGGCGTGCCCTGACAGTACCTAGGTAAGGACTACTAGCCAGTCAGAAGCAGAGTATGAGAACGTGCCCTGACGGTACCTAGGTAAGGACTACAAGCCAGTCAGAAGCAGAGTATGAGGGCGTGCCCTGACAGTACCTAGGTAAGGACTACTAGCCAGTCAGAAGCAGAGTATGAGGGCGTGCCCTGACAGTACCTAGGTAAGAACTACAAGCCAGTCAGAAGCAGAGTATGAAGGTGTGCCCTGACGGTACCTAGGTAAGGACTACTAGCCAGTCAGAAGCAGAGTATGAGGGCGTGCCCTGACAGTACCTAGGTAAGGACTACTAGCCAGTCAGAAGCAGAGTATGAGAATGTGCCCTGACAGTACCTAGGTAAGGACTACTAGCCAGTCAGAAGCAGAGTATGAGGGCGTGCCCTGACAGTACCTAGGTAAGGACTACTAGTCAGTCAGAAGCAGAGTATGAGGGCGTGCCCTGACGGTACCTAGGTAAGGACTGCTAGCCAGTCAGAAGCAGAGTATGAGGGCGTGCCATGCTAGCAGCTAGGTGAGCATTATAAGGTGTGTTACAAAGTGACACACGTTTGTCACAGAAGTAAAGACTGGACTACAATAGAGCTGTTTGGAGCAGTTTGTGAACAGTGTTTTCTGTTGGAGATGGTAAGTCACTTTGGGGGGGGGGGGGACTTTGGGCTTTTTCACTTTGTAAACCTATAATGGGCACAAAAAAGATATACAATAAAGGAAAGGGAAAAAGCCGAAAAAGCATAATATGAGCACTTTAATGTTCAGTTTAATTGTTTAACAGATGTGTTGATTTAACTCTATGATCAGGTTGCGTGTGCCCCTTGTGGTCTAATACCAACATAGTCTTGTAAGTACCAATGTATCTCTAAGTCTTTAGCCAATGGAAGGTGACACTTGTCATGTGTCTTGGGAGCTTCCACTTTTTTATGGTGGGTCACTTTTTGGCTCCACAAGGGGGGTTAAATACCGCTGTTCCTCAAGCAACCACAGCCTCCAACTGATTTACTCACCACTAAGTGGCTGTGATATATCAGTAATGTAAATAGATGGGGACACCTTACTCATTATTTCTTCAAATCATGACCAAACTAGTTTTGTGGGAGGATTGATTGCTCAGCAGTGCTCAAGGTGTCCCTTTAAAATCCCTTGCATGCTGATTTCCTTTGAGTTTCGGATATTAAACACTTATTCTTTTTTATGTGTACACCTCATATGCCCCAGAAATGAAACCAAATTGTCTGTTTGTATTAGGCGCATCACTCTATCTAAAAATAAAGGTTAAGGAGGGAAGAAAAGATCATCCCCATTCTCCGTGAGTAACTAAAGTCTTTCGTTGTTGTAGCAGAAATGAATAAATTCATGCCAGGAATCCCACTGTGAACCAAAATGCATCCATAATTTAAAACTCATCCAGTATGAGGGAGTACAGTTTCAGAGCTACAGTTAGATGTGTGTGGGTGGGTAATATATTGTACTGGGTTTTTGAAGGCCTGTTGAGGAAAATGGCTGAGGAAAAGAAGAAGGAGCAAAGGGGAAAGTGCAGAGAAAAAAAGATTGATGGTGCGTGCGTTTCTGCGTCCCAAATGATAGTTTTTTTGGGTGGGAGGTCACTATGTCTTACAAGAGATCATCCAGCAATGCTGTGAGATAGTTAAAAAACAAGATGGGGGAAAAAAACAAGTGATAAAGAGAAGAAGTGCTCTACTTCAGATGACATATTTTGTCTTCGGTCATGCCGAAAACAAAAAACTCTTCATTTGTGTATTTGTGTGTGTAACTTCTATAAAAACGTAACCACAATGAAAATATGTATTCTAACTATGATTAATACCTTTAACTTCTTCAATTGTTATCAATCCAATTCCTCCACAAAAGCCCCCCATTGCAATCAAGCTTTATTGCAGTAATAATGATTTTGTACAGCGTCTCTAATGAGTGCCCATTAGAACAACAAAGCTGCCCTGTGCAATACCTGCTGAATGCCACAGTTCATGGCAGGGGGGCCGTGCTGAATATAAATGAGGGTTTGTTCTGTGGATGTATAGAGGCGGCTGTTTGGGTTAATTAATGGGAACCAGGTTTCCTGTGCCACTGAGAACCTGTGGAGCCCTCCTCTTAGCCTGGTGGGATATAATGAATAGTGCAGATCAGTTGGCGGAGCTGTCAGCTCAGGCGGTAGGCATCACCTTTTACTCCGGTGAAAGGCAGGTTTTATAGCCCAGATAATGGTCGGCAAGTGCAGCTCTCGTGTGGGGAGGCTCTGTCTCGCGGGTTCATGTGGGAATGCGGCATAGGTTGGATTTTGTTATAAAAGCAATCATGCCTTTGTCTGTACTGAGTTCCATTTTTTAACAATTATATACGTGAAGAAGGGTGCACCAGTGTGCAAAGCAGGGAGGCAATTAAAGCATATTGTTGGCCAATCACAGAGCTAATGCACATTAAAACTCATTCAGTGAAAGTGTGGTCAAACCGGAAGTCACTACCCATTGATTTCACTGATGACAGGGGGCCTTTGGCTTCCTGATTCAAATTGATCCCCTTTCATTCCCAAACAATGAAATATTAAAACGTGCCAATGTCTAGCCATGTTGAAAGAAAAGCTAGGAATTAACTGTCATTCAGGAGGGATCAATTGTTCATATTAGGGATGAAATGATTTTCCTCCAGCTGCAGTACCTAAATGCTCAGTATTTGCAGATACAGATTATCCCACACTGCTGTCTTTTCCTGAAATGTAAAGTCTGTATACATCACCAACGCTGCACCTGATGGTTATTTTTTATTGTCAATTAATCCAACTAATATTTTTTCGATCATTTTTAGTTATGATAATTGTTTGAAAGATGATGTCCTGAAATGTCTTGTTTGGTCCACACCTCACAGATAAATTCCGTTTACTGTCACAGAAGAGTGTAGAATCTAGAAAATATTCACATTTAAGAAGCGGGAATCAGAGATTTTAAAAGCGATTAATCTGTTTTCAAATTACTTTCATGTAATAGTTGACAACTACTGTGATTTATTAATCTTTGCAGCTTGAAACAACCCTGTGACTGGGATCTTTCTTATTAAGGCTAAAGTGAGGACAGAGATGGTTGTAGCACAAAAACTCTCAGTGGCCTGTTGTAACTGAGTGAATGCTGGTGATTTGGCACAATATAGAATAGAATAGAATAGAATAAAATAGAATAGAATAGAATGTATTTATTGTTATTATACACAAGTGCAGTACCTGTGCAACAAGATTCAAGCAACCCCTTTACAGTGTATATAAAAATATAAAATATAAAATGTAAGTAGTGCAGAAAAAAAGAGAGGGGGGAATGTGGTGCACAGTCCTGTACATACAGTATATAAAGTAGTAGAGCGATAAAGGGTTTGTATACACATAATATAGACACACAGAAATATAGTATGGTGTATCAAAAGTCCCCAGTATTACATATTGCACAGTAATGAGATTAGGTGATTGAGTATTAAATATTGCACTGTAATGAAATTAAATGGTTAAGTATTAATATGGATCTATATGGATTATATGGATTTGTATGGATCCAGTATATTAGATCTGTGCATAACTAGTTCATATTCTGCTTTAAATCACTGCTAAGTGAAATTAAACATTAAAACAGAAGGGATTGTGCAGTGAGAGGAAGGACATCAAGATAATACAATTATTTAAAAAATTACTTGATCAAATAACTAGACCTTCCAGTTCCACCTGTGTTTCACCTTGCCAGCTCTGGTTTGGCTGCACCTTTATGTTCACACCTGTAGGGGATTAAGATGGTGCACCTCCAGAATCTCACAAGAAGCAAATAATGCAAACTGCATATGCAAAACGTGACACACACAGGTGCAGTGACATATCCAACTCCCACGTCTCGGTGAGGCCTCCCTGCCAACCTGGGGTGTGTAACTTTCAACTGGTTGAAACTACCAAGATGTAAAAAGCTGACGCTCAGCGTCAGATATATATGCAAAAGCTCCTCTTTAGCGTCTGTATGAAACGCGCCGGGCAGAACAGCAGCTTGCCAGTGGTGGTGTAAGATGACATAGTATTAATAGCGTTTGTGAGTAGTATGTGGTGGATGGGTCAAACAACACAGGACTTTCACCCCAGAGACCTGGGTTCATGTCCCATTCTTGTCCCACGTGTCACTGAAACGTACATGTTTTAACCCCACCCACGATCTTTTCCTAAACCTAAAGTACCCTGAAATAATCAAAAGTAAAACACGTTTTTATTTAACTAATTGATTCATGTATTCATGTATTTATTCATGTATCTAATGCATTCCATGCATTTCAGTTAAACATACTGTACGTCCAGACCCAGAGCTCCAAAGGAGACTTTCTGCATCACTAACAAAGAAACCTGACCAAGCATCGCTTTTTGCTTCTCTGGGACTGGTATGAATTTAAAATGAAAACTATTTGGTTGTCTTTTCTCAACACTTTTGTCACTTTCCTGATGTTCATGTCACTTTTTCTGATTTTTTTATCCTTTTTTTCTGCGCTTTTTTGCACAATTTTGAAGCTTTTTTTGACATTTTTTCCCCCCTTTTTTTAACGTTCTTTTATCATTTCTTTCCAATGCTATAACACTGTAACCAAATGTAGTGAAAGTAGTGAACTGATTGTTTATTTTACTTGTTATGAGTGTTGTAGGGAACCATCCACCTTATGTTTTTATTTTTGACAATTTGCTTGAAAGAAACCCAAATTCTGATATAGAAACCTTTTGAAAATGGGTCAAATTTGACTTGGGGACAACAGGAGGGTTAAGTGAAACATATATGTTTTAACCCCACCCACGATCTTTTCCTAAACCTAAAGTACCATGAAATAATTAAAAGTAAAACTTTATCATTTTTTTTATTTAACTAATTGATTCATCTATTCATGTATTTATTCATTTATTTAATGCATTCCATTTAAACATACTGTACATCCAGACCCAGAGCGCCAAAGGAGGCTTTTTGCATCAATAACAAAGAAACCTGACCAAGCATTGCTTTTTGATTCATGGGACTACGAATGTATGGAAACCTTCCACTGGCCCAACACTGTTCAGTAGAAGTAGTTGTGGTTAAGTGGTCTGCATGATAGCGGTGCTGCCATGTGCGGCAGAGTGAAAAGGTGGAAAGATATTCATCAAGTGCTGAATAAAGCAATAAGGCCCAGTGGAATGTGAAACAATGACTCCTTCCAGGTGGTGCTGTGCTGTGAAAGGAGTGGGGGGAATAGGATGAGACAGAAAGCTCGTCTGGTTGCCTGGATGTTAGCATTGGACTTGGCAGCTCTCTGCCAGGGAAACGCTGACAGGCAGGCACGCCTGTCACAGCACATAAGTGCCTCCCTGCACAACCCTGAAGGGCAGGTCAGGTCACAAGCCCAGTCCCACACTCAAGCCACAGACCGGAGTGTGAAGCAGGGGGCATGTGTCATAGCCCTTATACGGTTGAATGCTTCGAAAGGTGAGAGAAAGGCCACTGACATTGTAGAAATGCACATCGGTAGTCATACTTCTCCCGTACTTTGCTTAATTAGAAGGACCTCGGTGATTAAACTGTACTCGGGGTGAGCCTTTCTGCAAGCAGAGCCATATTAGTGTTCACTAAAAAACACTGTACACAGATTTCAGAGAAGTAGTTCTATGCATGCCTCACGGATCAATGATCCTCTTTAATTATAATTTACTGACAGCTGGGCTGTAGTACTCGAGTCCGGACTTGAGACCGTTTTTCTGTGGTCTCGGACTTGTCTTGGACTCGCTAGTATTTGGACTCGGACTTGTCTCGGTCTTGGCCACTGATCTTGCCAAATATGGCTTTTGGTCTGTCTTGACCGAGTCCAGGTGTCTTTATTATATTGATAATAATATTGGAGGGAAAGTGAAAACCAAAATAATTGTCTTGATACTGTCATGCATAAGACCTTTTTTCTGTCCTGGACTAGGTCTTGACAGACTCAAACCTCTTTGGACTCTTTGGTCTTGTCTTGGACTCGACTAGTCCTGGTCTTGGACTTGTCTTGGACTTAACTAATGTGGTCTTGACTACAGCCCTGACTGACAGTTCCTCTACAAAAGATGTTTTCTGATCAATTTCTAATGAGTGCTGTGTGCTGTACACCTTTCTTTTACAATGGTGGATCATTTTTAAATTAAACTATTTTTTAACTGTTACCTTCGAATTTGACTGCGGATTAGACAAAATGGAAATGGCAAAATATTCTATTTCATCAGCCTCTCTTTATCTAGAGGATACAGAACAAACTTTTTCTGATGGGAAAATTGGACAGCCTTTAAAAAAACAGCCTTCCTGCTGCTATAAAAGCCATGCAATAACATACCCTTTAAAACCCAAATAGGTGACGCAGTAATTCAACATTTTATGGTAGGAAGATTTTAATTTTTAATTTGAATTTTGTTTATTAATCCCCAATGGGAAAATTACAATTTACACTCTGTGTACACACTTTGTTAGTAATCACACACAGGCCTGAAATACACACACATGCTCAGGACCTATACATGCACTTAATGGAGAGATGTCAGAGTGAGTGGGCTGCCAGCTGAACCAGCGCCCTGAGCGGTTGGGGGGGTATGGTGCCTTGCTCAAGAGCACCTGGCAATGCCCAGGAGGTGAAGTGGTATCTCTCCAGCCACCAATCCACACTCCGTACTCTTTGGTCCATATGGGGACTTGAACCAGTGACCCACCGGTTCCCAACCCAACTCCCTACGGACTGACCCCCTGCGTGCTTTCATCACACCACAGTGTGTTGAAGTGACTTCTGTTAGAAGATCATTTATTAAAAAATAGCTTAAAATGATCTGTAACCCTTTTTTTGTAGCATATTTGAATATAAGTGATGAGTAATATGTATGTATGTCTGCTTGACATAAGCATCCAGAATAGTACTCTATAGTTTTTTTGTGTGTGTGTGTGTGTGTGTGTGTGTGTGTGTGTGTGTGTGTGTGTGTGTGTGTGTGTGTGAGTGTGTTCCCATGCAGGGAATATGTCTGTATGTTGAGATTACCTTACCATGACCTTTGCTGCTGAAGCTGGGTGTTTGCATAGCCTGGCCCTGTTGTTTTGACTAGCACAGCTCTCGCAGCTTGTTTTCCATCTGAAGGTATCTGAAGACTTTTATTTTGTAAATTAATTCAATGACATTTAAAACAAAATGTCTTCTGCTATTTCATCTCATGGCTCATGGAACATTTTTACATATGTATTATTATTTTCTTTCTGGTTTTATTTTTTTCTGGGTGTGAATTTAAATTTGACGTTTTTGTTATTTTTCCCCCCACATTTTTTAAGCTTTTTTGGACATTTTTTTTCCACTTTTTTTAACATTTTTTTCCCAATGCTATAAAATGTATTTGAACCAAATGTAGTGAAAGTAGTATACTGATCATTTATTTTATTTGTTATGAGCGTTGTACGGAACCATCCTCATTATTTTTTTATTTTTGACAATTTACTTTAAAGAACCCAAATTTATGATATAGAAACCTTTTGAAAATGGGTCAAATTTGACCTGAGGACAACAGGAGGGTTAAGGGTTAACACTTTCACAAGAACACATCAAAGTCAAGAAAACAGGGTGAAAACAGCCGATGTAAAAGAAGTTAAAAAGTTAAAAAGACGAGACAGCAAATGTGAATTTTCCCGTGGTTGTGAAACCTCTTCTGCAACATTAGAAGTCTAATTTAATGCTCTATATCCTTCTCCTTGTGTTTGCTGAATTTCATTGCCCTGGTATTGATGTTTCTTGTCACGTATAGGAAATCAAAGTCATCTGGAAGTGAGAACCCATCTGATTTCCTGCAATAAATTTGCCTTTATTAGTCTCCAAATGCCTTGATTTGATTCACCTGTATTGATTTGAGTCTGGATTCTGACCTGGTAAAGGAAGACGGAGCACTCTGGTCTTGTCTTTTGGCCTGCAGCCACACTTGCATATTTCAGACACATTTTCTAACGAGCTGTCTGGCTAACTGTTTTTCAGCCGGAGAAATTACAGTATCAATTGAAAGTTACTTTATAGAGTTACAGAAGAAAGCAGATGGGGAAAGATGAAAAAGACTCAAAGACAGATGAATTGAGATTATCCTTTTGAGATGATACACTTATAACAGACATGGATTGTATTTATGGTTGGATTGCTTTTTCAAGGGAATGAGGAAAGTGTCATTTCAGTATAATACAGACATTCATTCTGCTTTATATGCATGAAATCTGAAAGACTTTTCTCCTTCTTTTTGTCTTTGTTCTTCTCTACAGATGAGCTGTGGACTGCCGATGATTTCTCCTCCTCCTCCAGTTCAAATTGAATGGCAGACAAAGAGTGCACTTCTCACCGCTCTTGTTATCACTGAGCTCAAAGAGACAGATCTGGCCCACAGCTAAACCATTGTGTCCTTTTTTTTTTGCTTCCATCTGTTAAGCCAATCTCTACTCTCTGTACCATTACCATGGCTTGTTTTCTGGCATCTGCCTTTCTTCTGGTTCTCCAGACATATGCTGCCCCAACTGAGCTTGTCCAAGCAGGATTTGGCATAACACTGGACCCCATGGACCTTGAACCTGGACTACCTGTCAATGTCTCTGGAGCTGTACCCTCATCTCCACCCCCAGGGACTAGTAAAAGAGCCCCGCACAGTATCATTATAGGGGTTCGCAAGGGGGGGCACAAGAGCACTGTTGGAGATGCTAGACATCCACCCTGAGGTTGCCGCTGCTGCCACCGAGGTGCACTTCTTTGACTGGGATGAGAACTATGCCAAGGGCTTTGAGTGGTACCGTGACTTGATGCCCTACTCTTACCCTAACCAGATCACAGTGGAGAAGACTCCAGGTTACTTTACGTCAGCCCTCGCTCCAGAACGCATCTGCGCCATGAACTCGTCCATAAAGTTGCTACTGATCTTGCGAGACCCGTCCGAGCGGGTTATCTCCGACTACACCCAGGTGTACTTCAACCGGCTGGAGAACCACAAGCCGGTGCAAGCCATTGAGAATCTGCTAGTGCGCAATGGAGCACTGAATATCCGGTACAAGGCCATTCAGAGGAGCCTGTATGACGTGCACATGCGCAACTGGCTGCGCCACTTTCCACTGGAACAGATCCACATCGTAGATGGGGATGCTCTGATACTGAGACCCCTTGCCAGAGCTTCAGAAGGTGGAACGTTTTCTGAACTTGCCCCCAAGGATAGTATCCTCCAACTTCTACTTCAACCAGACCAAGGGGTTTTACTGTATCCGAAGCGATGGTCGAGAGCGCTGTCTGCATGAGTCTAAGGGACGTCCTCACCCCGCTGTCAACAGCACCGTCCTCCAGCAGCTCCGCACCTACCTACAAGAACACAACCGAACCTTCTTTAGGCTGGTGAAGCGCACCTTCGACTGGCAATGAGGAACCTGGATCGATCACATGGCGGACTAAAGGGAGCCGCTGCCTTGTCGGTGATGAGGACAAAATGGGGCATAAAGCACTTTACAGAACTAATAAAAACCCCTTTGAATGACCTCTTAATACCTACTGTTGTGATCTTTGGTTTCAACAGAGTACTTCTATATTACACGATAAGGCAAAAAAAAAAGAAAAACTGTAACTAGAGGCGTAAGATTAAATGGAAGAATCTCTAAGCTTAATAAGTCATTCTCTTTGTGTTGGAAGTGATCAAAAACTGAACCTGATTAACTTTTTCCCCTCTCTCTTGTTTGATATTTTCATTCTTGATAATAAATTGTTCTGCTTTAAAATGTACCACAAAAGTGGCATGCTTCTATCTCTCTCCATTTTATTCTGGCCATCAAATACCCCTGAGCCCTCTCACCTATGTTATTTCGGGAGTATACTAAGATAGGCAGAGGCATTAGAATAGGCCTTTGATTTGCTGTGGTGGAAGGTAGACAGTAATGCAAGGAAATGGATACCCCGGGAGCAGCGCTTTGGTAGTACACGAATCACTAATGACTTTGGACATTGAAGGTAGCCTGCGCCTGCGGCTATATCAGTCAAATCTCCATAGTCAGCAAGCTGAAATCCACGGAGCTGCTGATACATTTTGCCACGGGTCTGTTAAACAATTTGTTCAGCTGTTAAATGTAGTCATTAAATGCTGTAAAACATTCACAAATGATAATATATCTGTGTAAGCCCTCTTCTATATATTATCTCTTTCCTGAATCATACTTTGCATGCAGTATTCCCAGAAACATCTTGTCAATACACAACAGATAGACATGGGTCACATTTCTTTCATTGATTAGGCTTTAAACAGCAGCCAAAGCTACAGCTCCGCTGGGATCTGATGTTCATGTGATCTCCCCACTGTCTGCTGGAATAAGCACTATAACTCTCCCGAGGCAAGTAGTCGTTGATGCTACATTGGATCTATATCCAGAATAGAGCATAAGAGGAGGGCATGTAGCTGTAGGCTATATAGAAAATGATGAATATTAAAATAAATAGTGTAGTACATTGGTGACCTGGGGTTTTAAATTATAAATAGACTGAGAGATTGTGTGATTTTCACCCGTGTACACAAGTTCTGTGTGATGACAAAGGCGGTGCTAAATCAACCATAACTCATCTGACTCAGGGACTTTTATCCCTTCTGCTCACCAGGGGGCACTTGGACTCCAGAGTAACTCATGTGAGGGGATTTGTCCAGGCGTGCTCTTTAGGATCCCCTTTGAGGGTGCACACGCAGGTGAAGGGCCTGTGACAGTTACCACCCGACCCTGGCCGACACCTGTCTGCTCTGGTATGTATCACCCAGCCGCTCATCTGGAAGAGAACGACATGGCACAAGCGGCTTTGCTCCACTGCCACAACAAGCACACATGTACGCACATGCACACACACACACAGTACCACTGATTCTCAAGGTGTTACATTGGCGCAGCACAGTGTTTCCATTAAGCAGGTGGGCAGGAAGGACAAAAGGGCATGTTTTGCTTACAATATGAGAGTACACACTGAACAAATTCCCATTTATAGCCTTTATGTATTGGAGGCAAAGTTGACTGAGTATGCTTGCTGTTTTGCAGAAACACTGGGAGCTGCATAGTGCATCTGTATCTGTCTAATATCGGTCTCTGAGGAATTGCAGTCAGCAATGGGTTGTTTAAGGCTAAGGATTTTTTTTATTAGCAAATCCCCTAAAGCTCATTTCACTGCAAATGCAGCTATATGACTCCGTCATGGAGTTCTGTAGGCATAAGCTTTTATAGAGTACTCGAGCTGTGACTACACCTGCTTTTGTGGAGGCTTGTTGCTATGTTCATGGGAGTTATTGATGATAATAAAATGGTAAAATAAAACTTTTATTGCAAACGGATCCTTGTGTTACTCTTAACGTGGTATCACAATATCACAACGGAGATTCTGGTCTTTATTAAACAGACCAGCTAGCAGCTCTGTGAGGCTGTAATTGTAGCACAGTGGTGCCATAGCTAAATGCTAACGTCAGCTTGCTGACATGCTCACATGCTGATGTTTGACAATATTTACCAGGTTCACCATTTTAGTTTAGCATATTAATGTGTGTTACTTTAGTTTACTTTAGCCTAGCGTGCTAAAATGATCTAATTAATGCAGTACATCTAAGGCTTATGGGAATGTCATTTGTTTTGTAGGTATTACAAGTTAACTTTAAATTATTATTTAAATTGTGGCCTTATGATGCCTGTAAGAGCCAATTAGTGCCCTTAGTATAAATAGGAACCAATCTTTGATTCCTCAGGTGCAACCCGGAAGCACATACCGTTTTTGACCACACAGCGACACACACACACACACACACACACACACACACACACACACACACACACGGACCCACGCACAGCAACACCACACAAGTATACCTAAAAGTAGTAATTTGTCTGGACTATTAACTTATATCTCATGGAAATAAATAGAACCAATGGTGTTAATTGCAAATATGACTTGGACTTTCATTGAACAAAAAAGGTAAAAAGTGCATCAATTACTTGGGCTAGCTTGGGCTTAGCCTCTAGAATAGCACTATACGGAAAGTTAAGGGATCACCAAAGTTGCTTGGCCTTCATGCCAGGGGAATTGCATTTTCAGACAAAATTCCATTCTAGGATCCAAAACTTGAGTCGAGAAATTTGACTCAATACCACAAAATATCAACCTGATGGTGGCGCTCCATAAAGACAGGGGACTCGGAAAGTCAGTAGGATTCATCTTCTGGGGACTATAAATGTCGAAATGTACAAAATACCAAATGTCGTGGCAATCCAAATCCAGAACTTATTGAGATATTTCACTCTAAAACAAAGTGGTGGACCAACCAAAAACATGCTGAGATGTAAATCTTGCTATTTATTGTCAACAAAAATAAACTGAAGGCAGCATTATCTTCATCATAACAGAATTTCCCTTCAGGGATCAATAAAGTATTTCTGATTCTGATCATCTTGCAAGAGAGCTCTCTTATTAACAATGTGTGGTGCAGCACAGTTTTCTCAATGCCCTACAGCATTTTGAGTACTACTTTTTTCCCTTATACAGAAAAAAAGCCACATGCTGCTTTGGTTCTGACATACAGGAATGCAAGGCAAGCCATTTAATACCCTTGACACTAACAAGTTGCTTTAACTAATGGCTACTATTGAGTGCGTCACTTATCACTGCGTGTCTTTGATAACTGCCAACCTCGGGCTAATTAAAGGTTTGAGGGGTGGTCTGGAGCAGTCTGCTGTAGCTGTTTTGGCTGGTCTTGTCATCCTAGAAGCCTCTAATGATCTGTCTGTGATTGTGATTGATGAAGCACTTAGCATTGAATCAAAGTGCGAGGAACGCTCGCTGCTTGCTAAGCTGTTTGCAAACCAACAGCACTGTATTTGCGTGATGCAAGTCTATTATGGAGGTGTCCTTGATGTGAATTAATAACCTCTGTGTCAACATTAGAAGCAGAGCCCGATGCACATTAGGAGTCCACTGACATGACTCAGCAGGTTTATGTAAGCTATAAACAGCATGGGTCAGTGAATGGGGCCACGTCCCAATCAGATGTAGCAGTTGGCATCTATTCATGACCACTGCAGTATCTAGACAAACCTTGTATGTCCAAAACTGTTATGTTTTCACAGTGGTTGAATGTAAACTAAATACATTACCCAAGTACTGTACTAAAGTACAAATTCAAAATGCTTGAACTTTGCTTGAGTCTTTTTTTCATGCCAATTTTCTACTTTTACTACGCTACATTTCAGAGAAAATATTGTACTTTTTACTCCACTACATTCAGTTGTCAGCTCTAGTTACTACTTCATAAATTAGGATTTTTGCACCCAAAACACATGTAGTTTCTAAAATAGGATGTTCTATTATCCTATCTATGGCCTACAAGTCCAGCTGAAATGATTTGCTGATTAAACACTTAGTTGATTGACAGAACTGTTTTGATTGTTTCTAGTTTTTAAAATGAGAGGATTTTTCTGCAATGACTACTTTTACTTTTTTGTACTTTAATTTCATTTTCCTGAGGATACTTACATAGTTTTACTTAACATTTTCAATGTATTTTGACAGTGCGGTACTCTTACATAAGTAAAGGATCTGAATACTGAATCCACTGGCTTTTTAGGAAATGAAAAAAAACTAATTTGAAAAAAATGTATTGAGTTATTTACCTCAGACAAAGTCAGAGGAAATCAATGTTGTTGAAATATATGTAAAACTCGCAGACAGAGGGTGACCAATAGCATTGATAAATGAAAAGAAATTAAACAATGTAGGGTTAAGGTCAGGATTAGCTGCCTGGAAGGCGATGTTGGAGGCAAAAAACACCATTGGGCAAAGTGAAATTATCAAATATGGAGATGCAAGGTTTCTGCCAGATAGCAACAATCATCAGTGTCTTTACAAGAAATGTATTACACACTGAATGGTTTACTGTTTAGATAATGATAAAAGTTATTTTATAGGATTTAAAATATAACCTTATTGCCCCATTGAATGAGTATCTTTTTTGCATATTTCTCTATTAAATACTATTCCACACAGCTGTGCACACAGGTGCGACCATCTGGATGATGCCTCTGAGCTCTCATCACTATGAAACTATTTTCTAAAACATCAAGGTGGCTCTTTTGCAGGATAAAAAAATGCTTTAATTCAATTCTTGCAGCCAAGACATCACCCAGCAGCAATGAGATGATTTTAGTTCTGTATTAGCTGGCTCAAATGCAAAAAAAGCCTGTGGGGAGTGATGCATACAATATAGCCAACAATACAGTACACAAATCCAACCCACTGAAGCCTTTTTACATCTTGCTTGATCAGAAAAAGAACAATGAACATAAATCTAATGAGATCAGGGACCCGGAAACCAACATGTTTCCCAAAATACACGTTGGATTATCACACAACACAAAAGGTTCAGAAACATAAGAATCGTTCAAATAAATGTGTTTTTCACACATATTTTAGAGGCTTCTTGTTTTTTTTCCTTCCTCTTTTGTGATTACTTATTCATATGTTTGTTGATTTATTTTTCATTGCAGAGGGCATGTGTTTGATGTGTTCTCATGGCAGTCTTTACAAAAGGGGAAGGAAAGCTTCTGCTGCATTCAGGTCAAAGGGAGGAGAAAGAGACATGTCTGCTTATTCGCAGCTGCATTATAAAAGCTTCTGATTAATCCTTTGAGGCAATGAAAAGAAAGAGCTATCAAAAAATGAAGGTGAGAGGCCTAGGAATGCATAGCTCGTTGTAAAAACTGTCTGTGTAGGCATGTGTGAGTGCCAAATGGAAGCATAACTTCCACATGAGAGTTGGCCTCTGCCGTTCGGCAAACAGATACAATGTCAATGAAGAGTCACAGGTGGAGCGTTTCAGTAATGCGTCACGTGGTTTGTTAACACAGAACCATCTTTAAAGCTGTCATTGGAAACTGTTTAGGAAAGAGGAGGCATTTATCTAACAATACCTGGCAGGTGATTGGATGAACCATCCGTCTATTACGTCCGCAGTTGTTGTTTTGAACAATCACCCACACCTAAACCACGCCCTAGCTGCCAGTAGCTCCTTAGTGGGTGTTGAATGGTTCGGTCCACTGCTGTTTGGACATGAATCAGGTCCCAGGAAGAGTGCTCAGCAAGGTGGTTCTTTTGCACCAACACAAAAAAAAAATCGAAAAAAGCAATTTTAAAAACCTGTGACGTCACCGCAACAAAAAGTCCATTGGCCAAGCAGGATCCCAGAAGCTTAGTAGTTTTTTTGGCGCATGCGCCAGGCGAGTAACACCATTGCACTGAATAGACACCATTTCGAGATCCAACTTCCAGTTAAAATAATACATACAAGATGCAATACAAGATGGATTTTTGTGTGATATGTGATCCTGCAATTCTCGGTTGATATCGAAATATTGCGAGAATCCAGCCATCCACTGCTATCATGTGAAAACATTTTAGCTAAGAGCTTTGGTATGCTTGAAACAGGTAAATCATTTATGGTAAGTAATTGATTTTTACTGATAAGATGTTATAAAATAAGTCAGGATGTCCAGGTACCAGATGTCTCAAGCAATAATAAGCTTAATAGGTTATAACCATTCGTGTTTTCTAGAAAACAACACTTCACACAGATGGGTATAGAGCTTTGCCCACCCAGGTTTGGATTCTACAATAATCCATTGAGCCACCATGCCAATGTCCATCTGTGGATCCGCCCCTTTTTTGTTACTGTAAATCTAAAGTGTAAACACAGGTTTTACATTAAAAAAAAACTGATAAGAACAGTCTTTGGTCAAACTGCTCACAGCTCATATGCAAGCTCTAATCAGGAGTCACAAGTTGGAACTACTTGGGTGTAGAGCTGCAAAGTGGCGGGAGCTTTGGGTTGCCATCGTTCTGAAAATTAAACTCCAATTTATTATCTCCATGGACATGGTGACTTAAAGCATTGCTACAGCTTGGATGGGCATGTAACTCTCCCTCGAATCAGCAGTATAAAAGATAAACAACTGTGTTAAAAGTTATCTGGTTCTTTGGCACTAGCCAGGGGCCTGTTGTAGAAAAGTAGAAAAGATATCCAGGATAAGTGAAAAAGTGCGTCTCTACTTAATGTGATCCGCTCATCGCGGCTTAATCGGTTGCACGTTTGCCGAGCCAGGATGAACAGGTGAAGCTATATCAAGCCAGGTGTAGATAGCTGGGATAAGTGCACGTTCACGGCTTTCTCAAATATCGATCACAGATTTACTGATCCAGAGATGGAGAAGACGCATGCGCCATATGTTTCACCCAATGAGCAGCAGCTTCTAATGGAAAGTAACGAGGAGGTGAAGCATATAATATGCAAAAAGGGAAATACGGCTCTTATCAAACGGAGAGAAAAAGCCCAACATAGCGGACCGACTGAATGTGTGAGGGTGTAAAAATATCTACTTAGCCTACTAGTCACTCCACATTTTTACAAAGTAGTAGGCTACACTGTTGCTTTATATATGCTAGTTTCTTGTGTTGGTTTTATAGCTGTATCTGTTTTTATGTGATAAATGTGCTGGTTTCTTTGAGTGTATTTGAGTAGCCTACCATGTAAAGCACAATATAAATACAATGTAGAATTATTTAGCCTACTTTGCCTTAAAAGTGAGCAGAGGGAATAAATGTTCTTCGGGAAATGGACCCTAATGACTAGGCTTAATTTCAAACCCGTATTCACAATGCGAGAACATTTTCGTTTTACAACCATATGCACAAATCTCTATAAGCTATGTATAATTCTAAATATCTTTCTATAATTAATGTAGAACAAACAGAACGGGACAAAAACTAAAGAAGTAAGCGACTTCAATACACGCTGTGAGCATATATGTAAAACAATATTCATGTTTTTTTTATTCTTTTCACAAGTGACAGCATCAAAATAAGATTAAGAAGCATTGTGGAGTTCCCGGTGTGATGAATGCAATCTACACTATATACGTGTATAGACCACGTTATTGGTCCAGTGATGTGAGACTTGTTGAGAAGGTTATGAAACCAAAGTTTCATGCCACCAAGTCAAAGCTAAATTCATCCAGTATAACTTGAATATCCCTGCTTAATCCCTTATCCTAGTTACATGAAAACATAAATATCTACTCCAAACATTCAATCACCAAGCTTAAAAATCTGTTACCTGTGGCACTAATGGCATGTGGAAGCAGAAGATTACTGTGTTGAGAGAGCTGGAAACACAATCTGCAGCTCAAATGAATTCAATTTTGGATTCTGGGTCCATTTTGGATGGTTGATTAACTATGACGGTGTGTTTTGTTCTCAACTGCAACAACAAAGTGTTATGAATTTGCTCTGATTTGTGCCTCTGA
This sequence comes from Etheostoma perlongum, assembly GCA_026937815.1. Lineage (NCBI taxonomy): Eukaryota > Metazoa > Chordata > Actinopteri > Perciformes > Percidae > Etheostoma > Etheostoma perlongum. The sequence goes on from CM049387.1 coordinate 8,605,368, forward strand.
CTGGCTTCTTCTCCATAGCAACAGTGGCCACAACATCAACCTGTAGTGTTGTTACATTATCCGGGAGGGACCCGTGTTTATATTTAAGATATCATTAAATTATTTTAAAATGAGAATATAGAATAAGGGAAAAAACACTACAAGAACCAGCACTCACACTTTGAACTGCACAAACATGCATACTATATACTGTACTTGTGGTGCTTTCTAGCTACACCCATTCTCTTTTTTATTCACTATATACTCAGCATTCTCCATATGTCTGAGTGCTGATACAGCATATAGGCTTTCTTGAGGCTCCAGTCACTTCGGTCCCTCAGCCTCTTTTATCCCTCAATCCTCCCCAGCAGCTCTTGTCTATTCAAATCAAGGGCTGGCGGAACAGTGCCAGAAGGCATTTCACTCTAGAATAGGAAATCTGCTCTCCTTTGGGTTTACAGCAGAGCCCTGGATCCCTGCTCTGATCCATCCACAGCTAGACAACAACAACAGTCGGAGTGCAGCCCCGGCAGAAAACATCACTTTTCACTTCTGGCTCATAGCAGCCCGGGCCCTCAGGAGCCAAGTGTCACACAAGTTATTTCCTGCCATAGCAGAAAGGGGCAAGAGGGACCAGTCACAAGCAGGAAGGTCTCTCTGAGCCCCCTTGAAGTCTGTCAGTCTTTTTTTGCCTCATTTTCACCATCAGCTGGGATCCCTGCGAGTTCTTTCGTTCATTCATCTTCTTTTTCTGTACTTTTTTTTCATGCTTGCTTGGCTGCGACACTTCAGGGGGCAAGGTGACATTTTGACTCTGCTTATATTTCAATGTCGTCCCAGCTCATCACTGTCTGGATTTCATTGTCTCAAGCTCTCTCAGTGAGCCCACTCAAAGGATGGATGAGGTTCTTATTTTTTGAAAGTTAATTTATGTTATACAAATTAAGTATGCTTCACAAGTGACTCGGGCACCTTCCTATTGCTAATTCATTCCAAAGCAGTCCCTGTGTGTTGCTTCGTTTGCAGGCATGTGCAGAGATGTGAAGATAAAATGTGTTCAAAGGGATTGCGTAGACTTCAGAGGAAGTGATAACATCAGCTCAGCCCCCCTGAAGTCCTCTGTAAAGTGAACAACTTATCCCTGGGGTGGGGGGGGGGGGTGCTAATCCACCAGCCTCAACCAGCGAAAACAGGTAAATAAGCCAAACAGGAGGGCAGGAAGAAAAAGTTCAATTTCTGAGAATCGCTTCTTAAAAATAAACCCCAAAATTGTGTTTTTATTTTGAACACTGGCATCTGTATCAGACTTGCATGTTAGCAGTTGCTGAACAGCACACAGAGGTGGTCAGCTAGTGACACGTGTGAGCAGTGTTCCACGGCTTAATCAATATGCAATAAGAGAAAATATTATCCACCCAGAGTGTTGTAGGAGAGTAGAAAATATGTCATTAAAATGGCATTTAGTGCCATAAAAGCTCACAATTATCTAAATGCAGTACATTGTTACTTAATCCTGCATGAGGTAAGATACTTATGCCTGTCTTATCAGACTACGCCACAAAGTGAAGCTGCAACAGAGAAAAGACTCCCATCATCCCCCTTCTGTGGGTGCTGCACATTTATGATATTTGCCAAAATGAAATTCCACTGTCAGGTGTGGTGACGGGTGTGAAATCTTCTTTGCCTGCTGGAAAGGAAGTATTAAACCTTCACAGTGAAATACAGAAAGCTGGACTCGCCGATGTTAGACCTTATGCCTCCCAGTCTCTTTGGTATCGTATCATCATTTGGTATCATAAAGTGTCACAGAGCAGCCAGGCTGCGCTGTGTGCAGTTTACTGATGTCACACTGCAGGGGTTTGGGGGTATTGATGTTCAGACAGTTTGATACGTCTATCTGCTGATGCCACTCGGAGCTGCTGATGTGTAAAGTTGCAGCTTTATAATATATGCTATTGCAGTTTGTGGTTGTAGCAGTTTTTAATATAGTGTATTAGTTTAAAGGGGCTGTACACAATACTCAGAACTATTTTCTATGTAAAGCTTTAGTGGAGTAATGGCTTCCTGAGCAGAGATGGAAGTCCCACTCCCTGTGTGTGTGTTGTGACCTCTGTGTGTGCTGTGATCTGAGCTTCTCTCTTCTTGGCTTTGATAGCCCGTCAGGCATGTTGCGTCGGTCGTGACAAAGCGTTGGTATATGACGAGATGGGGAATGGTCTATGAGAGCAGTGTGGACGGACATTATTATTACTAGTCATAGATCTGTTGTCTTTACTGTTACTATGATTGCCATTGTTCATCATGTCATTCCATTATACCCACTAATATAATTATTATGAGTCATATTTCTATATTTCTACATCTCCCCAACCAGAGGGCCAGATTCTGGTTTTGAAGTCACTGTCGCACCAAATGCTCGCTCTCGGGGCAATTGTTGTGTGTATGTAAATGATTTAGTTTGATCTAGACCTACTCTTTCTGTAAAGTGTCCTGAGATAGCGTTGTTTATGATTTCACACTATAAATCAAATCAATTGAATCCCTAACCACTTTCCTGAATATTGAGCAGCACAGCCCCTTTAAAGCGAGATTATGCAACTTTTAAAATGTTTAAAGAGGTAATGTATCCTTCTACAAAGGATATTGTGAATTCATTAGGAATGAAACACTGTTAACATGGTTCATTTCTGATGCTACTGCTATGAACCGTAGCTTATGGTAGCTAACGTAAGCTATCGTTAGCAAAGTGTACATGTTGCTGCGTAGCTGACATTCCAGTCAGTTTATTCACTTCATAGCGCTTTCCTACTGTTACCATATGTTTTAGCATTATCCTCTAATTGCCTGATGTGGCCATAGTGACCATATGAAACCTTGGGGCATCGCAGAGATAGTAATGATTTTAGGTAAAGCTACCCAGATCATTTAGTACTAAGTAAAGGCAGTTCTGGTAAGGAATGTTTCTTTTCTGGGGCTGAATCTATTCAAGTCATTGGTCTGAAATTACATTTTAAACCCTCAATTAAAAGAATCTACGTTAACTAATTCCAAGTCACTTCTAGAAACAAGTTCTTGATCAAGAACCAATAAGGCAGATTGCTGCACAGGAACGAGAAAACATGGTAACTTGATTTTAGAAAATGATTGAAATACTTGAAATACAAATGATTGAAATACAAACCCCTTAAGACCAAATATCATCTTTTTCCAGAGCTTTCAACCACATTGCATGGGCTTCCTCAGGGGAAGGAGTGTGTTCAGCTGTTATGGAGATAGCTCAGTTGTTGTCATTCCATATTTAGGACCTTGAGTTAACTCTTTTTCGATTTTACTGTCCCAACGTCAGACAACGCTCAAACAGAAGTTGATTTCTGGTTAAAAAACAATAAGGAAAACAATACTGTAAGGACTTAAATACACCCAAAAGCAACTTAATATGAGATTTCTACCATCTACAGTCAGTGTGGGTCATTTGCTGTGTGCTTGGTTGCTCACCATAATAATTTATAACATCAAATAACTCGTTGTTCAGATAAGTGACCAACTTGATACAAATAATCTGAGGTATTTCCATGTGAAAAGTCAATGTTTATTTTACTATTTTCTATTTTCTATTGCCCATGTGATATAATAAAGCAGTCTATTTACTGCTCTAACCCGCAAATTATGCTTCTGGGGCAGGTTCTGTCTCACTATAGGACTTTATTACAATGGCTTGAAATCATTTGCCCCAAATCCACCCAAGAGGGTGTTTTCATCTCAGACAGAATACATTATGTAGTTTGACCTCCCCTGACAGAAAACGAGGGCTCTGCATTATCATGCATAGAAACATGTTGTTCTTTTACGCTCCTCTGCAAATAGCTCATTGATTCAGAAATCAGGAGCGTTTTACATACACGTACACACACAGTTTTAATGAGTTTCCTACCTCAACCAATAGGAGTAGCGCATAACTGTGTGTGTGCGAGGTGTTCAGTAATGAAAGGGGTGTAGCTGGTCAACTTGAACACAGCCTTGTTAAAAAGTCAATTAAAGAGAAACAAAGATGGAAAAGGGGGGGTGTTTCTCCTCGCAGTTGCTTTAGCTTGCAAGGAAGCGAGCAGCCTTAGTGAATAAGTGCAAGGATTATTTATAGGCAAAGCCTGGCTCTCTGAAGGGAAAGACGTCTCAGTCCAAGATTATGTCTTTCTTTTTCTGTGGAATTCAACATCAAACCCAGCTGTGGCAATTGACAATTTCACACTTGCTCTGCAATCTTCCCCAGTCCTCATGAGGAACGAGTTTATAAGTGTACCAAAATTGCTAAACTCTGTCCTTTTTTTTTTAACTGGAGATAATCTAAATCAAACACAGACTACCCCTGAATTGTTGAAGCTGTGTGTACTGCACTTTAAATTAAATCAAACTTCCACAGATGTTTGCAGTGGCGGGGCTTCTAGAAGGAAGGGCAACTCGGAAAGAGCGAGCAAACTATATATAAATCTGGCAAATGTCTCACTCAGTTGGAAGATATAAGTGATGAGTGCGGGAGAAAAGGTGCTTTTTGCACCATGTGTAATCTTGCAAACAGATGTGTCTAAGGGTGGCAGCAATAATTCTCAGAGTTTTGCTAATAAAGTCCATTTCGTTCTCCCTAAATAACTTATATTTGAACTGCAGAAAATCCACAAGAAACAAAAGTGAATTCTTCCCAACTCTGCTGCTGTTTCCTTCTGCCAGCTGTCCACTGTCTTTTATCCTCAGCCCTCTCAAAATACAGCATCAGTGGCGATCCTAAGCAGGCCAAGGGTGGCCACTGGGTTAGGGCTAGGGTTAGGGTAATAATAATAATATTAAGCCTCAACCCCCCCTCTGGCCCAACTAACTGAGCCAAATATTTTCATACATTTTTATCCTCAATTTCATCCGCTAAGAGGTGCTATTACTCATGGGCAGTGGTAGATAAAATGTAAGTTAAAACCACATTATTTTTCTGATGATATTAACATACTTTTACTTAAGAAACATCTTAATGTAGGACTTTTACTTAAATACACATACCACTGTATGTGTATTCAAGAGGTTTATTGTCATATGCACAGTAAAGACAACTGACACCATGCAATGAAAAGCTTGCTTTGTCAGTCTTCCTTACACAACAAATAAAAAAAATCATTAGTAATCATTAGTCTTTTGTAGAAACAAACCTATGAAGGGTTGGTGGTATGTAAAATGCGTGTGTGTATTTGGTACTCCTAATATCGCATGTGGCCACAGTCCGACCCCTCCATTTGAAATAGTTTTCCGCCACTGTTCAGCACTGACATGTCGAAAGGAGAAAAGAAGCAGCCGACAGGCAGAATCAGCTGTAATTACTGGCCTGTGGATGTGTACAGGGAGGCTGCTCCTCTTAATGGGCATAGAGGGCACTGGCAAGACACGTTTGTTTATCACAGCACTGCTCAGTGCCCTGTCCTCAGTGAGACTCTCCAAGTTATTCTGCTTTGATGTTTTGATTAGATGGGACAGTCATGGCTTCTGAGCCGATTGTAATTTCACAACCATGAAAAATGGCCTCCAAGGATACAGAGAAACTTTTACAGCCAAGTTCATCTCTTCATCTGAAATTCTAGGCCAAGGATGGGGGTAGTCTCAAGACACCCTCTTTGCAAACCCACAGAATGAAAGATTTATTATACTCCTTTTCACCATCATATATGTACTTCTGAGGTCTACTAGAATAGAGTTACATGCTTTGATGTTAAAAGAACATATTATGTTTCTCATACTGCCCACTCCTCTGCCTGAAAAACTCTAGGCCCGCCTTCCGAACAAAGCCCAGTCTGCTCCGATTGATCAGCTGGCCCACTCGGTTGTGATTGATCAGCCAAATTCAAACAAGCCACTGGGCTGGCTGTGCTTGCTCAGGCAGCACAACAGGGCAGCACATGTGAAAAACTGTCAATCTCAATCACTGACGTCACTAATTGAGGAATTTTGAACCAGAATGTGGGCTTGGCGTTTTCAGGCAGTTGAGAAAAAGTGCTGTCTGTAGGAGAGAAAGCTCCATTTGGAGTGTAGTTTTTTCTCTATTACATACACAAAAAACTATATAACACACTACAAGAAATAAAAAAAAAAAACATAACAGGGGCTCTTTAAACTGGAATCTTTAAAGATGTAGACAGAGCTCCGACATTACAGGACAAGTTAGCGACAAAAGCCACGTTTCTGGCTTTGTTGGCTTTCGAATCGTACATAAATGTGTAGCATTGTGGGCTAGCATTGTTATTTGCAGCATGTGTGTAAGCCGTTCTGTGGTTTAAACTCTAAACACATCAATGAAGAATTCAATACCTGAGACAACACATTTTTTCTCCCTTGTTCAGGTTGTTCTTGGCTTCTGGGGCTCCCGCCTCAAATGTATTCCAAGAGTCCCAAATCTTTTAGGTTGTAAAAATACCTTAAACTTGGTGTAATTTCCCCTCAGTCTCTTCAGCATAGTTTAACAAAAATAGGTTACAGGATGAGAACAGCTGTATGCGCCAAATTTTTACACTTGTTGTGTAACTTAATAATAGTATCATCAGGCAACTTTTGCCTCAGTGGAAATGAGTCATCCTCAAAATGTGTTCTGGTTTCAGAGTGATGAAGCTGGAAAACAGTTAGATATAAAATAGGATATAGGCTCTACAGAAAGATCTTCCTTCAGGTTTTTTCCCAACGGATGTACACATTGTTAAGAAAAATATATATAATATATATAAATATTCTATTTTCTGAATTAGCTTGAACAATGGTGCATCACTGCTGTAAATAGGGGGCTTGCCCTCAGACCAGGGCTGTAGTCAAGACAAGTCAAGTCCAAGACCAGGACTAGTCGAGACCAAGTCAGGACCGCATCCAAAGAGATTTGAGTCCAAGACAAGACTGAGTCCAAAAAGGTTTGAGTCCGAGTCAAGACCGACTCCAGGACAGAAAAAAAGTCCTGGTGATATCTATAACCAGATTTGTTTATGGCAGAATTGGCAGACATCTTCGTTTGTTACAGTGTGTGTGAATCAATGAAAATGAACGGCAATAACGATAAGATGATCTAGTGTGTGATTGGTCATCAGGTGGCCAGTGTTTCACTTTCCCTTCAATACTATTATAAACATAATAAAGACACCTGCACTCAGTCAAGACCAAAAGCCACATTTGGCAAGACTAGTGGCTGATACCGAGACAAATCCAAGTCCAAATACCAGCGAGTCTGAGACCATAGAAAAAGACCGCACTCGAGTACTACGGCCCTGCCCCAGACCCCCAAAGGTTTGTGCTGAGCCCCGAATGTTCATAACCCCTGGCTCATGGCACTATATGAAATATACACATTGTCCTCAGGTGGGCATGAATGTCGGTACTAAATGTTATGGCATGCATTCAAAGGATTTCAAGACATACAGTAGTTCTCAAAACCGTAAATTCCATTGTAGCATTGCGTAGCCTTTTACATCACTGCAGAGAGAGGAAAGGTTCAACCACTGGAGGTTAGAAAAACATGTTTTCAGCCCTATTAAGTTGCTCTTTAAATGTTTTTTTCTTCTTGTGTAAATACTTGATATAATCTGGCACCTGTCTCACAATGGTTCATTGTGTTATCTGGAGTAAAAAGAGCTGTAGAAGACTGTTAGGACTTTTACTCCGTAACAGCAAGCAGATAACTGGGTAATCCTGCGGCATGAGACGGGACCCTGCAGTTTTAACAACAAAAATCTGTGACACTTAAAAGGCAGTGTGTGTTTTTGATTTTTACCTTACAATATACCCAAATATCTTTTCCGCATGTACACATTTGTACTGATTTTTTTTTCATGTCATAGCATCACATAAAATATACAATATAATATACAATACAGATGTAGAATAAAATATAAATAACTTGTAATTTTGCCTACTTGAATGTAGCACCTTAGCCGACAATCTTTCATAACTTCTTATGCCTTTTTCTATTAGACGAGGTTAGTGAAGTGGATATTCAAAATTTGAATATTAAAAAGGGTCTCAGCATAAGGAAGCTGCACTTTTCAATCTATTAATGAATAAGAGATAATTGATGCAATATAATTACAAACTCAGATTTTGGCCCACAATTTGAATGAATTCAATAGATTAATAATTAACCCTAACCTTGGTGGGAGATGACTTGAAAAGAAACTTAATGAAGAGGGAGGAAATAGATTTAGTACCAGTGCTGAAGATGAAATTATAATTGAAAAAGAGATAAGGATACAGAGAGCTACTTCAATGGGAAGAGTATGGCACTGTCTCTCCTAGTGTAAGCTGTTTATTCTCCACTGGGACCACTGGAGACATTTGAACTCATCCTCCTGTGAAGGGGTTGGAGGAAATAAAAAACTTCCCTTTTGCAGCATGGTTATTATAATAAAATCTTTTTCAGCGCTGTTACACTATTTATAAATCACAGAAAGTCCTCCACAATTTCTTCACAGTGAGAAGCATCCCAGAGGGTCAGGGCTGTGCAGCACATAGCACATATGAAATATGAGTCCTCTAGGCATTACACAAACATATTATCTTTTATACAATTGTTTTGGCATTCTATTTGCATATCCTAAATGCACATTTTTAATTGTAAATGTGCATGCCAAGTTGCTATTCCTAAGATTCCAGTCCTGGTTGATTTTGGCAACAACCTTTGGTTACCGAGGCAATAGCAAATGCAATTTAATACTATTGCAAAGATTTGTTGAAAACATACTCTGTCAGAAATACAACAAAAGACCAACTGGTTTATCTGGTAATAGTCCAGCCAAGCAAACTCAGGTTGTTTAAATAAAGACGTTGATCAGCGATGGGGACTCGAGTTTAAGGCTGAATCCCATTTCTCCATCTTACCCCTACCCCTTACCTCTTACCCCGTACCTCTAACACATTACCCCTTACCGTAATACCCATACAGTATTGATCACAAACTTACAAGATACCATCTGCAAGTGTGTCCATATGTTGATTGTGTGGGTTTTGACAACAGTGTCATATGCATTTATATACAGTTATTTTAGGTTCACTTTGGTGGTGCAGAGGCAGATGTTGTTATCTGTGTAGTACTTAAGTCTGTTTGCCATACATATGTGCATACACACACGGTGTGTTGCATGTCTGTTTCAGTTATCACCGTTTTGAATGTCATTGATGTTTATGAAAACATTTTGTTAATAAAAATCTGTCTTTATTGCCCAATAAATTAAACATAACAGGCAAAAACATTACATAAGATATATTATATTACAGAACCATTATCAAACTATTAGAACCAAAACGTATATGTCACACACATAAAAAGGAACTCAAATGTGTACATTTTTAAAAAGACACACAAGACCACAAACAAATAAACTACAGTTATTCTGATATTCCAGACCAGTCTGATGCCTGTTGGCCAGTAACCCCCCCTCACATTTCTTTCATAAGTGTCCCGTATCATAACCAACAACAAGGTACAAGTGCATGAACAGGAATTAATTGACAAATTACAATAATACAGTACCAATCCAATAATGAATGGGTACAACATGAACACATGATTTAAGAAACTTCTGCTCGTTTTCAGCCTGAAAGTGGATCAGCTGTTGTGTCCTCCTGTGTCCCTGTGGGATACAGGACGGTATATATAAAGTATGTATCAATGTCTCCAAAGCATGTAGTGTTGTGCACTGATATCAAAAGAAATTCTCTGCTAATGGTTAAAACTTTCGACATACATGGAGTTCATTCAAGGCAGAGAAATGCAGGACTGTTGTGCAAATCGGCAACGTTAACATTAGCAGCTAGCGATTAGCATTATCATAGCAAGCTAGCAATTTTTAAAAAAGTTTCAATAAAGTACATGGTTGCAGGTATACATGTACAGGACTGTGTAGAGCACAAAACAAGACTGTTATAATTTTTAAATCAATTATTTAAGCTGAAATTACTTTCATTAATGGGTCTCTGGTTGTTGCGGCAGCCAATCTTCTACCCCTTGTTTACAAGTAAGCTTGCACCCTCCCTAGGTCTTTTATTCACTGTCTATGGTTTTCAAGGGTCATACACCCATTACCCCTTGATCAAAATGGGTATTGGGACAGCCCTTAGTCTCGCGTGCACGCGCAAAACCTAGGGGAAGGGGTAAGGGGTAGGGGTAAGATAGAGAAATGGGATTCAGCCTAAGACTTGAACTCAAGACGCACTTAAAGTGATGGTTCTTAGTAATTTCACCCTAGGCACCACGACCTCGAGCCAAACAACCCCCCAGAAGCTTCTTTCATCTGGATCGAACATTGGGCGAGTTAGCGTTATCAGCTGACTAGCTTAGTTCAGTGCTAATGGAACCACAGGTATATCTCGTAAATTACCCCTCTAATATGGCCCGAAATGATACCAAACTTCTACAGTAGTACAAATAGGTTATGCACTCATAAAACAATGGATTGGGAAGTATGTAATAAAATATTACCAGGAGTTTATTTAAATAACACTTGCCTGCTGGCTTCTGCTCTCTGCTGCTACTGCTACCATGCAGTAAGACGACAACACCGAAAAGAGATACAACAAACATATGTATTAATTTAACTTATTTTTAAACTAGCAGGAGACAAGTTATAATTGAGGTAAGTTTGGAGATACTACCTTATTTAATCATTGAATACATGAGAATGGCTGGACACTATATTGCTTTTACATTCTTATTTTATATGTTTTTATATTTTCATTTATTTGCAAAGCACCAAGAGGAATGTCATCCAATTTCATTGTTTCCTGTACAATAACAATAAAGGATTATTTTCTATTCTATTCCTAAATTAATTCCATTTACTCCATTCTTTATCCCTGATGTCTTGAACATATGTTTTGGTAAAGGCAGGGATATTACATTGCAATGCCAAGAGAATAATTTGTAAATCATTATATTGAAATGACAGTTATGGATGTTTGGATGGTTTATCTCTCATCTCACAGGAAGAAGTCAAGGTCTGTGATACTAACGGGACTATGTCATTAATGGGCACGCTCCAGAATATTTGTAAGTAATGTAGCCAGAGGCTCCCTTTTACCCTGTGGAACAGCCTCACATTAAATATTAAGTTATTAAGGTCAGGTTAGAGATTATTGTTAGATAAGTTAGGAATGCAGTATGAATTTTTTCTTTACTACTAATGCGTTTACATTGTATTTATGGGTACGCAGGTTGCTGTTTAGTGTTTGGTTTACCTTGCACTGATTGTATTGTTCAATTTTAAAAGCACTTTTGAAACCATGTTGGAAACAAGTGTTACAGTAACGTGTTATCCCTTTGATTTGTGTATTGTCTGGGTTCATAAACCAAATCCACTCTGTTAAAATGCATGCATGTGATTTCATTTTCATCGTCATCCACCTGTTTCTTTTATGGCTGAGGTCATAGTAAGAACACATTTTTTGGTGAAGACAGGATTATTAAACTGTCTTGCCAGGGGGTATTCTATATGCTCTATGGCCTCTTCACAGTGCTGATCTACAACCAGTGAACAGCTCTACACCCACCTACTATTTACACCTGTCCTCGTCATCTTGATATTTCACACTGACTGGACACCTTTTAGCTGAGAAATGGGTACTGAAGCTTAAGTTGCACCTCTTCAGACCATAATCTAACACCTTTGCATAATCATGATGGGCTGATAAATATATCACATCTGTCCTCTCCCAGATTCACCTTGTGTGTGTGTATGTGTGTGTGTCAGCCCCAGACACACTTGGCCTCCGCAACAGGAAGCCGTGTATCTAATAATGAGAGAAAGTGTCAGCGACACACACAGTGTATCCAGCAGAGAGACCACAGACTCTTTCCTCAAGCCGCTACCTGACCACACACACACATGTCTTTTCCTACAGTAAACCACATGGGGGGAACAGAGATAATCACATTTGCTGTCAAACTGAATAGTTGATGGCAGCTGTGGGAAAAAGAAAAAAAGTAAAACTACAGTGATGCATATGTGCCTTTTTCTTTCTTTTTCCGCGAGTCATCGTTCCTGGGGTTTCATTGGAGCAGTAACTCTGTCCTTCCTAGAAGCTACCCATGAATCAAACTCTGCTTATTTGACTGACATCTCATTGGAAATTGCTTTATTTTTTTTTGTAATTGTGCCCACTTTTAAGTTCTGTAACTCTACTTTTCTTAAGATAAGATTAATGAGTTGCCTCCCATGACAGATTCTATATTTTAGTTAATTAGACCATAAAAGGGACCACTGCCAAAGTTTTAGCTTCTGACAGCTACTTATTCAAGAGCAATTCTTTCAGGGAGGACTATTTTTTTTTAAATCTTGATGATTTATCACTCGCTCTGACTTGAATCACTTTGACTGTGCTTTTTACTTGAGAAAATTGTGTCTGAATTAGTAGTCATTTTTCGTCCCCAATACATTTTCTCAGAAAAAGAAAAAAGCGAGCGAAGACAGCCAAGGCCGAGGCAGTTTACTCTGTACAGGGTCAGCCTGACCTGTGTTTTGGTTAACCTTCCATCAAACATTAGGTGTTGCTGTGCCACCGCGAGATTCTCATGAATGTGGCAGACAGTTTCAGGCTAACAGCATGTTTAGTATGTATTTTGGGCACATTTGTTTGAGAAAAACTTTTTTTTGACAAGCTGTGATAAAGTTGCCTGAGAAAAATGTCAAGAGGTTCAAGCTAAGACAAGCACAAGCTGTCAAATACCAACAGCACACACACAAAATACACACTGTGCAACCTTCATCCCACTGTGTACAACGGTATCAGAGGCGTCTGAGAACTCCCTGTTCCCTGGAGAAGGCCCAGCAGCCGCCCCCCCAGCCCACCTTATCTCCGAGTTCCCACCACCGGCAGAGAGGAAGGTCTTTCATACAGCTCTTATCACCAGACAAGGAGGGAGAGGAAGAGGTGGGAGGAGGAGGAGCAGGAGTGGTAGGAGGTGAGAGCCCCCCGTCGAGCAAGGCCGCAGCCCTGCTTTCCCATGCCCACGTCTGATCATCTGTCCCACCAGGGCGCATCGTACAGAGAGAGATCCCACATCACTTGGGGAATGGATGAGACTTTCAAACAAAGGTAGAGAGAGAGAGGGAACTGGAGAAATGTCAAGACCTTAAACAGCTTAACGGCCCTCACATCTCTGCTCTGTAACCCCAGCACAGCGCAGGCACCGCATGAGGTTGGATATGTTAAGGCAAAGACAGAGCTCACCGTTTTCCATTTCCATCAGCAGCTCTTGATGTGCTACTCTTTATATCTGGGTTGGCTCATACCTTAACACACACACCTAAAGCCAGCACATTCAGATGTTGTTCATTTAACTGCACTAGTAGTTTACTATTTGTGAATGAGTACAGGATGTGTCAGCATATAAGAGTATGTGAAGCTGTGTTTTGTTTAGGGAGGATCCTGGATTCCTCATGAGAGTTGAGAGTATATGCAAATGGAATATTCTTATATAGCGCTTTTCTAGTCTCAACGATTACTCAAAGCGCTTTTACATAGTAAGGGAACCATTCACCATTCACACACATTTATACGCTGTGGCCGAGGCTGCCGTACAACCACCTGCTCATCAGATACACCCTCACACATATTTACACTCCGATGGCCTAGCATGGCATTGATACATGTCATTCCCCTTTTCACATATTCAGCAGTCCTATATAATAGAGGCCTAAAAAGCCCCAAAAATAATAGTAATAATGTTGAACTGGAGGGTTTCAGTAAAATTCCACTAACCACAATTTAAATTTTTCTGCCACAATTAAGTTTTTTACTGGAAAGGACAGCTGAAGATAGAGGAAAGTGGGAGAGAGGGAGGGATGACGGGCAAAGGGCATCGGGTCAGAATCAAACCCCAGCTGCTGTGGTAAGGACTGAGCACATGGGGCACACACTCAACCAGAGGAGATACCAGGGCACCCCAGCTTGGGGAAACTTTTGCCTCTTGTGACAGTCTTCATCGTATTTGAAACCTGCCTATTTCAGTCATGTCTGCCGTAAGTTTGGACTTCTTTGTGGATCACCAGTTAAATGTCAACATCATTCTCTCATCTGTTTTGATAGTAAATCATGCACTTAGTCAGGAGAGAGACTCGTCTTTTAATCACAACGTTAACGGTTCCATCCCTGTCTCCTCCTGTTTGAGGCCAGCTCCTTGGATGACATGACAGCTCTGTCATTATCGGTGTATGAATGTGTGAATGAGAGGTCATTGTAAAGCTCTTTCTCCATGCAGTAAGGAGGAAAGGCGCTACATAAATGTAGTCCATTATGGTAATACCATATATGGATAACAATTTCAGATCCTTTAAAACATCCAACTGAATGAATCAATTGAATTCCCTTCCTCTAAATTAATTTCTTTCAATTGAATTCCCTGGATTGAAAGCCCCAGATTATGAATGAGGATGAAATACTCTGACAAGTTGAATGCTTTCATGTACTGACTCAAGACTTTTTTTTAGTTGTGCATATCAAATAAAAACTAAAAAGAAGACATTCACAATAACATAAGAAAATGCACAGGTGGGATGGAAACAAAAACAACCTGAGGGCTTGTAAAAGAAACTCACCTAACATTCAAATTAGAGACAGCTGCACATGTTTTCCACCATTGTACAAACGAAAATACATACATACATTTTATTTTTAATTCTTTAAAGGAAAGACTGACACCTGCACAGTGATTCCAAACAGAATTATTACAATAGAGATTTTAATTCCAAAAGGATTTTTTTAACCCCGAAATATACCAATAACCTGATTATTAAGGCTTGAAACCAGCTGAAAGAAGTGAATAGTCCAAAGCAGATACACTCGATCAGTAGAACATTCAGTGCATCTGAAAAATATAGCATAATGTGCAAAGACAATGGTCCGTCAAACAGTTGAACGCAACACAAGAACAAAAAACAATTATCCTGAACATTACAGAAAACCTTTTCTTTATATTTTGATGTTAACAATGTCAACATGTCAGACTGACATATGATAGATTAGACTCAGAATACATTTGAATGAGCTCATGAGTTACAGGGTACAACCAGGGATTACCAATTGGGCAAAGTACAGTAGGCATCTGTCCAGGGTTCATGGCATCTTGGAGTCCCTGAAGGCCCCATATTGTTTGTGTTGCAATCAGGACCTTATGTTAACTTTTTACCAGCCAATTTCTTCCTCATATAAGGTGAAAAACAGGAATTGTTCTGTCTCTATGATCCTATCCTGTCCTATTCTTGGAAGCCTACTCGTCGACATTGCGCCGTCATCATGTGCTGTAGTAGGAGTACCCGCCTTGATAATCCAGCATTAAGACGTCATTTCCTATTTTGGGTTGGGACACACATTCATACAATTAGTAAAGTTTCAAAGAAATTTTTGGTCTTTAACTTATCACTGCAACTACAATGATGTAGCTGTCCTCAATTTTAGTTTTTTTCAGCATCCACCGTGTGTGATTGTGTGTGTGTGTGTGTGTTTGCATGCGCCAGTCACGGGGGGAACGGAGCATCTAAAAGTTGACATATTCCAGTCTGTGATTATCCATCAACATCTATTCCTTTAATTTTAGTCTAAATAATTCCTAATATCTGCTTTTCTAACTCAAACATTAGGTATAATTTCCAAAAAAACAAGGTTTATATCATGAATTCCAAAAATAACTGTAAAACTAAAGTTAATAAGTTAGTGTTACGTAGTGTTAAACGTAAAAAAATGAAGCAAAAGTAAAACCATTCATTAAAAAGTAAAGTCAAATAAAGTGTTGACTTTCAGTTTTGCTGTGAAGACAACACAAGGGTTAAGTTAAGGCCCTGGTAGCAATTACTCTGTGTTGATTTGATTAATGAAAATGTCGGTGCAGCAGCCGAGTCAAAGGCCCACAGAGGCAACCCAAGAAAGGCGGGGTTGAACAATGTGCAAGCACTAAATATTTCATTAAACGCCGTTTGATCTTTAATTGGCATATTAGCGCACCATTAGCCATGATCAAACCGAACAGAGCAACAGAGCCATTCAACAGCAGCACGCCACATTAAAGCAATGGTGATGCTCGCGTACTCCATGAGTGTCAGTGAACTCAAACAATAGCGCATCTTCACTCTCTGTCAGCTCCCTGCCAAGCTCTGTAATGTCTGCTTTACTCGCTGCAAGTCTCAGTACAACCCCTCCAGTAATACAAGAGAAGCTGCACGCTTGCCGAAAGATGGATTGTCATCATTCATTTACCCAACAAAACAAAAACGCACGGTGGAACACCATTACTCAAATCTCTGTTAACACAGTCGGTCTTCTCACTGTGATAAGCAAGCTAGTTCTTCAATCTGTGTCTTTGTAATGCAGCTCAGCGTAAATTATTCAACTGTTAATCGATGCCCTCCTAAATCAAATCAGCTGTTATCCAAATAAATGTACATTTTTATCACGCTGTGCATAACTGTTGCATATCTGCAAACTAGTCTCTCCTGATTGAAATGTAGCTCGCCGTAAATCCTTTTCTCTACCTAAATGGAATCAGCTGTTGGAGGTGTTCACCTACCCGCTAAACCAATCTGACTCGTACACAAGTTGCAAGGGCCAATCACAGAGTCACAACCCTGCTTTAAAAAAATCAGTTTCTCCCTTTGCTATCAGCTGTCGTTGCAGGCAAAGAGTGCAAACCTCCACCCCCCCTTCCAACTCCAGTCCTCTACTCCAGCTAACCGGTCCGGAGCCTCCTTCGGTCTGGTCTCCTTTGTCGCCACCACCGGTGTCTAGAGTCCATCGGGGGTTATGATGGTTCTCAACCCCTGTATACAAACTATTAGTATAACTGTAAGGTTTAGAAGTGGAGTTAATGTATATTTGAAAGTTGTAAAGGCTCAGAATTTAATGTAATTTACATTTGAGTTTATAACTAGAAATGTATTTACAATGTTTAGTCATTTACATTGCACAATTTACATTGCACAATTATTAGTTACATAAATACATGTTTATATATTTAACAGTTAGAATACACAGTTGAATCTGCCTCTTGATTCCCTCACATTTACCTCGGTCTAAGTTCTCGTTTCTGATTGGTTAGTTCAGTTAACGTGGAAGGAGGAAGTGTTGTTGTCATGATGTGTGTTCATTAAAGTACGGTATTGAGAAAGTCATCCGTCTCCATCATAAAGAGTGATCCACGACCACATATCAAACCCTCACGTTATAACGTTACATAACAACAGAGTCTAATCTCCAAAGACTTTGTACTTTTTATTGGGCTATACAATACACCTTTTTCCATATCTGCAAACATGCCTCTCCTGATTGAATTAGTTATAGTTATATAATAGTTTATATCACATGTAAGGGTCTTAGCTTATCTGTACTTACACTTGCTATTTTGAGTACATATTGTGTTCACACTGATGAAGTGTAACTAAATGCAGTGCACTGCGAGTACCCGGGTGCTGCACTCCAAAGAGTCGAACCGTTGTCTGTGGTTTGCTGGACACTACTCGCCCTCAACGGTCACCATCTTTGCTACGGAGCAGGAGTGACGGACCATCAATGCATTTTCAAGCTTGTGAAAATGGCGAGGAAGCTGCAGCGGTTGCGATTGAAACGACAAAAACCACAATAGGTGGCGGTAATACTCGACCCTGTTACAATTTACCATTAAAAAAAGTGGAAAAAATAATCGTTTCAGTGACTAACCGTACAATTTCAGACAACATAAACTGTTGAAATGTACGCACAAATAAGTACATAACTATGCATTTATGTAGGTATCCGAATTGAAACACACTACATACAAGAGGAACTAATAGACAAGTGTGACAGACAGATACGGTACATCAAGGGTGCAAAAAACGCTTCTAATTCAGTTCACTTTTGCAATTTTTATGTCTTCACTTGTGAGTGTAAGTGCGGCCGTCAGACTCCGCCTACCAAGAGCCTGGGTCTGAGTTTTTCCTCGCCACTGTCACACTGTTGCTTGCTCTGTAGGAAACTACTAGAACTGTTGGGTCCTTGTAAATTATAGTGTGGTCTAGACCTACTCTATCTGTAAAGTGTCTTGAGATAACTCATGTTATGATTTGATACTATAAATAAAATTGAATTAAATTCAATTGTTTTGTCTCATGTACATCACTTTGCTACTTTGCTTTCCTTGAAATAAGTGCTATATATTACAAAACTAACATACATGATAAGTTAAAGGTCCCATATTATGCAAGTTTTCAGGTTCATACTAGTATTTGGGGTTTCTACTAGAACATGTGAACATGCTTTCATGCTTTTTTTCTCTCTAAATATACCTGTATTCACCCTTTGCCTGAAACGCTGTGTTTTAGCTGTAGAAAGAAATCCTCCTACCAGCACCTGGAAGACTGACATTATTATTATATCTTGTGTTTTAATCTGTACAAATGTCCTTTTTGCAAAATGTTAAAAAGGCACCAATGTAACGTGTACATGCTAATGTAAGCTGACCCATTTTAGACTTTATTAATCCTTTTGGGATGACTCCCGCAAGGAAACTGAAACTTCCAGCAGCAGTTTTTAGCAAGAAGAATGTAGTATAGAGAGACAAAAAGAGGAAGACAGTATAAATATAACAGTAATAACAATAATAATAAAACCTAGAAACTAGGACTAGAAAACTAGAATGCTGAAAAGATAAATTGTGTTCTTATTCATTCATGATAACTTACAACCTACAACTTCACCTTCTTACGTATTTCAACCAGCAATTCAGTGTAACCGCTTTTCAAAAAATACTTATTTTATACATTATTGGTATTGTCAACATTTCAATGAAATTCCTACTGATTAAAACCATTCCCACTTCCCCTTCTTTTTACGTAATTATGCCAAGAATCTAGTTTAGCTTTAGCAATTGATTTTTCTGGCGTTCACAAGCATTTTCTGCAGGAAATGCATTTTCTAGTTTACATTCACAGCACAAAGAAAATACCCAGTGTGAATCAATTTATTTTCTTTTGTTAGACCATTCTTGGCGTACCACCTGGCACCCTACCACGGCCATAGCTAGTTTGAAGAATATATGTCTGATTCAATAAATACATTTTTTTTACAAATCACTCTTCTACCATCAGAATAAAAAAGTGTCTTTGAGCATTTATTGTGTAGGACAGGTGTTGATTGACATTAGATTAGCAGTGATTGAACCTGCAATATCTTTTTGGTTGGTCACCCAGTTATTTGTAATTAAACTGCTTAATGAAAAGGACATATCATTTACACAAAACTCAGCTCAAATTTAGCATTGAAATGAATTAATCTTAATTAATTCATCTTCTGTCGCAACTTCTAAAAAGCAATTGTAACATTTTCTCCCATTTGCTCATTTCCAGTGGTTACAAAGCTACATATACACACGAATGAAAGACATTACACTCTTCATGCAAGATAATGAAGATCCTTGGAGAGAGAGAAAGAGAGAGAGAGAGAGCAAGAGCATATGGGCCAGCCCCACTGGGAGCAACCTGGGGAGTCGCAGCCTTTTGAAGTGGTAATTTGCCCAAACCCGAGGGAGGCTCCCCAAATTGAAATGTCTTTTGACGACGACAGACAGCCACTGGTGTCAGCTGATTGAGCCACCTTTAGGGAGAAAGAGACGGAGACAGAATGGCAGAGATTGACACAAAGATAGTGAGAGTAATATGGATAGAAAAGAGTCATTGCACTTGGTGTTTTTTTGGCATCTCACTGAAATCCTGTTAAAAGAGGGAAGAGTTTAGAGTTATCATGGCAGTGGCACTTATTTCACACACACATGTAATGTTCAACCATGAATAGTGATGTCTCTAGGACAGATGAGAAAAAACAGCTTATCTGTTGCTGGTGAGAGAGAAAAATAAATCTTGTCATGTACAAACATGGCACTCTCTTTGTCAGCAGCTCTGTGCCAGAGACAGTAACCGCCTGGAGGGAAACAGAAGAAGAAGCGGTGGTTTCAGGCAGTGTTCTGCAACCTTGAATGAATATAGAGTCATGCTAAAGCTTGTCTGGCTTCCATTTCAGCTGCTTGCGAACAAATAAGTTCCTACACATTGCAGAAAGCAGAGACAGACGCTTTATAAACTTACTTCTTGTAAAATGAAGACATTTATTTAAATGTAAAAATGAGGTTAAACACTCCATACACTATCTTCACATCACACAAATGTGGTAGGCTAAAGGCCCGTACACACCGGGACGAATATCGCCGGGCGTTATTCGTCAGCGTTTGACGCAGCGTTTTTTGTGTTCACACCCAAGCGATTTTCGCTGACGATGAGCCGAATGAACATGCAAATTCATTATCTGTCACTAGATGGCGCTTAAAGTAAAACAGAAATACCCCCGTACATAGGGTGGCGCTGCGCAACTTTGCGCTTCTGATACTCGCTTGCAACTCAGAAGAAGAGCAGAGAAGAAGAGAGCAAGTATTTAGAACATTTCTTCTAAATCAGGTATAGCTCTTTATGTTCCCGAAACCAACGAGACCAGCAGCTCAACATTTATTTTGGACATCGTGCTTTGCCTCTTCCTCGTCTTGTGGCAGTGATGACGGTGGCGTATGTCTTCTTCGTTTGTGTGCTTGGTAAGACCGTTTTGTGCTTGAGCACCCCCAAGTTGTGTTTTACTGTAACTTCAGAAGCACAAGACACGTGAGCAAAAGGGCCGATTTCATTGGTCGGATAGTTTTTGACGCGGCGCGTCAAACCAAAAAAACGAACCCGAGGCGTTTTTTTAAAAATGACGCTTTTACGCGTCGCGTTTTTCGCGTCGGTGTGCACACTCTCATTGACGCCCTTTGTTTAGTCACGACGCGTTAAACGTCGGCGAATATCGCGCGCGAAATTCGTCCCGGTGTGAACAGGCCTTCAGGCAATATTGATTCCTGTTGGTTTGAATGCTCAATAAAAGCACATTTTATATCTGTTCTACATGTACTTTAAAAGGGATATTTTTCAAGTTTTGAATGCTGAAGTTGTGTTTGAGACTCAACGTACTACTACTCAGTTTACATCGACAGTACATACACTTTAGTCTTGTTGAGAGAACAATCTGGAATGGCCTTAACAACTCAACTTGCCATTCAAAACAACCTTTTCTTTATCCTTTTCTGCTCAAGGAGATTTGTTCCTTTTTTCAGGTCTTGAGCTGCTTTTTAATGATCATTAATTCAGTTAAAAATGTAAGCAATTAAGAGCAGTTACTTAGTTACTTAGAGCAGGAAGTGTCTTTTTAGATTAAGGTTGTGGTTTCTAAAAGAGATGTTTATTTGAGATTTAACATCAGGTTTAACCTCTGAACAGGGTGTGGCCCTGCCTTTTTAGAGCGTGCACGCAGCCCAGTCTCATGACAGTTTGTGAAATTTACGTTATTTAATCTATTGATGTGTGTACAAGTCACGTTAATGTTGTCATTTTTGTGTGTTGATTTTGAATTTTGAAGTAATGTATTTCAATGGGAAGCCTATTTCGGGATCACAGAATGTTTACGGTAGGTATTGAAAAGGGGAACACAAGACAGGACCAACAACACCATACCGGGGAGAAACAAGACACAAACACAAGACCAGGGAGGAAACTGATTATTTATTTAACTTGTGAGGAGCGTTGTTGGAAACCATCCACGTTACGTTTTGGATAATTTGTTTGAAAGAAACCCAAATTTCTGATACAGAAACTTTTTGGAAAGGGGTCAGATTTGACCCGAAGACAACAGGACGGTTAAACACATTTAGATATTTGAATCGATTGACAGGTTATGCTCTCATAGGTACATTTTATGTTTGTTTTACGTTATTTTAGCCTGCCCTGTCAAACACACATTTATGTCACTTGTGACAGACAATAACATTTTTCTTATGGCTCAGAGGTAAGTAGAACTTTCAGCCTCTGCATGCTTGAACTCCCGAGCCTCCTGTTAGCAGCCAGGTGGCAGCGTGGTGACCCCACTCCCCAGAGGACCTGCCTCACCCCCTCCCACCCCCATGGCCTTATTCTGTCAGTCCCCCTGCCTGATGCAGATTTGCCCCTACATGAGGGGCTCAGGGAAGCCTCCTCTTCCATCCCACCCTGTCTCCATCTGTTTTAACATATCCAGCATCCTGCACCAAAGCACAACTCAACAAGGAAAATGGAGGGAGGGGAAGTTAAGATTTTCTAACGTCTGAGACAAAGAAAAGGAAGAGGGAGGTGTTGGCTCACAGCCTCACAGAGGTGTGCAACAAAGCAGCATTTTCAAAATGAAAAGAATGTTAGAATAGTAGTTAACATTGGCTAGCGACTGAAAGCTTTCTTTGTATCTGAATGGCCTTGGGCCAGTGTGGTTCACATAGAGAATGAAGGCAGTTATCTGTCATTGTTTAGTAGATTACACTGTAGTGAATGCAATACTTTGTTTTATGCATGTTGGGCATTCTATATTGTTAATACTGTGACAGTTTTTAAACTATAACTCCAACCAAAAACAAGCTCTGTGTGGCTCTGATGTTTATTGTGAAGAAACAGTGGCATAAAATGAGTTTAAGATCTTTAGTGTCATATTCCAGCAGAAGTCACAAATACATTATTTCTAAATGATTTGCTACTTATAACAATTTCTCATCTTTGAATTGTTATGTATTGTTCATTATTTGTCATTAAATGTAGTTTAAAGAATTCCTATTTGCAAAGTAGCACTCATCACAAAGTACAGCTGAGGCTCATGGGAATGCCATTATTTGCAGATAGGTGGCCTTAAACCAAAATATTGAATACAACAGGCCAGTGTAAATATTTCACACTGGCCTGTTGTGTTTTGCTCAGAATAAGAGAAGACAGAGTCGTTTCTTTACAACGGTGCAACATGTCAGTGAACAGAGCTGAGGTTTGAGGCGGTTGCTCCGAAAGGAATTTATTGAGTAATTTACCCAGAATGCATGGCAAATTAGTCCTTCTTGAGATAGGGAACAAGTAGACAGTGTTGTGTGATGGAATCACTTATCATTTTTGTCTATCAAGTCTTATTTACTAGGTTGATTTAAGGGCCCTGACACACTTTCCGACGTCTTCCGCCTTCCGACGGAGAATGTCAGGCCGTGCGATGGACGACGGCACGGAACACACCAAACAGACTCGAGTCACCAGACTGTCCGACGGACAATTATCGGCTTAATGTGTCAGGGCCTTAACCCTTGTGTTGTCTTCCTGTCAAAATTGAAAATTAACACTTTTATTGATGCTTTTTAGAAATGTTTTTTTTTAGCAATCTACAATAAAATCGGTAAGTCATCTTGTAAGGATGCCTCCTGGGTCCTCCCTAGGGAGGTGTTCCAGACATGTCCAGCTGGGAGGAGGCCTCGGGGAAGACCCAGGACTAGATGGAGAGATTATATCTCCAACCTGGCCTGGGAACACCTCGGGATCCCCCAGTCGGAGCTGGTTGATGTGGCTCGGGAAAGGGAAGTTTGGGGTCCCTTACTGGAGCTGCTGCCCCCGCGACCCCGATACCGGATAAGCGGATGAAGATGGATGGATACAATAAAATGAAATGCCTATTCCACATAAACTAATATATACAACATCAATAAATCAATAAACCATTCAATATGGAATGGAAAAGGTCCACACAGTCGAGGTACAGTCAGTTTTAGGATGAGGATACAGGGGGGAAAACTCAGCCTAGAATTAATAGTATGTACGCTGCTAGAAACGTTAAGAGACATTGCCAATTCAAGCCTAAAGGCAACTACAGGTGTTTGTTGCGTTCCAATTTCAGAACATATCACACCCTCATCCTGTCAAACTGTCTTTTTCCTAAACCCTGTTTGGCCTTTGCTGTGCCAAGGGGACTCGCTGCTGCTCAGAGGCAGATATATTTAGATGAACAAGCAGCTTTTGTTGCCTTTCTTTCTGCTTACCTTTGCAAATTTGCCCCGCTCAATGAAACACTGCAAAAAAGAGCACAAGACCAGCTTTTAAAAGTTGCATGTTAAAGCGTACCCAGTAGTGCCTCGTGAGACAAGGAGGAGGAGAATCTGAGATTTGGAGGCTGCATTAGAGGACACTTGTTTTGTTCTTTGGCCGTCTGCTTGGCAGAGTACAGAGGGGAGGATGCTGTACTTTGGATAACTGTATTGCTAACAGTAAACCCAGGCTGTCCATGACTACTGGCCACTCCTCTGTCAGAGCACAAATCTGCCCCTGCTCATCGGACCATGATCTGAATAGTTTTGTGTTCATCTCGGCTCACATAGCGTCAGTATGGCTGTCTGACTGCACTGCACTCACTGTAGAGTCATACACTGTTCACCGTACACACATGTTGTTCTCAGTACATAACACACATATCTATAGTTACATTATACTGTATTCAAATACAGTTTGCCTCAAACTCAGTCTGCTGCCAGGCAGGGTTTGAAACCGCTGCCACCAAGTGGTGCTTTGGAGGATTTATATCTTATATCTGAAACAGCTCTGACCAATAACATATTCTTAAAATAATGTAGTCTCCATTCCACAAGGAAAGCCACTGTCTTTACACTCATAAAAAGAAGACATATTAGTAGTTTAAACACAGCTAATGCAGGAATTTGTAACTTTATATTCATTTTATTTCATTTGACAAGCATTTTAATAAGCGTTTCTGTAAATAGACCAGATTGGGGGTGACCTGTAGCTCACTATGTATTTCTTTTTTTTATTTGAACACATCAAATGACATAAATCTTGTAATGTGTTACCATACATTTTTTAAAATAAACATACATGTAGAAAAAGGTAGAGAAAGAGAGATAGAAAGAACAAAAGAGAAGAAAGAAGAGAACAACTATCCATCACTACCTAAATATCCTGTGTCATGTACGTTTTTATTTGTTTTTAACATGTAACCATTTTACAAAAATATAAAATACACAACATCATAAAAATACAGAAAGAATACAGAAAAGAAGGAAGCAGCTCTACCTCAACCCCCTTCCCCACTGTGAAAATACATACATGACATATTTATACATATATATATATATATATATATATATATATATATATATATATTTAAAGGTGCCCCGCCACACAAAATCATTTTTACTTGCATTGTTTGAAATGTGTTATGTCTATACTTGTGTGTTATGTGGTGAATGTGAAGATGAACTGCTACCTCCTCTGTCAGCTAGCCACTGAAAAGAAATGAGGACGAATCAGGCTAATTACAAAAGTGAAATATGTAATGAAATATGTGTGGCAGGGCACCTTTAAGGTGCAGCAGCTTTAATGGTATGGCTATTTTGGGCTTGGGTATTATTTAATCTGGCAATCATATTTTCGAAGGCAACGGTCTCTGTTATAAATTTTAACCATTCTATAATTTCTGGCTTGTGCCAACTCTACCAGGTGCGTGAAATAAGCCTGGCTGCTGCAATAAAACCCAAAGAAATATTCTTACAAAATATGCCAGATTTAGCCCAAATGCTATTTTTCATCTGCAGTCCCTGGCCAGATGTTACAATAGGCTCCCTAAATAGCAAATAAACAAAACAGGAGGGTTTGACACATCGATTATGATAAAAGCAACACTTTGTGATAAAACATAAAAAACTGATCCAGTTTTCAGCATCCTTACTTTTAGAGCCTTGCACAGGCAAGTTCCTTCTTACATGTCTGACCTGATACAGCGTCCCACTTCTTCCCGGAGTCTGAGGTCATCCAGTCCGGTCAGATGTTGTTGGTGATGGTCTCCCACACTCATTATAAAACCAGAGGGAATCGATCTTTTTTGGCACCCAGGCTGTGGAATGCACTGGCGCTCGCTTTTCATTCTTCAAACTCTGTTGATTCTCTTAAAAAGCAGTTGAAGACTTTGCTATTCAAGCAGGCTTTTAGTTAGACAAAGGCTGTTATGGCTGTCTGATTTTATGTACCTATGTTTTTCTTGTATTCTTATGTCTTCTATTTATTGTATTTCAATTTATTGTGGAGCACTGTGTGGGTTTTTTCTGTGAATAAATGATTTACTTATGTACTTATTATCACAGTTATTCCATACATTCACTGTTCACCTGTAACAAAGTAAAACATGTCTACATTGAGCATAACTTAACACCCAGATATAGAAATTGTTTGTAAAGATCTTAATCTCCAGTCACTTTATATCCCAAATGGGCAACCTGATGTGCAGTCAGGAGTGCAACATTAAAGGGCGCCCGGATAGCTCACTTGGTAGAGCAGGCGCCCATGTATGGAGGTTTACTCTTCTACGCAGCGGGCCGGGCCGGGGTTCAACTCTGACCTGCGGCTCTTTGCTGCATGTTGTTCTCCCCTTCTTTTCTTCAGCTGTCCTGTCAATAAAGTCCTAAAAATGCCCAAAAAGTCCTTTAACCCTTGTGTTGTCTTCCTGTCAAAATGGAAAATCAACACTTTAGTTGATGCTTTTTAATCAATGTTTTTTTTACCTTTTCTTGCGTTTTTGTCCCTTTTTTTAATGTTTGTCACTTTTTTGACGTTTAACACAACGTAATACTAACTTATTAAATTTAGTTTTATAGTTATTTTTGGAATTTATGGTCAATAAACCTCATTTATAGAGAAGTATATCTAATGTTTGAGTAAGAAAAGCAGAAATCAAGAATTATTTAGACTAAAATTAAAGGAATACAGTATATGTTGATGGATAATCACAGACTGGAATATGTCAACTCACAATACTATTACAATACTATACAATACTATTTCAAAACCACTTCAATTTTTTTTTCAAAAGCTAGAAAATTGAATAAAACACTCCAAAATTAATGAAAGTAGAGATTTGTACTTGCCAAAGAACGTTGTGTGGATCCAATCATGTTATTTTGGGTAATTAAAAAGAACATTGATATAGGAAAACAGGTCAATTTGACCCGAGGACAACATGAGAGTTAAGCTGAGTTATTGCACATGGAACAAGGGTGTTTTTACTTATATTGCTCTTGAACCAGGGTATTCTAATGATGTTTGTCCATTAATGGCACCTGCTCGGCTTCTCCATTGCAGATCAGTCCCGCCTCATGCGTGAGGCGAGCCGTAACACAACACACACACAGATACCATGCAGTGGAAAAACGCCATTAATGTACCTGATGGAGGTGTTAAAAACTCTGAGTGAAGGGTGTGGTTTGTGCAGTCTAATGCAGCACAGAAACAATTTTAAAAAACGTGGAAAAGTAGAGATATTAGTTATATGAGTGAAAATAAATAAATGCTTATATGGGTGTGCAGAGCATGTAGAGTGATAAATATAGCATATGTAGCCCAGAGATACTCAGCTTTTTCACTAGTTCATTGTGGTGTAAGAAGACCAACATGATGGATCTATCTAAGATCGAGCTCCCTTTATTAAAATCTGTGCTATGAGACTGCTAATCTTAACGCTTCAAACTCAAAAGGAGCAGTTTCATTTTTGCCTGGCTGCACTGTCCTTGACATGCCATAACATTCCCTGCACTACACACTGCCTGTGTGTATCAGTGTGTGTATCAGTGTGTGTCAGTGTCTCACATGAGCACACCCTGCGAGTCCTTGTCTAGAGACCTTGAGGGATAAAACGACATGAGGGCCCTTCTTCTGGGAGAGAGAGAGAGAGAGAAAGAGGGAGCAAAAAAAAACCCTGAAGAGATAAGAAACTTCTCCGCCGGCAGGAACGAGCCGTCCTGAACGTTTCCCTTCGACGTCTGCAGCATGTGCAGATAGGAGATAATATCTGTAACAAGTTCACTGTTAACCGGAGTTATCTGACCATAACAGACAATGAACTTTACATAGGCATCCCAAGCTATGTGTATCAGTTTGTGTGTGCGTGTGTATGTGTGTGTGGTGTCCACAGGTGGGTCGCCGTGGCTCCAAACCAAGGAGGGAGGATAAGTGCTGAGTGAGCACCGACAACAGCTACTCTGTCTTTCTCAAACATCTTCAAGGTCCCTGTGGAAGGGATAAATGGCCAAGAGGAGGTGCCTTCCCAGGAGACACTCATCTGGAGCTTTACAGGGTAAGTCCTCTTTATGCCTCCATTCATTCCAAAACTTCATTTCATTTCTAAAAGAGTGTTGGAAAGTAGAGAAATGTCAGCCAAACTTAAGCAATGTTGTTTTTTTAACAGATAGGATCTGTGTTTTTTTGCTCTTCTTCTACATTTCAAGCGATTTCAGTCAAACGACAAAATCTTTTCTGAGTTCTAACTTCTTTTGGACATGTAGACTATGTAACTGACCATTTTTTTTTCCCGTCCCTGCCTTCCAGGAGCCGGCGTGCAGCGACAGGGCAGCAGGACTCTTTGCACTCGCTGTTCCTTTTTCCTATGCATATACCTTTTTCAGATGTAACTTTAAAGAGGCATAGGGCATGGGAAAATGGGGCTGCAGAGGTATTCCACCTGGCAGACGGCCGTTTCATCATCTTCTCTGCGGGACAGCTGACCTCAAAGCGCACACACATTTTTTTTTTGCTCCAGGCTTACTGTTTAGACGAAGACGGCGAAGCTTATATTGCCACACACCAGTGATTTTTGTGTCTCTGTGATTCTGTCATATCATAACTCAAATTTTCATATTCATTCATGATGACATTGTGTGTGTTGATAAAGGGGATTTTGCATTTTGCTACATCATACATTGTTTATTTAAAACATCTGTTTGCTGTTGTTTTTTTGTAAATAAAGAAATCTTGGCATTATTACTGAATTTGACTTTTATGCATTCTGCCTTTTTAACTGTAAGTAATGGGGTCTTTAAGTCCAGCAGGCTGACAGGCAAGTTTGACATTTTTAAATTCTTACATTCTTATTTTTAATTGCACATAAAAGATTTAGGGTGGTGATACACTAGGCAACTTTTTGTGCTACTCTGATGGACACAGTGGCCAAGAAATTGCCTCAGTATTGCTGCTTTAACCCCAAAAAATGAGACATTTTAAACTCAGTCGACTGCTTTCTTCACTGTGTTGTTCGCTGCTAGAAGTGTTGTCATTTTGTATTGTCAAAACTGCCCAGTGTGTAACCAACAAATAACTTAACGTCTACTAAAGTTTCCATTTCTTCTAATACAACTACCTGTAGCTCATAGACAGTCTTGAAAACATATAATTATCTATTTCCCTCTAAATGAAAAGATCAAAGGGTAGTAGCGCAAAAAGTACTCAGATCTTTGAATAAAAGTACCATAATATCTGAAACCTCTATTAAACGTTTTGCATTCAAAATACTACTTTAGTAAAAGTACAATATGAGCATCAAAATGTATGAAAAGTAAAAGTCTGCAGGCAATCTTCTTGCAAAAAGTTAAGAAAAAAGCTTCTTTTAGATGGCTTTTCATATTGAAATTGTTAGGACATTTAATCATATAGCTGGGTAGCAGCACAAACAGGCACAAAGATTGAAGAACATCTTTAATGTGATAACAATTTCAATATGAAATAGCCATCTAAATAAAGGCTTTGACTTTTTGCAAGAAGACTGCCTTGGACCTTTGTTCTTTTTTGAATAAAAGCTTGTTCTTGATAGATTTAACCTCAAAACACATTCCTGTTGATTTAGAGCAGATGATTGGGTTAGAGGAGAGATGTTCAACAGGGGGTCCAGTACCTTGAGGGGATCATCAGAGTCACTGCAGAGAAAATTATTGTTTTCATCAAAGTAAAATGTCTAAACATAAATCCAACATATTATTAGCAAATAATTTCCCACTGATGATAGGCTTACTGGCAAGGTAGTCACTAAGATAGATAGGATACAATATATACTGAGGCATCTCTGTGTGTGTGTAACATTTAAAGATGATTTATAAAATCATGCCAACAATTATTATTTTAAAAGCTTAGTATTCTATGCACTAAAACATGAAGGCTTTAGGCCGCCCTACACTTTATTGTAGGCACAGGTTGCTATGCAACTTGATTTTATACAATATGTTTATGTAGTAGGGGGTCCCTGCTCTGTCTCTCTTTCAGCTAAGGGGTCCTTGGTTTAAAAACATTGAAGCCCCCTGGGTTAGAGCATTGCACGATCATATTACGTTAATACAAAAACAATGTTGGCAATTTATTTAACATGTTAAAAAGATGAATACAAAGTAAAACTTAGAAACTGTAATAGAAAAACTAAATGGGGCAACAAGCAACAAATTAACAACTCAAATAATAATGTTCCTGTTCAAAAGGGAGAGGAAGAAATGGCCCCTGTGACTTATTCATAAATGCATACATGTATATATGACATTATTAGATTGCTGATGCATACGTGCATTAGTAGCGCTTTGTTGTAGCTGCTCAAGGTGTAGCTAGTTTGAACTACTTTAGTCCAGTGGTATCCAACAAAGGGCCAGCAGATAAATCTGAGGGGTAGTGAGATGATTAATGGGTTATCCCTAAGAAAAACGTCTGTTACACGCTCTGCTACACAACTTCATTTTTTTTTTTTTACTTTAGACTAGTGCTGTCAGTTAAACCCCTTTTTAACGGCGTTAATGCATACGGATGAGGATTAGGGCCACTGGTGAAAAATGTATGTGAGTTCTGACTTTATTCTCAGAATTCTGACTTTCTGAGAAAAAAAAGTCAGAATTCTGAGAATAAAGTCAGAATAAAGGGAACTTTATCAGGATGCATAGTATCCTGATCCATGAAATAACTGGCCTTTAATAATAAAAAATCTGCCTGCCTCTATGGGAATTTAACATAGAGGTGTGTATACTTATGCCCCCTCTATTTTAAGGAAGAAGTGTCCTTAAAGGTTGGAATTTACTTCATTTTTTAATTAAGCCATTAAGATAAATTTCCAAAAGATTTTATTGCTCTTTTTAGTGGGTATAACTTACTTATATATAAGATATACATGTACATATATAATATATGATTAGTAAGGCTTTTATATCAAATTCCTACCCTAACTATTCACCTAGCTCAAAAAAAGGAAAATGGGACAACTTTTTGACTTCCTTTAGGTGGCAGGGGTGAAAATAAGTCCTAAGTCAAACAGGATGTAAGCTCTACAGGATCATTTTGTATGGCTATTATGTTTTTACCAAATGATGTATAGATTTTTAAGGATTCTACTATCAACTGGCTTTAAAAATAACGCATTTAGCTTCCATACATGCCCCCTCTCTCCTCTAGATTTGACTCCGCCCTTGCATCAGCCGTATATACTGTAAGATTGATTGCATCACTATAATCATCAGCTGTTGCTGATCTCATTAGCGGCTGTCTCACTGAACCTAAGAACAACCCCATCATGATCATCATCCTTATCATCATCATCATCCAGCCTTGGCTCCGGTGGCTCTGGCTTTTCAGGCCACTTTCTCCTTCCACTCCGCTACATTCCAGAGAGAAATATTGTACTTTTTATTCCACTGCATTCATCTGACAGCTTTAGTTCCTTCAAAAATTAAGATTTTTGCACACAAAACACATGTAGTTAATGAAACACAATGTTTTATTTCTAAATGAAACTCCCCAACAATTGACAGCTGATTGACAAAATCGTTTCCAGTCTCTAAAATGTGAAGAGTACTTTTAGTACTTTATCCCTTGTGTAGTCTTCCCGTTAACCATGAACTTGCCCTTCCAGATCAAAATTTTTTAAAAAAATTGTTCTTTTCCGATGTTTTTGCCACTTTTTCCAGCTTTTGGCGCTTTTAAAAAAAAAAACTGAGCTGGCTTAATAATAGGTTTTACACCTATTCTTGGAATTCATGGTCAACAAACCTCATTTGTATCAAATTATACATATGTTTTTAGTTAACAAGGCAGAAATTAAGAATTATTTTAGATAACAGTTAAGATCAGAGGATGTTGAGTGGATCTCAGATGGGTAGTGTTTTGAAACCATTAAAAAAAAAATTCTATAAGATGAATTAAAACACCCAAAAAATTCAACAAAAGTAATCTTTAATTTTACCTGAATGTTGTATGGAATCATCCATGTTATTTTTGGGCAATTTGGTTGATAGAAATCCACATTTCTGATATAAAACATTTAGAAACAGGTCAATTTGACCCGAGGACAACATGAGGGTTAAGTCAAATTTTCAATGCTGGACTTTTACTTGCAGAGTATTTTTACAGTGTGGTATTAATCCTTTTCAAAAGATGTAAAGGATCTAAATACATCTTCCTGTGGGGCCACTTGGTTGTCTGTGATTTGTCTATGAACATGAGGTTTTTTTAAGAAAAAGATGGAGAAAGAGACAGAAAGCATGAGAATGAAGTGCAACAAGGTGAAAACAAAACACAGCTCCAGCCAGGCTGTTAGTCCTTCTTCACTCACCTGGATTCAAAGGGATCATTGCCATTCAAGTCACCAATCCTCTGCCCTCTCCCAACGGATCCTTTATTGATGCCGGTGTTGTCTTCAGTGCCAGGAACTGTCCCAGTTAATGCTGCAGACTGAGGCTTTGTATATACTATATATGGCCCAGTAAGCCTTTAAATTAATGATGCTCTTCTCATTATAGTAGTTATTGACCCAATCGTTTTCTTTGATAACTGTGCCTCCTGGTGGGAGGCGTCAGTATTTATTTTGCTTGTATATTCAGAGAGAAGGCCCTGCTGGATGACCCCCAACAGGACTGCCAGCAACAATGGTTTTCATAGTAAATCAATCTGCCAATTATTTTATCAAATGTCTTGTCCACAACTCAAAGTTATTCAGTTTACTGTTACAGAGAAGCTAGAAATGATTCACATTTTAGAAGCTTGAGTCAGAAAAGTTTTACTTTTCTTTACAAAAAAATAACTCACAGTCCTTAGAACCTTCTAAAGTCGACGCTGTCTTATACAACAGGACAATACATACTTTCTATGTCTTCTTTAATATCTCCTGGGGCCCGTTGCACAGAACCAAGATAAGGGATTAAGCCGGGATTTTCAAGTTATCCTGGATGAATTTAGCTTTGACTTGGTTGCAAAAAAGCAGGTTGAATTAA
Source organism: Etheostoma perlongum (assembly GCA_026937815.1). NCBI lineage: Eukaryota > Metazoa > Chordata > Actinopteri > Perciformes > Percidae > Etheostoma > Etheostoma perlongum. The sequence goes on from CM049387.1 coordinate 8,638,288, forward strand.
ACCCAGCCAAGTAACCATGGAGATTTATTCTTGCTCCAGAGCGGGCTAACAGCCGGGCAAACAGCCGGGCAGACAGCCGGGCTGACAGCCGGGCTAACAGCCGGGCTGACAGCCGGGCTAACAGCCGGGCAGACAGCCGGGCTAACAGCCGGGCTGACAGCCGGGCAAACAGCCGGGCAAACAGCCGGGCAAACAGCCGGGCTAACAGCCGGGCTAACAGCCGGGCTAACAGCCGGGCAAACAGCCGGGCTAACAGCCGGGCTAACAGCCGGGCTAACAGCCGGGCAAACAGCCGGACAAACAGCCGGGCTAACAGCCGGGCTAACAGCCGGGCAAACAGCCGGGCAAACAGCCGGGCTAACAGCCGGGCTAACAGCCGGGCAAACAGCCGGGCTAACAGCCGGGCAAACAGCCGGGCTAACAGCCGGGCTAACATTAATCCGGGAGTCTCGTGTTAAATCAGCTGCCGCCCTGATCCAAAATAAACGTGTTTAACTGTTATTCTGTTGTCTTCTGAATGTGTTCTGATTTATTTTTATTAAAATGCATATTGCCTTCCCAGAAACCCTACTATTGCAGTAGTTGCAGTGGCACCCAGATGCAGAGTGGCAATCGGGAGAGTCGGGACTTTTCCCGGTGGGACGGTAGTGTTTGGAGGCCGTGAGGGACTAATAACTAATAATAGTTATACATACACAAGTTCTTAGCAACACCATCCGGCTGCGTGGTGTGCGGCCGCTGCCTGCCGGCAGACCTGTGCGTCCTTCAGAGTCCGCTCTCTGTAAAAGTAGAGATGAGCAGCACAGCCATGGTCTACGCAGCTTCAGGTTCATACAAGACACTCCGGAGATTAAGTGGGACAATGCTGCGATATTCCCAGATGACATTAATGGCAGACTGGTCAGATACCAATGCATTCATGGTTTCATTTCCTTGTTCTTCTCTAATAAAGGATACTTTGTGTTACTCCTTAATATGTAGGCCTAATGTTTTTTATTAGGTATTATAGCTTACTTTGTTTTTTTTTTTACTTTCTCAATTAGTCTCACATCACTGGACCAATAATGTGGCCTGTATAGTGTAGTGTAGTTTACATTCATCACACAGGGAACGCCACAGTGCTTCTTAATCTTTTTGTTTTGGTGCGGTCACTTGTCAGCTTGGAGCTTGGGAGAAGAAAAATAACATGAATAATACATTGTTTTACAGATATGCTCACAGTGTTTATTAAAGTCACTTACTTCTTTTTCTAGTTGTTGTCCCTTTCTGATCGTTCTGTATGAACATTACTTGTAGAAAGATATTTAGAATTAGACAGAGCTTATAGAGATTTGTGCATATGGTTGTAAAACATGTTTTCACATTGTAAATAAGGGTTTGAAATTAAGCCTAGAGTCCTTAGTTAGTTAGTTACAGAGTTTATTTTTGGTCCCCTGATTGCCAAGACTTGGGATAGCAATTTTCAAAAGCCAAAAGATTTTGTTTTTATTGTTCTCTGTGTGATTTTAAAACATTTCTGTAAGATTTAATTTCCGCTTAGTCTTTTTTTGTGTCTTCATATTCATATAACAAGTTACACTACATTAATGTTGCATCCCTGTAGCATGCATATCCTGATAGCCCAGGCTATCTCAAAAGAAATGAAGTGTGCATCACAGGGTTGAGGTTACATATACAATACATACCAATTAAACAAAATATTGGAATAAATGGCTTAGACCTCTATTGTCAAAATAGTTGGCGATTCATTTAATAGTTGACAACTAATCGATTTATCAATTCATTTTCGCAGCTCTATATTTAGCAATGAATCACTTTTAAAAGTGAAGTGTCACCCAATGTAAATTTCATGGCATTCCATCCAATAGTTTTCAAGACATTTGAGTCAAAACTATAAAACGGTCTCACCAACTTCATGGAAATCCATGTAATAGTTAATAGAACATTTCAGTGAAAATCAAAAAAAGTAGAACGATACGACAACTTATCATTTAAACGCAACTTTAAACCCCTATCCTCCTTTAAACCCTTGTGTTGTCCTCGGGTCAAATTTGACCAGTTTACAAAAGCTTTCTATATAGAAAAACGAATGTTGAAAAAAACTACAAAAAAACAGGAAAAAAATCTAAAAAAAACTTTCTTTTTAAACGCTGAAAAAGTGACCAAAAAATTTGAAGGGCTTTACACAAAAACAGTTAAACAGTTAAAAAATAAAAACAGATAATAAATGATAAATAATTTAAGTACATTTTCTTGATGGTACTTGCACTACATACTTTTACTTAAGTACCATTTTCAATGCAGGTCTTTTACTTGTAACAGTATTTTTTACAGTGTGGTATTAGTAATTATTTAGACTAAAATTAAATGTAAATGTGCTGTATTTATATAGCGCTTTTCTAGTCTTAACGACTACTCAAAGCGCTTTTTTACATCATACAGGATACATTCACCATTCACACACATTCATACACTGTGGACGAGGCTGCCGTACAAGGTGCCACCTGCTCATCAGATAAACACACACTCACACTCCGATGCGCAGCATCGGGGGTAACTCGGGGTTCAGTGTCTTGCCCAAGGACACTTCGACATGGGACTGCAGGGCCAGGGATTGAACCACCAACCTTCCAATTGGCAGGCAACCACTCTACCGCTGAGCCACAGCCGCCCATTTACATTACATTAAAGGAATGTACAGTATGTTGAGGGATAATCACAGACTGGAATATGTCAACTTTTACTCAATACTACTTCAAAACCACTTCTATGTTCTCAAATAAACACAAAAATTGAATAAGACACCCCAAAATTAATGAAAGTAGAGATTTGTATTTGCCAAAGAGCGTTGTGTGGAATCAATCATGTTATTTGGGGGATTTACAATTGGGTATTAAAAAAGAACATTGGTATAGGACAACATGAGCACAACATGAGGGTTAAGTGAAGGATCTGAATTCTTCTGACTCAGCATATGTCTGACAACCTGCAGGGGGGGGGATCCCTCCAGCAGCAGGTATTTCATTTCCTATTCTGAATCCCAATTGCAAATCATGAATGAACAAGGCACAGCCCCTTTATGACTGAGTGACTCAATCAGTTCCCTATTTAGCTGGTGCCACCTAATGACTCTAACGTGAGGCAATACACACCTCGGGCAGACTGGAGGGCGCCGTCTCTCCGCGTCTCTCACGTAGGTGCGAACGGTTCAATCGGGAGACAATGGAGCTCAATGGATCTCAATGATCTAGCAGTTACCTCCGCTTTGATGTTCCTTTGAAGATGCAAATCTACAACGAGCAGAAAGCGATCCCAGCTGGGAAGCCATGACACCGGACGCCAAAGGCGGAATATGTGGCTGCAGCCGCCGGAGGCAGCATGTCTTTGAGCCGCTTCACAGGCCCGAGAGCCGGGCTGGTTGGGCCTGCGTGCCGGTGCCTTTTGCCTAACATGTGCCTGTATATTCTAACACACAGGCCACCTGTATGGCTGTGGTGGAACTACGTACATTTACTCAAGCACTGAACTGAATCATACACGTTGAGGTTTCATTATATGTAAATCATAATTACATATATTTCAGAGAGTCATTTTGTTCTTTTGACCCCACTACATTAATCTGACCGCTCTAGTTACCAGTTATATTACAAATTAGGATACTTAAGTTGCACATTAAACACATGTGGTTTATAAAATATGTGTTATTATAAATGAAACTACCCCACAATTGACTAAATGTGAAGATTGTTCTGCATTGAGTACTTTTACTTTTAGTACTTTAAGCGCTTCATTTTATGAGATTAGAGAAAATCAGATATTCTATTTGCTTCTCAGAAAGGAAATTCCATAAAATTTGGCAAATTAGCTTCCTAGATCATGTTAGGTCTCTCCATATAGACACAGACCCTGATGTCTAGGCAACTAATTATACTCATGATACTTACATACTTTACTTACATTTCCAATGCAGGAGTATTTTTTCCACGTGGTATTAGTACTTTTACTTAACCTTCGTATGGTGTTCGGGTCAAATTGACCCATTTCAAATTTTTACAAGAAGAAAAATGGTACAACTTTACATTTTTCTACCTGAAAATCAACGGCCTTACCTTATTTTCTGTGATAAACATGTATTCCTGACTCAATTCAGAACATTATTCTGGATATAACCACTTATGTTTTCTCCATAGTGGATTTTTAACATGAATTATAACCTTATGACAAAAAAACGGATCACACTTACATTTTGAATTGTGTTCTAGTAGAGACTGATTGCATTCCCTACACATATCTCAATTGTTTGAAATTGAGATAAATACAGTATTTGTTAATAGATTATGCAGGAAAATGTTATTTCAGAATTTTTTTTTAAAACGCCAAATAAGTCACGGCTCAGAGAGACCCGAGGGATACGAGAGGGTCCCGAAAGTGAAGACGATACAAGGGATAAGTGCAGGATCTGAGTACTTCTTCCACCTGTGTGGTGTGGTCACCCAGGTTGTCTGGGATTGCTCCACGGCCAACATGAAGTTTCTTCAAAGAAAAAGACAGAAGGAGAGACAGAAAGAGAACAAAGTGAAAACAGATTCACTAGACTGAGCCTTTGGTTCCATTTCAAATCAGGAATCAGGTTCAGGAATGACTTTGATTGTGTTTATGCATTTTCTCTTTCACCTTTCCCGTCAGTGACTTGCATTGGAAGTGTAATGTATCACATCTTTGAGTTGATTTACTAAATAATATATTTACATATATATAATATTGTTAACTTTTTTTGGGGTTTACACCATTTGCATTATGTACGTACAGCAGATGTTATGAATCTACAGTACCTCTGGGTTTTACCTCCCATTTACCTCAAGTTCTGCTACTATCTGATTGGTTAGTTCAGCTACATGTGGGTGGGAAACAAGGAAGTGTTCTTCTTGTTGCTGTTGGGAATCTAACCTTCATGTCACATTCCCTCATTTTTAAAATGTGTGAAATGTTTTCTTTATTTTTTCAAAGATATTCTAAAAAATAGACCTATAACCCAAACGTCTCCGACCCAACTCAAAATCTATTTTGATAAGTTGTGGTTGTAGTGTAGTGTATTGTACAATTGTATGTGTATGTCTTAGGTTTCTTTGTGACATGATTCTGTGACAACTGGAGAAATTGTCAGCAAATGTAACTGAAAGATAACAAAGCAAAGAGGCAGGTTGTGTGTTATTTAAAGCTATTTTATTTGTGACATTGAACATATAATATTTTCAGCAAATACATTTACATCATTTCAACCATACATACAAGTTATATCTACTGCAGTGCTTCAGGTAGGCCGATTATGTTTTCTCTCTTTTAGACAGAGAAAATATCTAGATTGTAGACACCGTTATTGAGGTCTAGAGTGCAGGCAGAGTTCAGTAGAAGTGTGGAGGCATGATGGCCGGGTGGGGACAGGGACAGGGACAGGGACAGGGACAGGGACAGGGACAGGGACAGGGACAGGGACGGGGACGGGGATGGGGGTGCTGGTGCTGGTGCTGGTGCTGGTGCTGGTGCAGAGGAGCGGCCAGGGTTGTAGTGTAGTGTATATTACACTTAGACCGGGGAGTTGTCCACTCAGACCGGGGAGTTGTCCACTTAGACCGGGGTGCTGTCCACTTAGACCGGGGTGCTGTCCACTTAGACCGGGGAGTTGTCCACTCAGACTGGGGTGCTGTCCACTCAGACCCGGGAGTTGTCCACTCAGACCGGGGAGTTGTCCACTCAGACCCGGGAGCTGTCCACTCAGACCCGGGAGCTGTCCACTCAGACCCGGGAGCTGTCCACTCAGACCCGGGAGCTGTCCACTCAGACCGGGGTGCTGTCCACTCAGACCGGGGAGTTGTCCACTCAGACCCGGGAGCTGTCCACTCAGACCCGGGAGCTGTCCACTCAGACCCGGGAGCTGTCCACTCAGACCCGGGAGCTGTCCACTCAGACCGGGGTGCTGTCCACTCAGACCGGGGAGTTGTCCACTCAGACCCGGGAGTTGTCCACTCAGACCCGGGAGCTGTCCACTCAGACCCGGGAGCTGTCCACTCAGACCGGGGTGCTGAAACAGGAAATCAGGACGCAGGTCCTGGACCTCCCGTTTCAGCTTCATCCTCCTGTTTTGGAACCACGTTTTCACCTGATTGTGAATACAAGGCAGCTGTTAACTTATGCACTATAATGACACTTTATTTACTTATACAGCACTTTTCAGACATGCAAATGTAGCACAAAGTGCTTTATATAATACCCCCCCCCCAAACACATATATATACCCACATAACACAATAACCCGCCCACCCCAGCCCCATTCACCTACCCACCCACCCCAAAATCGACAAAAATGAATTATTTAAAACAGGAGCCGAGCTGCACCGATCAGAGAAAAACGCCATCAGAAATGGAAATCCTATCAGAAATGTTATTAATCCTCAGTTCTGCATTATAATGACCACCCTTATTCATGAGGAGACCTATATCTGCCCTTTAAAGTTTTTCCTGATGATACTTACACACTTTTACTTAACCCTTGTGTTTTCCTCCCGGGAAAAAAACGGACAAAAAATTGACATATTTGTCCCTTTTCAGACTTTTTTTTAACTAGTTTTACAGTACTTTTTGGAATTCATGGTCAATAACCCTCATTTATATAGAATTATACCTAATATTTGAGTTAAAAAAAAACAAATTATGAATTATTTTGACTAATAGTTAAGAACAGAGGAACGTACAGAGGAGTTTAGTCAGGATTCTATTGTATTTGCAAAGAGCGTTGTATAGAATCCATCCCTATTTTGTGGTAATTTGGTTAAAAGAATCCCATATTTCAGATCTAGTCATTTTTAAAGGGTCACATTTGACCACAGGAGGGTTAAGTAACATTTTCAATGCAGGACTTTTACTTGTAACAGAGTAGTTTTACAGTGTGGTATTAGTTTTTTTTACTTAAGTGCAGGATCTGAATACACTGTTAGACTTTGCTGTCATTCCTACAGTTACCACAAAATGCCCAGTGAAATACCATGATGTTCTTTTCCGGTTCATTACTGTAATAAGCATTGCATTATAGGCATTAACATTTCACTTCCAGTGATTTACTGTATATTTTGAGTTTGCGGTAGTCTGCTGTAACACAGCAGTAGTGCTGCTGTAGTTGAATAAGACAGACTTCTAATGAAATTGTTATAATGTTACAGGAGCATAGAAATTAAATGGAAAAATGAAATATCTCTATGAAATGAAATACATTTAATCTGTTATGCTTTTAGCAGTGAAGGTAATTTAATAATGAACTTTGGCATGTTACGGTCTAAGAGCGTACTTCTTCCACTACTGGTCTGTAACAGGGCCTCAAACCCACCTGAGTTTCAGAGAGGTTCAGCTTCTCAGCAGTCTTCCTCCTCTGCACAGCTCCCAGGTATCTGTGCGTGCAGAAGGCCTTCTCCAGTTGGCTGATTTGCTCCGAGGTGAACTTGGTCCTCATTCTCCGCTGCTGGGTGGCTTCCCCCTCGCTGTCATCCCCCACCTCGCTCTCAGACCCCGACGTGGAACCGCAACTATCTGGAAGGAAGAACACCATTTAGTCTAATTACTCCAGCCCAAAATCAATATCTGTCGCTCTCCACTCTGGAGGTAATCTATGAACTTACTGTTTGGCGACGTCGGGGAGTATTGGCTCCTTGATCCTTCTGTAAACCCCTCCATTTCACTCTGGACTTTTGAATGAAATGCATCAACCACGTGGTAACTTTTGGAAAGCCATTCCACAGAGAAGTTTGCCATGTTGTATCAAGCAGTGGTCTCTGCTCCTTTTTGTTTTGGGTGACTCTTCTATATAGGAGGGCCACACGTCTTTATTTGCATATGCAAAGGGCCTCAACGGAACAACAGAAACCTGATGGTCGTTGTAATTGAGGTTAATAGAGGCTAGGTTGTGGTTTTTCTCACCTCCGTGGCTGGTGCCAGTAAGTCTGAGTATCAGTTACCTGGCATCAGCATAAAGTGATTCAGGGTGATATCCCCTATCAATACAAAATGTTACTGTGGAGCACAATTACAAAGAGGTTTCTAGTTGGCTTTCAGTCCTACTCTGCGATGTGGGGGGTGAACATTGGTCAAATATATTCCCTTATTGCATACAGTGTCACAATGTATCAAATCTTAGCCACATGCTGGTTTTCTGGACACCAAAAAAAAAACAGCTGCAATTAAAATTTCTCAATTCTGGCTGTCAAAACAATCAATTAATGTTAGGCATTTGTTGAGGTTTTGTGATGCCTTAAGTTCCAAAATTAAAAAATTAAAAAATGTTTAAATTTAAAAATTAAAATGTCTCAGTTCTGAGTGTCAAGGCAGTGTGTTTTGTTGTTTTAAGAAGCCAGAAGACCAAAAATGTAAAGTATTTCTGATTAAAATGTCCTAACCAGCTGTCAAAACAGGATCAAACAATGAACCGTGTGTGTGTGTGTGTGTGTGTGTGTGTGTGTGTGTGTGTGTGTGTGTGTGTGTGTGTGTGTGTGTGTGTGTGTGTGTGTGTGTGTGTGTGTGTGTGTGTTTAAGACACCATGAGTCCCCAAATTTAAAGGCATTTCCTATGTCTCCAATCCTGGCTGAATCAAATAATTCAGCCATGTGTTGGTGTTTTAAGACACCAAAATGTCCCAAATTTGAAACCATTTGAAATTAAAATGTCTCAAAAATTGTTTTGTTTCTGTTTGCAGTTGACAGACAGACAGACAGACAGACAACCCCCCCCTCAGCTGTCTGAGCATCAAGCAACCTGCTGGTAATGAAGCCTTTGTTGTGGTGGGACAGGGTGAGTGGCTGGGTGTGTCCGCAGTCAGAAAGTGAGAAAGTCCTGTTTGATCTGTGTTGATCCATTTGAAAGAGAGACATTTGTTGAGGAGCAACCTTCAAACCCCACACAACAGGTGTGTAACCTGTATCACTGTCATAACCTGACCATGACACATGGAGAGGCAAGCTTACATCAGGTAAATCCAGAAATCAATTTAACAAAAGTGATTGATAAAGGAAGCATGTTGCAGAGTGGAAAAAATAAGCAAAAGACATCCAGGGATCAGTTTAAACCAAATATATGATAGAGGAAGCTTGATAACTAACGAACAACAAGGAATGGAGTACAGATTCCATTTATACTGTAGGGGCCTAAATGCAGAGATGGATGTTTTGTGGATTGGAATGGAATCCTTAAATTCATAGCCATTTATATGGTTGATTAATTTAAAATGGGGGGGGTAAATAGGGTTTCTTCCCACTACTTTTGGGACATGTCAAACACAAAGTGTTATTGATGTATCTCTTTGCTTTCTATTTTGTGTAATATTGTTATTTTTGTTAACACGAAACCCATTTCAATCAATCAATTAATCAATCAAGGATCAACTAAAGATGTCACATCACCAGGGAGAGTGCCTGGAGAGAGAGAGAGAGAGAGAGAGAGAGAGAGAGAGAGAGAGAGAGAGATTAGCACAGCCTACATGTATAATCTTGGAGCACCAGGCCCAGGTGCCACCAGAAAGACCTGTCAACTAACCCATCACCCAATCTCACAATCACACAATCATACAATCTCACAATCACACAATTATACAATTACACAATCAAGTTGACCGAACAGACACTACTGAGCACTCGCAGGGTCGTCACAAGGAGCCAAAGCACAATGATGATTAAATAAACCAGTAAAAATGTGCACGCATGAGATTTATTTTGACTGTAAATGTTTTAATGAACGGCTCTGAGCTAAATGATGTCTATGAGCTTTTCACTATCTCCAAATCTCATAACACAATCAGGTTTTAACTGCAGGCCTCATTCAGACTTCAAACCAGAGATCAGATTCTTCGGCCACACAACCCAGACTCTCTGGAGCCGGGGTGGGGAGGGGGGGGGGGATCCTGCTGTAAGTGTAAACTCATCAATGAGAGGCTTAATTAGGACTAATTGTTGACCATGATTTCCCTGTTAGTTGGCGTTTGAAGTGCAGCGATGGGGACAAACAATGCACGTGAAAGCAGAGCATATGGCACCCATCCATAGGCATAGATTCCAGGGGGGGGGCACATATCCCATTCACCCCCCACCCCCAAGAGTTGTCTGCCTCACAAAATACCCCAAAAGAGGTACAAAAATGAACCATTCTATAGGCCTACAACAATGAAGTGAACAATACGGGACAAATATTTACATTAATAATTTCCTTTATGTAAATAAAGACATTCTAGCATAAATTGATGCAAAAAAGGCAACAATAGTTGCATCAAAATTAACCACAATGCTGGAAAATGAAGGTTAGGATTGGTCATAATGTGTCCCCACCGATGTTTCAACAATACATCCACCCTTGCACCCATAGGTGCAATGGGTGAAACCACAATGTCGGTATAAGACGCTGATGAAGAATTTGATGCTTGTTTGATGCATTTGTTACGTCAATGCAAGCTCAGTGATTTCATTTATTATGATTTGTGTACATGGATTGGTTTTACTGGGCTTTGGTCTCATACTAGGAGAGAATCCACCCAAAGATCCATACAATGAGTTGTGATAAGAGCCTTTAACCATAATGGATGACTCCCAACTTTATCAGTCCTTTCCTCTAGACCTCCTCCCGCCTTTGGATGAAAGACAGGATGATCTATTCATGTTGAACTGATCCTGCAATACAGATAATATCATCAGCTGTATCTTTAAGATACCCAGTGTTGTGTGTTGTTGTAACTTAGGAAAGAAAGGCAGAGCCCAGTGCTGCAGTATAGAAGATAAACTTTATTCAATTATAAATAGACTTTTTTTCTGAATTAAATACAACTTTCTATATCAAATATAATACAACATTACACATCAAATAAAAGCACTCTGGATTGCACTTGGTTGGACTCTTAAGTGTTTCAATGGGAAAAGTCTCTGGTTGACAGTTCTTCAGTAGAAGTGTGGGCTGCGGATCATGACATGTGGGTGGTGGTGAGGGGGCATCTGCTGCTGCATCACCAGCTGCGGGACTACTTGCAGCGGGTAAAAGGCCCGGCCGGTGGCGGGGTAGTGGGGTCGCTGTCCGGCCACGCGGTGATACTGCACCGGGGGCAGAGGCTGGAACATCAGGGGTGGGATGTGGGGAGCAAGGTAGTCCTGCACCTCCCGTTTCAACTTCATCCTCCTGTTCTGGAACCAGGTCCTCACCTGAAAGAAAGCACGAATACAGTTAGTATCCAGCCAGAGCAATGCAGAGAAAATGCGTTTTATTGTGATGTGAGCCCTATTTTATGAGTGAAATGACATGTTACTAAACTGTTTTTTCTTCTTACCTGAGTTTCTGTAAGATTTAGTTTCTGTGCCGCCTTCACTCTCTCTCCAGCATCCAGGTATTTGTGCTTGGTGAAGATCTTCTCCAGCTTGCCGATCTGCTCTGGGGTGAACTTGGTGCGCACACGGCGCTGCGCTCCGTCCTTCTCCATGTCGCTTCCCTCAGAGGAAGCCGCCTCGCTCTCGTACCCGGAGGAATACCCACTGATTTCTGAAACTGTAAGTGCAGGAAAAACTGGTTACAAACACTGCTTGTGCGATAAGACCGAATCGTCGGTTTAAAGTTGTGGGTCTAACTGCTGTACTTACTTGGCGAGGCGCAGCTTGTTGGATGGAAAGGGGAGCACATCAGGCCGGAGTCGTGCCCGCTCTCTCTCTCCGCTGGCTCCGTGGGTTCATCGGGCTTGGATGCTTTGGGTTTTGGCTGCAGGTAACCTTTGCCAAAAGCCGGCGGGCGTGGCTGCACCATGCAGGGAATGTAAGGTCTGCAGGTCGGCGCAGTATCCACGCCAGCTCCGTGTCCTTCCTCAGTCCGCGGTGTGTGCTGATGGCTCTGGGCCAGCCAGTCCACAGAAAAGTATTTCACCATGTTCGCAGTTCTGCTCAGTGACCTGTAAATCCGGCAGATGTCAGAGGGAGTGTGTGGTAGCAGCCTCTGGCCAGTGTCCGCTTTTATAGCGCCCTGGCCTTTGGTTTTCCATTTGCATATGTAGAGGCCCTTGTTAACGCCTGATCGATCCCGATGATTAGGGGTTAATGGCTCGTTATTGAAGTCTTTACATATCCTGTGAGTGTGTGAAGACCTGGCGCCGCCGAGTCTGTGAGAACCCTCCTGAGCTCATACATTTGTCCGCCCCGACTGAAACCACTGGGGGCTCTGCAGAAACAGAAACAGCTGGATCTCCTGCCGAGGTGGAGACCACTTTCATGTTGCTGCTGCCTGCATACAGAAGCACCGGGGAAAAGGTGTCAAAATAACCAGTCTTCTTAGGCCGGGCTCAGCTGGGACTCTGACTTAAAACAATACAACTTAATTTGTCCATGACTGATCTAATGTCTATCTTAATTACCTTAGGAGTTATCAAATAGGCCTGTGTAGTTGGACGAAAAGCATCTAAGTATTTGGTAGAAAGTAACTTTGCTTAAATGTAACTCTACTGCTTTTATATACTGTTACTTCATTTCAATAATTAATTCTGTGCGCCCTTATTTTATTATCAAATAAGACGTTACACATATTTATATGGTCCGTTTATGAAATATGAGGCTGTGTTACAGACTAATCTACCAAATCCACCTTGAACAACAAGCAGCCTTTTGCTTATATTAATGTAGTGGTTCACAAACAATTAGACCCCCATTTTATAATAATATAATAATTTGGAACATTAATAATAATATTCAACCAGGGTCCCTGATGGGATTTTTGCACAGAATGTGTATGAAACCCATGACCAACATAGTCATACCTTCCCCTTTTTTGCGTGTGGGAACCCTGGGGGTACCACTTTAAAAATTGTATTAATGCATTATGCAATATGAATCAACAATAGCGTCTACTATTCTGCATAGTGATAACATATTACGCACACTTTTATTTGCTGGACTTTTACTTGTATTGAAGTATTTTTGTGGCTTGTATATATTAAATACAACGCTGTAAATACTTCCTGCATCCCCTGGATGATATGACATATATATCTCTGTATTACAGCCGCTCCACATTTGAGTTCCTAATCCTACAGTGATCCGTGTATTCCACATGGTATACTTGATACACCTCAGCTCTCTGCAATGAGCAGTGGAGTTGCAATGGGAGAAAGCAATCGTTTGGTATTGACATGTCTTTGATACCCCGGTGAGTGCTGGCGCCGGCTACCCAAGAGCCAGTATTTGGCACAGAGGCGCTTCAAACGTTCCAGATCAAAGGTCCTACAGTAGCAACACAATTACTTCTGATTGTCGGCCCGTTCATATGGAGATATGCTAAAACAAGCTTCGAGGAAGCGGGGTGTTGGTGTGTGTGTGTGTGTGTGTGTTGGGGGGGGGGGATTTGAATGCCTCACATACGGCTGCCCATTTTACATATACCACTTACACTGTAGGGGCCTAAATGCAGAGATTGATGTTTTACGCATTGGCATGGACTCCTTTACATTCATAAACAGTTAGTCATTTATATATTTTATATTTATTCATTGATTTGAAACTTGGAAGGACTATTTAGAATATTAATAGTATTTACAGCTCGCCATTATAACGCACAGTTCATATTTAAGTTGTTTTTTGCGCAATTTAAATTACATTTGCGACATTTTGGGAAATGTTATTGTGATTGTTTATGCCTTTCTAATTATCTCAAGTGGTTTTACGTGGGTTAAGACAAAGAGAATCAGAAGAACGTCAGCTTCGTTCAGTGGAAAATAAATTAATCAGAGCCTTATAAAGTCAAATGATACACTTTTCATTGGCTTTGAGTGGCCAGCCCTCTCCTCTGGGGGTCAACACGATGACTGACAGTATCACATCATGTCGATTAGCTACCAAATAGACGCAAATGCAACTTTCCAGCAGGCAGACAGACAGCGCCTAACCCTGCGGGGAGATTTCTCCGCACGCAGCTGCGCAGGGACAATAATGCGCTAAACTGATCGTATAGTTATATGACAAAGCAGATAAGAGGCAGGGCCTGCTTGTCTCCTTTTATCGGCGATGGAGTCCCTTTTGGAGCTCTTTATCTCTGAAGCTTTGAAGATGCGCCCTGATCCCGGTAGATAACAATACAAAGCGCCCAGGACGTCGCCTTCACACTGCGGCGATTTCCTCACCTCTGCGCCGGCATGTGAGTCTGGATGCAAAAATTATATTCATCCTATAGGTATTTCTGTGCACTTTGGAAGCGGTATTACAATCCTGTATATTTCATAACTGCCATGGCAAATACAATGAATGCATTTTGGGCTTATACGAGCCTTTTCAGGTTATGTATGACAATATTTACAAGGGCTGGGAGGAAATGATTTTATCCCAATTCAATTATTTTGCCATACATGGGTGCCGATTCGATTTGTGCTGTGGTTCTCATTTCCTTCTTAAACTTCCTAACCCTATAAGCAAAATTTGAATAATACACATTTAGAGCCAATATTATAATATTTGATACATTTCTAAAAACTAATTGTTTTTTAAGAAGAATGCACATCACATGTCAGTCAGTCTGACATTTGTTTTATTTGTAAAGAAATACTGTACATACACATGGATCTTCTGCTTTCTGTCTGTTTATAACGATATGATGTAGTCGCTGTACAGAAAATATTTATATCAATCATTGGTAAACATAAATAAATAAAAAAAAGTTGTTTCTAGAGAAAAGAATCCATTTTAAAAATCGTTGCAGAAAAATCACAATAATTAAGATTTTGTATTTTCTGTCAGTGATGTACAGGACAGTGGTGGAAGTCCATTATTCAAGCAAACACTCCATTATGAGTACAAGTCCTGCATTTGAAAGTTTGATTTAAGTACCATTTTTTCTTATTTTACCAGTATTATTTCCCACTGAGAGCCAGAATCTCCTTTATAAAGGAGCCCTGGCTGGGACAGGTGCATAGAGCAAAAAGACTTGTCAGCTAATGACATCCAACATGACTAACAGGTGTTCAGTGAGAGGATATGTGAAGGTGACTATGAAGTCAACGCCAAGATAAGGGGGTAACATTCTCACCCAGTAACTTTCACCAAGAACCAGTATGGGTTTGAGGACTGATGTACCCATGTGACCAAAGCTTGCAGCTACTGAGTTTGAAGAGTCGGAAGAGAACAAAAAAAATTAGGCAATTTGTGTAAATCTGCCATTTTTGGATTCAAATGACAATGCATAAGCATCATTTTAATGTTTTAGCATGTTGAAGTGGAGCAGAGTTTACATGCTTGATGTACTGATGGATAGATTACTCTATTACAGTGCAACTTTTATGACAAGATTACAGGTTTTGTAGGTAACACTTTACAATAAGGTCACAAAAAAGGGTAGTTACTGTTTTTGAAAGAGTAACAAATGATTAGTTTCCTTTTTTTTTCAGAAGGGTAGAGACTGTTTTTGAAAGAGTAACAAATGATTAGTTACCATTTTTCAGAAGGGTAGTTTTAGTATTTTTTTCCCTTCTGAGAAAGAGTAACTACCCATCTGAATAAGTGTAACTACCCCTTTTTGTGTAACTTATTGTAAAGTGTTACCGTTTTGTGTGTACAACCTTAATTCGCAAAGTAACCACAGCTGTCAGACACATGTAGGGGATTCAAACGCACATTGTTTTACTATTAAATGTAAGGAAATAGAAGTATGAAGTAGCATGGAATGAAAATACTCAAGTAGAATATTAACCAACATTGCTTAACTACAGTACTTGAGTACACAGAGACACTCCACCACTGGTGTGGGCCCTCCAGAACCGGTCCAAAACATGCCTAACAGTGTTTTAACACTTTGATACTTTATTACTTTTTCTAAATTCATGAGAACCAGATATAAATATGAGTTTGAGTTGATAGTGTTCCAGAATGATGCGTTACTTCTGTTTTAGTCCTTCCTCCACAGCGCCGCAAGGAGGGTCTGGCCAGTCCACACAGCATTCTAGGATGGGAGAAAAACATGCTCTGGTTTATTGTCTTTTTATAGTCTTTGGTGGTGCTAAGCCCCGTACGCAGCTAAATTACCTCACGAAGGAACTTGTTTTGGTGGAACAAGTATACATTCCACAGTAGTTTTAGTCGTGCAACAGAAAACTCCGATTGGACAGATAGTCTAGCTAGCTGTCTGGATTTACCCTGCAGAGATCTGAGGAGCAGTTAACCATAGTCCTCAGAAATCCACCGGAGGTTAGAATTCCAACACAAAGAAAGCGGAAGGTAACGGACATCCGGCCGAAAAGAGAGACATCTGGCGGAATTTCTCCACTTCTGTTTGGTGTGTGTGGAAGACCTCAGCTTCCTCTGTGGGTAGAACATGTTGATCCTTTCAGATCGCACTTTGACCTGCTTTATAATAAAAAAGTAACATGGAAATCTCACATTTGACAACATGGGACCTTTAAAGCCCTACAGGAGGAGAGGAAGAGCAGCTATAGCTCTAACCGCCACACTCCACATCCTCTGACACGTGTGACAGGGCTGGAACCTTCCACACAGCCATTCCATCACGGATATTCTCTGACAATAATACGCTTTAGCAAGAGAGGGCTTAGAAAATCTCATTTATTTGGCTAAATTAAGCAAATCTTCATAGCACGTCACATTCCATCGCCACGGTGTGTTTCACGGCAGAAGACCACGGAGAGACAAAAAGAGAAAGAGAGAGAGAGAGAGAGAGAGAGAGAGAGAGAGCGGGTGGGGATATAGAAAAATAGACACCGACTGAACATCACTTCTCAAATAACATTATGCACACTGACATCTCATTATGTTGTATCATTTTCTCTGTAATGCCAAGGTCTTCTCTTGACAGTAAGCTCGTCTGGCTTTCACGACCATAGACTATGTTCCTGTTACACTATTAATAACAAATGCAATTATTTCACATTGTGCTGTTTGAATGGGATTAATATTAGGTATTAATATTAAGATATAATTCTCATTTGGTAAACTCCTAATCGGTAAACAAGTAGAAATTACGTGTCGTAGGTTAAGTAAAAAAAAATTATAATCAGTACAACTTTTAGTAAATTTAATACATGTCGAACATGTTTCAGCAACATCAAGCATACATTTGTCATGGGTGGATTCTCCTACTAGGGGGCCAGGTAGATTATGTGTCGTTACTGTATATTTTGCAGTAAGTCAGTATTGGAGAAACTAAAGATTTGACCGGATGATGGCGGTAAACAAAAAGTGAAGTGAACACCGGCTTCATGATTATCTGAAGCAAATTTAATGGCAATCCCACCAATCGTTGTCTAGACACTTTACTGAAAACTACAAATGTGAACCCCGCGGCCACACCAGAGGAAGAGTCAGAGGATCCTTAAATCATGAGGATGCGTCCTCTAGGGACCAAGGATATTTGTACCAAACCTTTTTTCAAAAGATTTTTCAGTCTGGGCCAAAGCAGGATTCCACCTAAAGGCCCTCATTGTGTCAGTTGATATCCAGTTTTAGTGACGCATATTCCCAAACAAAGTTACAATCGATCATATTACCACATTGCTACACAGTAATGTGGCTTCTGGAGGCCCCTGGGGGTCTCTGGCCCTGGTGCAGCTGCCCAACTCGCCATGTTGGTAATCCAGCCTTGGTGTTGGACATGCAGTCTGCATGGCTGCAATGATCAGACCACATGAGGCCTAAACAGCCAAAATGGGTCAATTCCCAAATGATTATAAATGTCAATATATGAGCTGAGAAAAAATCATTGCAAACCATTCACGCCACCCATTACTTCTCTTTGCGGAGGGGAAATATTCATAACAAACAAAGGGTGTTATAAATAAAGTTGCCTGGGGTGTAAACTCAATTCTTGACTTGAAGGAGAAATATTATGTCATTTTCTGTCATAACTATAATGTTATAATGTCCAATAAAAATGTTAAAGGTGGCCATAGCTTCATATAATGAGATAAACATATTTAAAAGAAATCCCTGTGAGCCGAAACCTCAGATTTCCCACTGTCCTGAACGCTCCATCTTCACCAGTTGTTCTACTCTCGGCTCTGTATGATGTCATAAAGAAATCCATATCATATATATCGTCTGCTCCAGACAGGAAAGCTACGGCCGTGTTTCATACCCTGCCACGTGTGAATGTTTTGCTCAGACAGAATATCATTCATTTACAATAAGAGAATAAGTTACAGATGGATTCTTGCATTTCAAGTGTTGCATACGGTAACTACTGCTACTATGGATGTATCATGAGCTAAACCGGGTAACAATGTTATCACTGTCACTCTGTCTCGAGCTAAAGCATTCTGAAATGCTCTATGTAATTTAAGATTAACATAGAGCATTTCATGAAACCCAAGGTTGCTTTACACAAGTACAGGGGAATAAAACGTCTGCAATAAATAGAAGGGGAGATTAATGTTGGCTACTGACGTACAACTAATTTGGGCATTCTAACATTATTTTAAGAATGAAACAAACATATTACATTCCTGTGGGCCAATTCCGGGACATTTTTGAATCATTTACAACTCATGAATCATGACTGACTCGGATTTCGCCCGTCGTCTTTCACTTTCCCCTTTGAGCTTTTAGTTGTTCTTTGTTAAATGTCCTTTTCTGTGATAGTACTGCCCCACTATCAGCAGATAACTTCAAAAATAAAATAAAATACAATTAGGCCTATATAAAGAAATTTCCTGCTACCTTTTACCTGGCTGGATACGCTGGATAACACAGGCTTTTCTGGTGTTAAAGCGAAATCTGTGACCCGTCAGAATGTAGCGCCGTCTACCTGCTGAAAATCCTTTTTTGACTTTGCGGGATAAATCGGACCGGGGCAGAGGCAATAATAAAAATATATCAAACTAGCGTTCATTTTACTGTGAGTCTTGTTTGCTGTTACAGGTCATTTATGATCATCAGATGGAAAATGACAGTTTCAGAAACATTTAAAAGTTACAAATAGTTACTTTAGGTTAAGGGGCCTTCGCAGATAGTGAACATGTGACAGCAGGAAAGGTTCTCCAGTCCACAAGGCTCTGCTTTCAGGACAACAGAGACATGCGATGGTCGTGACTTGAGCATGGAGCCTCGGTCTGGGCTTGGACACCAGGTGTTGACCTGGTGGTGGTGACTCGCTCTGGGCTGGTAGATGTGACCGGGGCAGAGCTCATTGGAAAGTGGCCCTGACCCTCTTCAGCGTGTCTTGGATCCTCCGTGTCTGTCGCTTCGCTGGACTGATGGAAGTTGGCATCGTTGTCGGCGGCCAATAGGTGGATGTCAGAGGTGGCCAGCCGGGCAATGCGGCGCCGAAGGTAGGCCTGCAGCTCCTGGTCCAGGCTGTAGGGGTACACAGCCTCCTGGAAGGCGTAGACCTGACTCACAACCTTTGCTATGCTCCTTGAGTCAAGGATGGACAGGTGGATGAGCAGGCGGAGCAACATGAAATAGAAAAAAAAGAACAGAAGCAAAAATGAAAACATGCAAAACATTTCTATTCGGTTAGGGATGCAACTAATGTTGATTTTCAATGTCAATTTTCTAGATTTATCGATTAGTGGTTGGGTCTATAAAATGACAGAAAATGATGAATGAAAATGAAAACATATTCAGTTTACTGTCACAGATGAGTCAAGAAACTAGAAAATATTCACATTGAAGAAGCTGGATTCAGATAAGTTTTACTTTTTTGTGTAATAAAAAGACTCAAACTTAGTAGTTATTAACCCATTAATCTTAGCAGCTCTTATCTAGCTGCATATCATACTCAAGTTTCCTTCCTCTGGCAGCCTCACCAGGTATGTCTGTGACCTGATTTAGAGAGAGCGGGGATAACCGGGTCCACTTCAACCAGCTGTGTCCCTGCCTTTCCCTGCTAGATCTCCTGACCCCAACATCTGGCTACAGCCAGTCGCCTCTCAGCATCTGGCCTGAAACCTCCTTTCCAATCAAACCCCATCCCACGGGCGCCATCTGGTGCAACACTGGCACCCCCAACCAACAACCCAAATCCAACAGCTGTGCCATTACCATCCAACCGCCACTTGTTGTGACCTCGGCATCTGGTCGGCCATATTGGAGTGAAGGAGAAGGACACTCATAGCGAGTTGGCCAACTTTGTCATACATGGGTTGTTGGGATGTGGGGAGAGAGCTCATTTTCAGTTAATGACACTGACTGTTAATATATTGTGTCACAGGATAGGACAAGTAGCAGGCTAATTCCACTGGCTGTACGTCCATTTCAGCAATATCCCATGAGTGGAAATTACAGCATGCAGGATCAATCAATCAGTGGTGGAACTAAGTACATTTACTCCAGTACTGTATTTAAGTACACATTTGAGGTATTTGCACTTTACTTGAGTCTTTTCTACTTCTACATTTCAGAGAGAAATATGGTACCTTTTACTTCATTATATTAATCTGATAGCTTTAGTTACTTATTACTTTACACATTCAGATTGTTGCATACAAAACACAGGATGTTTATGAATAGGATGTTCTATTAGAAATTAAACCAGCCAACAATATAACGACCCGTCTAGCTGAAATGATTAGACCATTAAATACTTCGTCGATTGACAGCACAGTTTTTGCATGAGTACTTTTACCTTTACTTTCAGTATGTTTTCCTGATCATACTTACTTAAGTGACATTTTCAATGCAGGACTTTACTTGTAACAACATTTCTACAGTTTATTAGTAATTTTACTTAAGTAAAGGATCGGAATACTTCTTCCACGACTGCAGTTATGGTATTAGTATTAGAGCCCCGGGAGCAGACTGGGCATTTTCTAAAAGTCCGGCCTTTTTTATTTATTTTTTTTAACTCAGAAAGATACTCACTCAGGCTTTTATTACAAGCCATTCAGACTGCAATTCCCCGTTTTACTGGATTACCTAAAACGTCCATAAGAAAACTACAGCTAGTTCAGAATGCTGTGGCCAGAGTCTTAACGAATCAAGGAAAATTGCTTAAGACATGAACCTTTTGTTTTCCATAGCAACAGCAACAGAGACCGGACGTTGAAAGACAAAAAGCAGAAATAGAATTCTAAGAAATAAATAAATGGGCCGGCCATATAAGGTCAGGAAGCTCATTACAGATTTAAAAGTGATTTCCCTCACCTGAGCTTGGGCCACTTGTAAGCTCCGGTGGTGAGCGCAAAGGCTCCGATCTCCAGCTTCTGGACGTGCATGGCTAAGATGTGCGCCGACGGCAGGGTGGGCCTCCTCCTCCTGGGTTCCCCCCCCATCAGACACAGGTCGTCACTCTTCAGAAACACCTGAGGAGACAGCAATGCAACCGCACAGTAAATAAATTAGTTCTCACTGGATTAGAACATTTTGAAAATTTCCAATTAAGCCAAAGTTTCAAGGTGCTTCACGCAGAAATAAGCATGTCCGATGTAGTGGTGTGATTTGATTGAAATAGTCGAAGAGGATTTTCAACAAATGCACATTAAAAAGCCAAGAGAGCATGGTTCTCTACTAGAGCTGGGTTAAAAAATCAATCTTTGTGTGAATGATCTGATATCGATTTATAAAATCAATCTTTATATACAGTATATGCCTTTTTCACCATGGATGTATAAGTAAAAAGTACATTAAACATACAATTCTTAAAAAAAAGTTAACCGGGTGTATTATACAACATTTGAGGGTGGCTTCGTGCTAGTACAATTTACAACAGAAGAAGTCATTTAATTGGGACCTTGTGAATCGGAACTGGATCGATTCAGGAAATCATTGGCGATACTCAGACCGATCCAGCTAAATAGAAAAGTTGGCAGGAATGTGACACATGTTGTCTGATGCATCGGTGACTTTCAGATGCAGAGCCAGCTGTAAGCTCTCAGCACACAGGCGGCTTGCTTGAAGCTGTTTTTCTATTGATTTGTTTGCCCTGCAGTCTAGTTTCACAATATGTGACCAGCGTTCAGTAACAAGCAACATACGTGTGTGCTTGCTCAAACGCACACACACAGACACACACGCACCTGCACAGCCCGCAGCTCCTCCAGGATCTCACACACCTTGGAAGACAGATGTTTCCAAGCCTGTTGGCAGGAGAAGAGACATTTTTATTTATTAGTTTACTAAAGGAAGACTAATTATACCCTGGCTTTAAATGCAACATAAGAGTCAATGAATATAATGAATAGAAGACATGGAAATACTGAAATTTCTAATTCTCAAAACGTTGCCTTTTAATTGTGTGAATTTAAATAAAAAAGACTCTTATTCACAGGCTACAATCCTCCTCATTGCGCTCACACTTTCTACATCTTATTTGAATGTATTAATGCAAATTACTCTTTTGTGATACTAATTAAACACCACCCAATTCTATCACGGCTGGGGAAAACGTTTCGCTCGAGGGCATGTGACTTATCACAGAAACTCAGAGTTTGTGTGAGGAGGAATTCATGAGACGCAGCCTTACTGGTAACTGCCTGACAATCACGTTCTCCAGACCGCCGAGGACCTGCATGGCTGTGGCAAAGTTCCTTGATTCGTAGCAGTGTTTTCCTATCCACAGATACTTGGTCAGCAAAGCAACTTGTGTCTGCAAGAGAAGAGAGCTTGCCATTAAAAACTAGGAAAAGCAAAATGCATAACCCCAGTAGGTCTTTACTGGGGTAAAGACCCAGAAGCAGGGACTACTCACATGTAGTCCCTGCTTCTATAGGACTACATGAGGCTGCAGAATGAAGCATGCCAATTGGAAAAAACAACAAGAAAAAGACTAGCACTACATATAGTGTAGTCAAAGGTGTCAATGCACTGTGCAATGCAAGTGTGCTTGGTTATGTGTTAAAGCATTGTGAACACGTTAAAATGTCTAAAAACAAATTGCATCTAACATTAGGGCTGGGCGATATGGTGAAAAACAAATATCACGATATTTTTAACCAAATACCTTGATATTGATACCGTAATAATATTGTAGTGTTGTGTTGGTGCTTTCACACCACAATGAGATTTTTGATAAAGTAATCATCAGTAATGTGGATATGATGACTAAGTGGGTAAAGTCAAATAAGAGAACAGTTACAACAGTCTGGTACTTTACTGTAATTCAGTCTTTAAAAACAGGAAAATACATTGCTTATGCCATATTACGATATCCAAGACAATCTAAGACAATATCGAGTTTCATATCACAATATCAAGATAATATCAAAATATTGCCCAGCCCTATCTGACATTTTGAATGGGAATTTCAGTTTAAGAATGTTTTTTTTGAAGTAAGGACCTGAAATTAGTTGAAGTGTAATCCACTAAAAGCATTTTGAACTTCGAATTTTAAGTTTAAGCTCCGTAAGCAGTTGAACGTATGTAATCTTGTATGTAGTCAAATACCTCAATAACTATATTGCGGCAATATTGTAGGGTTGCTGCCTAGACAAAACATTTACACAATGAGATTTTTGAAATAATCATCAGTAATGCAGATACATTGACTAAGTGGGTCAAAAAATTGGAACAGCTAGAACAGTCTGGTAAGTTGAGAAAATCACATCACTTTACCGTAATGCAGCCTTTAAAACCAGGATAAGACAACACTTGGGTCATATCACAATATGATGATATCCAAAACTGCCAGGGTGCGCTTGAGCAAGGCACCAAACCCCCAACTGCTAGGGGCGCCTTTCCATGGGCAGCCCCCTCACTCTGGCATCTCTCCATTTAGTGCATGTATAGGTACTGAGCATGTGTGTGTAATTCAGGCCTGTGTGTAATGTGTGTAATAACAACAGAGTGTAAATTGTAATTTCCCCTTGTTGTTAGTATTATTGTTATTAAAAAGATTAAGACGACATCTAGCCGCATACTGCCCAGCCCTAGCTGAAGTATTAGAGCTAGGGACATCCAAAATCTGAATGGATGTGAAGATGTCCTAAATGAGCTGATTATTTAAAAATGTTAACATTTCAATGGTGTGTTTGTTTTAAAAGTAGCTGAGGGACAAAACGGTGTCCATAAGAAAACAAATTCTAAAATACATTTATTTTTTATTGAGTTTCTCTGAGCTTTTCGTATGACAAATGACAACTTATGAAGCCAAAAGAAGACATTTTTTTATTTTTTATAAACCATTCAACCATGAGACTAGAGAAGCGACAGAAAGCACATAATGGGTAAAGTCTGTGGCTGACATCCAAATGAGAAGTCAATGGACCGGCTGTGGCAGTAATGGCTTCGTTTTTTTTGTTTTTGTTTTTCTCCCGCTGACCCTGTTGCTTTCATGAGTTCACGTCCCCTCTCACCTTAACAGAGTCACAGATGACTATTTCAGCCGAGACCCAGTTAGAAACACTGTCGGCATGTGTGAGCAGCTGCTGGAGGACTCCGTCCTCACATACAGGTAGAGCGCTGCCCTCTGCTGGCGGGATATGCTGGGTCACATTCCTGGAGACAGACACACACACACGGACACACACGTTATCACTGAAAAAACAATTACAATGATTAGTTAATTGCCAGAAATTAACTACCATAAACCTTTAGAATTGGTTAATCGTTATTGCTATTTATCCAGCAACAGTGCCAAACACCTTTGTCTTTTTTTGTCTTTGGGTTTTGAACCGGATTTGGAGATTTGTCACCTTTGGCTCTGGGAAATTAAGTATTAGGTATTTAAAAAAAAAATGAATTGCAAATATTGCATATTACCCTATGCTACTATTTACATAATAAATGGGATGATTATTAGGGTGGTTGGCTCAAGGATCATAATGGGTTTGAAAAGTCAATTTTTCTTTTCTTCATGTATGTGTGTAGTTATGTACAAATATATGTGTATATATGTATGTACGCATGCATGTGTATGTATACTGTATGTGTATTTGTATGTGCACCATCATAAAACCCTACTTTATTTTAACTAACTTTTTTTCTTTTTCTTTTATGGTTATTTATTATTATTGCTATTTTTATTATTATTAATATTATTATCATCAATGTTTTTTTATTTTTTTCATTACAAAATATATTAACATCGTAGGAATACTATAAATATGAAAAACATGTAAGGAAATGTACATTTTTACCTCACACACTTGCTAAAAGCATTAAAAAAACAAAAACAAAACAAAACAAAAGAGGGAATATTTTTTTGAGGAATGATGTTCATCTTTCCAAGAAAAAAATAATCTATGCCACCACCTCGCTAATAAACCTTGCATTTTGAGCTGTCTATAAGGAACATCAGGAAACCAGCCAGCACAGCATTCTCACCTGTTTGGGGTTGACACTTTGTCCCTGACTCCTTGTATTCTGGAGTTGAGGAAATGAACTGGATGACATCTTTGGAACATTTCCTGCGTTGCAAAAGGTACAACTCTAGCATGAGATCAGGGGCTGACTGTATTCATCTATGCATTCATGGAGGCATGTCTCCCTCTAGTGGTAACAAAAGACAACAGCGGCCTGGGTGCCGGCTGTGGGAGTGGACCAGTGTGTGTACCTGCTGCAACAGGGTGAGCTGCTGGCTGATGTGCTGGGCGCTGTATTCGTTCTGGCTGAAGGGGAGCAGCTCCTCACTGTGCAGGCAGACGCTGGAGAGGCCCGCCACCAGGGAGCCGTAGAAAGGCATAGGCAGCGCCGTGGCAATGGAGAAGGTCTTGTCTTTAGGGAGGGATGCAGACGGCTCCACCACTCTCGAGAACCTCCACTGAAGAGATTTGACAAGAAAAGAGACATGCTGACATATGTTGTTGCTTTAAATGCCATAATTTCTGTTACTATCATACCAACTGTGTACATTACTGTACGTCTTTTACTAAGCAGTTGAAACTATGTTTGGTCAATGCATATACATGTTAACATGTATGAATTTTACTTATTGTTTCTTCTTAAACAGCTGTGTCTTGCCTAATCTATGTACTATTTTATCTTGTAACCTGTTCTGCCTTGTGCTTTGTCTTGTTGCAAATCTTTTTGCTTCTGTTCTGTGTCTTGTTTTGTGCTGAGTTCTGCTTTGCTTGTGTTGCCTTTCTTTTTTGTTACACATTGAGGCCAGGGGGACTACAGATGAAAAATAGTCTTTTGGCAAATTTTTAGTCTCATTTTTAACCCATGTAAAATCATGCGGGTTATTGATTTGCACTGTCCCCATTCACAAAATTGAATTAAACTGCTATAAATATTAAGAATCATATTCCTCCATCATCTATATACCTGTATCAGAGTCTCTGTATACACACACACACGTATATACACACGTGTTGTGTATATATATATATATATATATATATATATATATATATATATATATATATATATATATATATATATATATATATATATATTTCAAGTCTATATATATATTGCAACTCCCACTTATAAATCATGGAGGGGTCTGTCATCGTAGGTGCATGTCCACTGTGAGAGACATAATCTGTGATTAAAAATTCAGAAATCATAATATATGATTTTTTAACTATTTATTTGTATGATACAGCTGCAAATAAGTATTTGAACACCTGTCTATCAGCTACAATTCTGACCCTCAAAGACCTGTTAGTCTACCTTCAAAATGTCCACCTCCACTCCATTTGTTATCCTAAATTAGATGCACCTGTTTGAGGTCGTTAGCTGCATAAAGACACCTGTCCACCCCATACAATCAGTAAGAATCCAACTACTAACATGGCCAAGACCAAAGAGCTGTCCAAAGACACTAGAGACAAAATTGTACACCTCCACAAGGCTGGAAAGGGCTACAGGGAAATTGCCAAGCAGCTTGGTGAAAAAAGGTCCACTGTTGGACAAATCATTAGAAAATGGAAGAAGCTAAACATGACTGTCAATCTCCCTCGGACTGGGGCTCCATGCAAGATCTCACCTTGTGGGGTCTCAATGAGCCTAAGAACTACACAGGAGGAGCTGGTCAATGACCTGAAAAGAGATGGGACCACCGTTTCCAAGGTTACTGTTGGTAAGACGTCATGGTTTGAAATCATGCATGGCACGGAAAGTTCCCCTCCTTAAACCAGCAGATGTCAAGGCCCGTCTAAAGTTTGCCAATGACCATTTGGATGATCCAGAGGAGTCATGGGAGAAAGTCATGTGGTCAGATGAGTCCAAAATAGAACTTTTGGGTCATAATTCCACTAACCGTGTTTGGAGGAAGAAGAATGATGAGTACCATCCCAAGAACACCATCCCTACTGTGAAGCATGGGGGTGGTAGCATCATGTTTTGGGGGTGTTTTTCTGCACATGGGACAGGGCGACTGCACTGTATTAAGGAAAGGATGACTGGGGCCATGTATTGCGAGATTTTGGTGAACAACCTCCTTCCCTCAGTTAGAGCATTGAAGATGGGTCGAGGCTGGGTCTTCCAACATGACAATGACCCGAAGCACACAGCAAGGATAACCAAGGAGTGGCTCTGTAAGAAGCATATCAAGGTTCTGGCGTGGCCTAGCCAGTCTCCAGACCTAAACCCAATAGAGAATCTTTAGAAGGAGCTCAAACTCTGTGTTTCTCAGCGACAGCCCAGAAACCTGACTGATCTAGAGAATATCTGTGTGGAGGAGTGGGCCAAAATCCCTTCTGCAGTGTGTGCAAACCTGGTGAAAAACTACAGGAAACGTTTCACCTCTGGAACTGCAAACAAAGGCTACTGCACCAAATATTAACATTGATTCAAATAGTTCAAATAGTTACTTGAAGCTGTATCATACAAATAAATTGTTAAAAATTGTGATTTCTGGATTTTCTTGGGGGGGATTATGTCTCTCACAGTGGACATGCACCTACGATGACAATTTCAGACCCCTCCATGATTTCTAAGTGGGAGAACTTGCAAAATAGCAGGGTGTTCAAATACTTATTTGAGGAAAATTTCTAATAATTGCTCCAACAGTGGACCTGTTTTCACCAAGCTGCTTGGCAATTTCCCCGTAGCCCTTTCCAGCCTTGTGGAGGTGTACAATTTTGTCTCTAGTGTCTTTGGACAGGACACTTTGGTCTTGGCCATGTTAGTAGTTGGATTCTTACTGGTTGTATGGGGTGGACAGGTGTCTTTAAGCAGCTAACGACCTCAAACAGGTGCATCTAATTTAGGATAATAAATGGAGTGGAGGTGGACATTTTGAAGGCGGACATTTTAACAGGTCTTTGAGGGTCAGAATTGTAGCTGATAGACAGGTGTTATACTTACTTGCAGCTGTATCATACAAATAAATAGTTAAAAAAATTATACATTGTGATTTCTGGATTTTTTGTTTTTAGATTATGTCTCTCACAGTGGACATGCACCTACGATGAAGATTTCAGACCCCTCCATGATTTCTAAGTGGGAGAACTTGCAAAATAGTAGGGTGTTCAAATACTGATTTTCCTCACTGTATATATACAACATACTGTTGATGTCCAACAGTTAGTATATATATATATATATATATATATATATATATACACACACACACAAACACGCACGCACACACACACACACACACTCACCGGCCACTTTATTAGGTACCCCATGCTAGTAACGGGTTGGACCCCCTTTTGCCTTCAGAACTGCCTCAATTCTTCGTGGCATAGATTCAACAAGGTGCTGGAAGCATTCCTCAGGGAGTTTGGTCCATATTGACATGATGGCATCACACAGTTGCCGCAGATTTGTCGGCTGCACATCCATGATGCGAATCTCCCGTTCCACCACATCCCAAAGATGCTCTATTGGATTGAGATCTGGTGACTGTGGAGGCCATTTGAGTACAGCGAACTCATTGTCATGTTCAAGAAACCAGTCTGAGATGATTCCAGCTTTATGACATGGCGCATTATCCTGCTGAAAGTAGCCATCAGAAGTTGGGTACATTGTGGTCATAAAGGGATGGACATGGTCAGCAACAATACTCAGGTAGGCTGTGGCGTTGCAACGATGGTCAATTGGTACCAAGGGGCCCAAAGAGTGCCAAGAAAATATTCCCCACACCATGACACCACCACCACCAGCCTGAACCGTTGATACAAGGCAGGATGGATCCATGCTTTCATGTTGTAGACGCCAAATTCTGACCCTACCATCCGAATGTCGCAGCAGAAATCGAGACTCATCAGACCAGGCAACGTTTTTCCAATCTTCTATTGTCCAATTTCGATGAGCTTGTGCAAATTGTAGCCTCAGTTTCCTGTTCTTAGCTGAAAGGAGTGGCACCCGGTGTGGTCTTCTGCTGCTGTAGCCCATCTGCCTCAAAGTTTGACGTACTGTGCGTTCAGAGATGCTCCTCTGCCCACCTTGGTTGTAACGGGTGGTAATTTGAGTCACTGTTGCCCTTCTATCAGCTCGAACCAGTCTGGCCATTCTCCTCTGACCTCTGGCATCAACAAGGCATTTCCGCCCACAGAACTGCTGCTCACTGGATGTTTTTTCTTTTTCGGACCATTCTCTGTAAACCCTAGAGATGGTTGTGCGTGAAAATCCCAGTAGATTAGCAGTTTCTGAAATACTCAGACCAGCCCTTCTGGCACCAACAATCATGCCACGTTCAAAGTCACTCAAATCACCTTTCTTCCCCATACTGATGCTCGGTTTGAACTGCAGGAGATTGTCTTGACCATGTCTACATGCCTAAATGCACTGAGTTGCCGCCATGTGATTGGCTGCTTAGAAATTAAGTGTTAACGAGCAGTTGGACAGGTGTACCTAATAAAGTGGCCGGTGAGTGTATATACACTGTATATACACCATACTGTTGTTGTCCAATAAAAATATGTTAAAAAAAGGGAGAAATAAAGGATTATCTGATGACCTTTCCTGTGTCCTTACTCAAGAACGTAAATACACTATATTATACTGACCTTTCTCCCAAGATCCCCAGTAGATGAATGCACACCCGTAGAATCTTCATCTTCCTCAAAGCTGATTAGGCTTCCTCTTCCTTGAATCAAAGTCGTTGAAGGAGGGCTGTGGAGAGCGGCAAGAAGGGCCTCCCCACGGCCATCTACAGGAATCACCTATGGAGGAAAAAATACACATTAGGAGGCAACCACATATGGAACATAAAGTAAGTTCAGGCAGGTCACAGAGTCAAGCTCAGCTACTATCTCTACTCATAGCTGACAGTCCCTAAGCCAGCACACCAGATGAAAGTTCAGCTCATTCCCTCCTAAGCATAGGATTCTTCCTGATTTATCCTGGGACTTTGAAGATCAGAGAGAGCAGCTACTACAGAGCTTTTACCTCCGCTGCTGGGGACTATGTGAAGCAAGCTGCACCCAGGGCTGTGGAGTCGGCCAGCACCTCCGATTCACCGTGGAGAAAAACCAGGAGTACGACAACTGCCTGATGAACATGGACTTTTGGTTTGTCTTAATCTCTTAATGTGTCCTAGTTCTATTGTACTCTTATCTGATATGATTACAGTAACTGTTATTTTTGAATGGCTTTTCTAACCCAGTTTAATATAGCCCTACGGTTATCTAGGTCACCAATAGGCATCCCTCCCAATGGGCTAGTTGTTTTATATTTTCTTGTTTGTGGTGACGGAAAAATTACTTTAAAGTTAATTTAAGATGGAACTAATTGCCAACCTGGTACTTTTTGGGCTGCTTTTTTTTTCTTCTATGCGCTCCGGGTACATCAGATCACTGACCAACTCAAGAGTGTAGGCACCCCCCCCCTGCTACCTAATGTTTTAGTTAGAAAAGAAGAAATTATTTAGACTAAAATTAAAGGAAAGAATGTTGATGGATAATCACAGACTGGAATATGTTGATTTTATTTGATATCTGTCCGCTTTGCCCTTCCTATTGAGATGATCTGGACCCGTGATTGCCCAGGCCTGAGTATCGATCTCAACTGGCATGATGTATAGTCTAGCATTTCATAAGTATCACGCAATCCAGACTATCAGCAGAGTCACTACAATTTCATTCATAGGACATATCTCACCCCTGTGAAAATGCACCACATGAAAATAATTAATAGCCCTTTATGCACTCTCTGCCCAATAAAAGCACAAGGTACATATCTTCACATGATCTGGGACTGCTTTCCCGGTGGTCAGTTCTGGAAGAGTATTGCATCCAAAATTTCCGCCTTGTTTAATGTTACTGTGCCTGTTACTGTCAATGTCTTGATTCTAAATGATCTGTCAGCCTTTCAGCTCTCTGGACTGGAAACATGCTGCGTTTGCTGGACTTACAGCTGCAAAGACAATGATTGCAACCCGTTGGAAACCACCTCATGACTTCTATCCACACATGGACCCTTTCCTATTTGTATGTAGTGTTTATGGAACTCTCCATGGCGTGCATCCATGGAGCACCTGAAAAGACTCAGGACACTTGGCGGAGCATTGCTGACTATGTGAGGTCCGGCCTGTAGCCTTGTGCTGCAGCTGAGATCGCTAACTTGCACACAGGTTTGTGTCTGTCTGTGTGTGCTTGTTTGTGTATGTGTTTGTGTATGTCTGTTCCTGCATGTGTTGTTTTGTCTCCCTCCCTCCCGTCTTCTCTCTCAGTTTTTTGGCACTGGGACACGTCCCAGTGTATTGTTTGTGACTGTTTGTGGATATTTGTGGATATTTGTGGTTTCTGAGTTAAAAAAGAGCCAACGGCTCCTCCGACCGACGACGGTACGAAACACACCGAACAGACTCGAGTCACTGACCTCACCAGACTGTCCGACGGCCAATTCTCAGGCTGGTGTGTCAGGGCCTTAAGGCTTTGCATGTATGCATATGGAAGGGCAGGGAGGCACGTAAGTGGAAGATCGGGGAGGCCCCAGAACAGAGCCATACCGCCAAATACAAACTGCAGAAGAATAAAATCTATTTATTGACAAAGTGGTCGTGACTGATGTAACATAGACATGGGCTGAATTTCACTTCTCAAACTTGATATCTCTTCACTCCTCTGCTGAATCGCAAGTTGTTCTGTCCCTCCTTCGCAAAGTCTTTCTCAAAGCTCTTATTCGTGCCCTGAGGAGCGAGGAATGAGGAGAGAGGATGGATCTCTAAGGAATTATGAGCGGGAATACATGAGAGCAGCCTTCCCCGAAGCCATGCAGCTGAAAGCTATTGCTAACTCCGCCCACACTGCTGACAAATTCATTTGACCCTTCAGAGGAAAGGATGTCTCATTGCCTCGATTCCTCTCTCTTCCCATGATTTCCTTCGAAGGGGAAGCAAGTGAAGGAACCAGGGATGCAATTTAAGGGAAGGGAGATCCAACCCCGGTTTCATGAAGAGAAGAAAATGTGATGTGATCAATCACTGTTAAACAGCTTAAACTGCAAAAAAAACTGATGCCTTATGCACTGGTGATTTGAGTTGTATGCTTTATGAAAAACTTTACTTTTGGCTGTTTTAAATACCCAGTGTCCTATTGTCTTTTGACCCATAAAATATGACACAGAGGAAGTTTGATGCTTCCAACAGCAGAGAGATTATAATTAACAGCAGATGAATTGTGTAGGTAGCATGAGCAGAAACAGCCCTCCCCCCCCCTTCAAGAACTCAAATCCCAGAGTTAAATACTGTACAGTATGTCACAGTGCAACCATTTGACTGAGAGGCCATCTCCGTAACGTTCAGGGCAAAATATATGTTGTTACCTCAGCATTAAGGAAGTTTTCTAACGTCTCCACGAGGCTAGACTTCCTCTGGGGGTTGAAGTCCACCCGTTTACAGTCTGTTATCCAGATGTGGAGCAAGTCGAGACTGCGATGGAAGATCTTTTCACTGTCTCCTGACATGTCGGGACCCTGTCTGGCATGGAGAACAAACAGTCAGGGCCAGCACTTCTGATTTTTGTTCACATGAGAACCCTTACTTGTAATTGTTATTACCAGTTTTATTAATAAGCTGATATATATATATATATATATATATATATATATATATATATATATATATATTTTTTTTTTTTTTTCTTTTTACCAAAATAGGCTGTATATTTGGGTTGCACAATTATGGAAAATATCCTCATCACAATTATTTTTATTTGATATTGAAATCACGATTATTTAACAGGATTACTTGTTGACTTTTGCATTTATTGAACTTGAAAAACAAATCAACAGTGAAAACACCTTGAACTGTGAAATTTCCCTTACTCCTTTTTCCATCTAAACTTTTTTTTCCATTTAGAAGAAGAGAAAATTAAAGCTGCAAGCAGCGTTGAACGGGCCCTCGCCCCAACCAGCATGTCGGGGGTACTGGCAGGACGCCTGGGCTATAACTGTTGCCAAGAATCACAACTCTACCTGTTTGACCGCCACCTTCACGAAATTGGTCCTTTATAACTTGGACATTGTTTTAACTATCTGCCAAGGGTTAAAACCAATTAGGGGGGGCTATAGAGTCACCATACCACTCCCAAGCCTAAATGTGAACTCAGGTTGAAGAATTTGCTATTCTGCACATGGCTGCACAACCTCAAGAGTTTTCGTGCATCCTAAAGTCCTGTTTGTGAATTGAAAATATATAATAATTTCTACCAAAACTATATGTTCCTCACACTTTCAGTGCAAGATACCGTTGGGGCCTTGCTCTTACGTGCTTGGGACCTAATAAGAGTGTACTTGCAAAACGTAATGTGCAATTGTTTTGTGATCGTTGCCGAAGCCAAAATCAAAATTTCAATCAAAATGTGATTAATTGCACAGCCCTACTATATATCATGATTAATTTGGAGAAACCAAGTAATGATCTGTCCCCCATATTGCCAGAACGGAATGAGCCTTTGTGTCATAATATCATTTTTGATCACTGCGTAGAGATTGGTAGTGGAATCAGGCTCCTTAGATTGAATCGTATAGTAATAATAATAGTTGACTTTACAGATACACTATACGTGTACATATGAATGTAAATATATCCATGACACATGCAATGATCATGTCATGCAACTGCTGAATTAAGGTACTAGCACCTTTTTTGGTCTAATTCACTGCACTGGTCAATGCAAGATGGTTCACACTGTGTGCTATTGTGCATCATGTTTTGTAGTTTCCAGGAGAGACTGGAGATTTTCATTTTGTTTTCTTGGCATACTGTACTGTACATAGATGTTTCTCTGTGTAATTCTGAGCTACTGGATAAACCGTACCTTGCAGCACCGATGAATTTATCAGTTATGAACTGCAGTAACTTCTCAGGAGTGCAGAGGAACCGATAGGTGTACAGGAACCGCTGGATGTAGCCCTCCACAGCTGCATTTCTGGGATGAAAAGGGGCATAGCGACACTGAATTAAGTTTCAGAAAACAACACAGTTCAACGGTTAGTTTTCAGTGAAATGTATCATTAAACATTCCACTGCAAATTAAGGAATAGAGTAACCTGTGGTAACATAGAATGGCCTTTTCTATCCAGTGCCTTATCCTGGTCAAATACTGGTCAAATGCCTTTAACTCCAGGGTTTCCCCCAGTGTATTGCAAACCTGGTGGCCTAATGGGCCTAAAATGCCCCTCACCAGGCCTATAATGGCCCCCATCAGGCCTAAGCCACAGGGATTTATTTTTTAGAGAGTTTAGAGAGCCTTTGTGCCTCGTAACAGACACAAAATGCAATTAAAATGTCTGTTCAACATGAACAGGGCCTTTATGGGACAACAATATGCGTTTTTCTCCTTTAATGTAAGGCCTTATGGGATCTGTCTTATAGCTTTTTTAAATTCTCAATTTTGCGATTACGTCCATGATTCAGTTATCACAGAATCTATTAGTGCTGTCATCAATCTGTAACTGTCCCCAGCGTCATCCCAAAGTGGTAGTGGGTGTCATGTGAGCTGCCAGACAAATGGGTATTCATGAACATCAACAAAAAACTAAGTATGCACATCATATAAAAGTTATATGATGTATATATATATATATATATATATATATATACACATATACATATAAAAAATAGTATACAGTTAATCACTCTCTACTGCTTGTAAAGGTTAAGTGTGTATGTGAGTGCACATTAAAATAAACAAGGCAACTCAGATGAGAATTAAACTTAGAACTACTATCTTTGTTTCAGTGCATAAATCAAAATGAAACTATACTGTAAGTAAGGTAAACAAAAGTTGGACTTTGAAAATTAAGGGGGGGGGGCATGTCCCTCCCATCCCCATAGGAAATTATACCCTGCCTATGCTTTAGTTGTTACTGTAAATGGTTCTGCAGTTTGACTTAATTTGAATAAGCCATTAATTTAAGACACCTTTTAAGGAAAATAACTGAAAACAAGTCTTATCAATGCCTTTAGAAAAACCAAAAACAAACATTTTGAGGCAGTGGGAACTAAAAGTGGCTTCATAAATGATGGATTGTGTCCCTGTTTCTATGATTATTGATGCCTTTTCCCATATGGCAACAGATGCAAACCAGATGCTGTAATGTCAGATAATAGTGTCATTGTTTACAGATCAGAATTAGGGATGGAACCAAAGGAATGTAGCCACCTACACGTCCTAGTCTGAAGAGAGACAGCCTGACAGAAGGAGAAGGCCAGTGGAAGAGAGACAACGCATTTACTGAGATATATATATATATATATATATATATATATATATACACACAATTAGATATATAAACAATGTAAAAAAAGCAGAGAGCAACAATAATATAAAATACTTTCAATAACACAAATAAAATATAGAATAAATATTCTAAATAGCACAAATCCTTCATCACACAAATGTGAAAACACACTGAAGATAATCTAATTATTACACTATAGCACTAAGAACAGAAAACACAAACTAAAACCTGACCTTTCTGGCCTTCCTTAATGCAAAATCATCAATGATGATATCTTATGAAATCTGCTCCCATATGTGTAAATGTAATGTGCTGTATTTATATAGCACTTTTCTAGTCTGAACGACTACTCAAAGCGCTTTTACATAGTACAGGAACCATTCACCATTCACACACATTCATACACTGTGGCCGAGAGCAGTCCAACAGTTGGGTTAGAACTCTGATAGATCCTTATCATGCATAAAAGTGATCAAGGAGGCTCATCGTCCGCCGTTCCTCCCTTGTCCAGACCGTTCCATTTGGGAGACACAGAGCTGAACTGTCCCCCGCACCCCCCTCCCCTTTTCCCTTCTCATATATGCTTCTGTGCATGGCACCTGCGCACGACAGGTCGGCTGCGGCGGGTCTATCGTATGCTTCAGCAACCAGGGGCGCCTGCAGCTGCAGGGGGCGCCGATTTGCCAATTTCCCACACTGTGAAATGATAGATTAATTGATGATGTTGATATGATTTTAAAGTGCTCGTGCCACCCCCCCCCATGTGTCATGAAAAAATGCGGCCTCGGGCGCCTGCCCGCTTCTCCCATTCCAAAAAACGCTACTGAACCACAGTAACTGTGCAACTTTGTAGGAAAAGCATGATATATCATTATGCTGTGTGCCATGGAGCCCCATTGTTGGCCAAAAACAATATACAGGGTGACATGTTCCTTTATTACTAGGAAAGCACAGATCATGAAATTCTGGGCCAACGTTTTTTTATTTCCCCTTTTGTGCCAGGGAAACAAAGAAATCTTCAATATAAAAAAATAACTGAACCTTTTTAAAGCCACTCAGCAATTCCTTACATTATCTTTGCACAAATTCAATCACACACATGTGTGAAACAACCTCTTTAAAATGTTTTTTTTTATAAACTAAATGCTTTAAAAGTCTTTTTTGCCTGCAATTCAACTACCTGATAAAGAAAATTTCAGCATTTGTATAGCCCACCAACATTATTTTTCTTTTCTTTTCAGCACCTGCCTTCAAAGTGAAAGGAAATGTGAACATTTCCTTTCACTTTGATTTGTTATCATACCCCACGTGTGCATGTCACCAATTCATGTGAAATATGGTCACATCCCCTCCTGTTTCTGAGTTATGGCTTTGAATAATGCGACCTAAGGACTTGTAGAGAAAAAGCAAGGGTAGCACATTTCAAATGTGAAACTTCATCAATACCTGGCATAGAGGTAAGCCATGAGGCCCAGAGGAGACCCAGCTTGCAGAGTTCCCTTCCCTTTGCTGGTACTAAAGCTCAGAACAGACGGGTCCTCAGAGGACTGGATGTCCAGAGACCCTGCTCCACAGACAGCCAAAGAAGGCAGCAATGAAACCTCCAAACCCCACTGGTCCACCCTCAAAATCTGCAGAAATACAAGAAATCATATCAAAGAATAGAAGGGCCAACTTGTTGTGTGGAGTGTTTGGAATTGTAGCACTTTGTAACTACCTCAAGGTATTTCTTCACACAATCCAAGAAGACCACTTTGGACCGAAGTTCCTCAAACTGGGACTTGAGTTTGGACAGCATCAGTTTGTTGTCAGAACCTTTGAGACACATTCACTGTTTTATAGATACACTGGAAGCTGCACATGCCATTTCCGCATACTAGCAGTCAGGGCTGGGTACCGAAATGTTTTCAGTCAACGAGCAAATTGCATCCTTAGAATAGAGAATCAAAAAATGCCTTCCGGGTAGCTCAGCTGGTAGAGCGGGCGCCTATATATAGAGATTTACTCCTCCATGCAGTGGCCGTAGGTTTGACTCCGACATGTGGCCCATTGCAACAGGTCGTTCTCCCTCTCTCTCAGAGACAGGGCTAACGTGTGTTTTTTAATATTGTTAGAGGCTTGACTACAGTATGCGTCACATAGGTAAAGTAGCTGTAAAAAACTTGGACTTGGACCATAATGTCAAAATGTTGTCATTTCGTTTTGTTAAACTGGATTTTATAGAATTGCAATTGAAAAAAAGTATTGCCGAGGCAAGGTTAGGTCAGGTCAGTGGTAGAGCAGGCGCACATGCGCTGAGACGTTTATGCATCGACGCTGAGGTCCAGGGTTCGAATCCGACCTATGACGATTTCCTACATGTCTCCCCCGCCCTCTCTCTCACCAAGCTGTCCTGTCAAAAACAATTTAAAAAAGGTGGAAAAGCCCAAAAAATAATAAGAAAAAATATATAAAGAAAAAAGTCAAAGCCAAAAATGCTGCCCAGCCATCCTAGCAGTGTTATGAAATGGGTAACCAACCTTTGTTTTTTGTCTCTTGTTGAAACAGCTTCTGGTAGAACTTTCTCGTTTTCTTTAGATTCCTTGTTTCAATCATCAGCTGCTGCTGCAGTTCCTGTTTAAAAGGAAATCATGCAAAAATCACACAAAAGGTCCGAATATAACACCACACTGCTTTAACTGAAAAAGAACCCTTTGGGTGTTTGCAGCGCATATAGAGCAGCACTTTCTGCTTTTCTCTCTCTCTCTCTCTCTCTCTCTCTCTACCGTGGTAACAGACCACAACAGCTCTTTTGAAGTGGAATGAGAGAGAAGTCGCAGCCACACGGCTCTTAAGGTGTGTTATTAGCTGTAACACAAACCTTTTGATGAAGCAGTGGTGCATTCAAAGTGTACAAACACAAAGCCTTCTCATTAATATTCTTTTGCAAATGATAGCAACTTCCTTTGCCCAGGGCTAAGTTCAACATATTAATATTCAGATCCAGTTTGGAGAGAATAATCTGCCAATTATCCTAAAGTCCCCCACATGTTCTCATTCTATTTACCCCAAAGCCTGACCGTGCCCCACTTCATTACAGATAGTAAAATAATTCCTGCACTTATTCAAATGAAACTAGCACGTGAAACTGTATTCAATAACCATATGGAGGAAACATAATGGATAAATGGAAATTTTGATGGAAATATACGTACATATACCAAGAACTATCATTTTTGTTCTTTTTGTTAAAAAAACTCTTTTTAAAAAGCATCCACTCCATGATGGTATTATCAGCTTTTGCATTAATATACACAACTCACATAGGAACATATACTCTATGATATCCATTTCATTGCCTTAGTGTAATAGAATCTGATAAATAAACCATGCACTTTGATGTTTTTTCAAACACATAAGGTCAAGTGTGACTCACTGGCAGTAAGCTGGACAGGTCTACCCACCTGTGTTTTCACATCCAGACATGGTGATCCTGTGTGCTGCCCCAGATTCACTGCGTACTGGATCACCTCCAGACTGAAACAATCTTCTCCAAAGAAGGCCAAGGACCAGGCCGGGCTGAAGCCGAGGCCCAGCCCCTCTGCTCTGGATCCAGGCGAAAGGAGTCGCTCCGACACCAGAGAGTCACTATCCTCCATGTCCTCGGAGCAGTCGGGGCTCATCTGCTCCTCGTGGGCCCCCGGCAGCCCTTCTTCTCTCACAGACAGAAACTCGGCTTCAGAGGGGCTTTCATCGCTGCCCCCCACTGAATGATCTCCTCCCTCCATGACCCCCGCGTCCCAACTGTCCGTGCTCCCACCTCGACCAGTAAACAGGGACAGTGGCGAGAGAGGGGAAAGAGAGAACAGAGAGGGACTAAATCACATGGAGAGCAAAAAAAACTAAAAACTGGATTTGTGAGGAAAACAACACACTGAGAGATCAAGGGGTGGTGCTAGGGTATTGTTGCTAACTCTGTCACAGGCACAATGCACCCACTGTTTAGCAGAAGAGCTTGAAGGCAACGCAAGTTGAACCTCCAACTATCGATATCTCTTTATCTCAAGTAACTTGTAAGAAGCTGTTTGTAATCAAGACCACATTTCTGGCATATTCATGAGCACAACAAAAGCGGATGCACAGGGTGTGTTTGTGAATGTCATTGGCCAGAAATGAGTTCTTCTCCCAGAGGAGAAACACATCTTTAGAGTTTGCTAGCATGCCTTGGACTCTTATGAATGTGCTTCAACCTTAAGAGCAGCATCCAACAGCCAGTCACAGCTCTCATGACTTCAGTCAGCAGCCAAATGAAGGGAAATATAGAAAAGCATCAAAGTTCCAATCTAAAACCAGTACAGAATCTACTTCTATCAAATGCACTATGTTTACTGTAAAGTACATATCTGTACTTTATTTGAATAGAGGTATAAAGGAGAACGAATGGAAATATTCCACTTTACTACAGAGGAAATATTGTAATTTTTACTGCTCTACATTCGTCTGATAGCTTTATTTCCGAACTATTTGACAGATTAAGATCTGACAAATAAAACAATTTATGTAATATGACGCACTGTTATAGATGAATCTACACACTAGGGCCGGGCAATATGAAGAAATTCAGATATCACACCTTGATATTGATAATGTGGCGACATTGTAGGTGTAGAGTGCTTTCACTAAATATTTTCACAATTAGATATTAGATTTAAACAACCATCAATAATATGGATATAACAATTAGGTGTGTAAAGGCAAATGATAGAACAATTACAACAGTCTGGTAAATTCAGAAAAGTAATCACTTTACTGTAATGCAGCCTGTAAAAGCAGGAAAAGACAACACGTCAAATTACGATATTACACGAAGATGAATTCAATGGATTCAGTGATGTGGAATGAGATCGGGAGCTTGGTGAACTTGCTTGTTGGACTCTGCTGGCCTGTTATGTTAATTTAGTCTATTCAGCCTCCCAGGTATGTTCTTTATGCTATTGTGTAGCTAAATAACTATTAATGTGTTACGTTAATGTACCGGACACCTATTCAGCCTGTTGTTCTGTGTGCTATTGTGTGTATTGTGAATAACTTACCAATAAATTTCTGTTTTTGGTCTTGTATTTTGTGAAAAAATTTCTAAATAAGTGCAAACTATAGTCCAGTGCAACTTATAAAGGTTTTTTCCTCTTCATGTCGCATTTTTTGACTGATTCGACCTACAGTGAGTAAAATAAGTATTTGAACACCCTGCTATTTTGCAAGTTCCACCACTTAGAAATCATGAAGGGGTCTGAAATTGTCATCGTAGGTGCATGTCCACTGTGAGAGACATAATATAACAACAAAAAAAATCACAGAAATCACAATGTATGAATTTTGAACTATTTATTTGTATGATACAGCTGCAAATAAGTATTTGAACACCTGTCTATTAGCTACAATTCTGATTCTGGAGTCATGGGAGACATGCCAGTTTACTTTTGAAAAGTCATGTGGTCAGATGAGACCAAAATAGAACTTTTTGGTCATAATTCCACTAACCGTGTTTGGAGGAAGAAGAATGATGAGTACCATCCCAAGAACACCATCCCTACTGTGAAGCATGGGGGTGGTAGCATCATGCTTCGGGGGTGTTTTTCTGCACATGGGACAGGGCGACTGCTCTGTATTAAGGAGAGGATGACCGGGGCCATGTATTGCGAGATTTTGGGGAACAACCTCCTTCCCTCAGTTAGAGCATTGAAGATGGGTCGAGGCTGGGTCTTCCAACATGACAATGACCCGAAGCACACAGCCAGGATAACCAAGGAGTGGCTCTGTAAGAAGCATATCAAGGTTCTGGTGTGGCCTAGCCAGTCTCCAGACCTAAACCCAATAGAGAATCTTTGGAGGGAGCTCAAACTCTGTGTTTCTCAGCGACAGCCCAGAAACCTGACTGATCTAGAGAAGATCTGTGCGGAGGAGTGGGCCAAAATCCCTTCTGCAGTGTGTACAAACCTGGTGAAAAACTACAGGAAACGTTTGACCTCTGGAATTGCAAACAAAGGCTGCTGTACCAAATATTAACATTGATTTTCTCAGGTGTTCAAATAGTTATTTGCAACTGCATCATACAAATAAATAGTTTAAAAAAAATCATACATTGATTTTTTTTTTGATTATGTCTCTCACAGTGGACATGCACCTACGATGACAATTTCAGACCCCTCCATGATTTCTAAGTGGGAGAACTTGCAAAATAGCAGGGTGTTCAAATACTGATTTTCCTCACTGTATACTCCGGAGCAACTTATAGTCTGGAAAATAGATCCACGTTGGCTTATTACAATAGTAACGTGCTACTTACAAGTGAATGCCATCAGTAATAATGAAGTAATATTATTACATAACAGTAGAACACAAGAAGCATTTTTTTTGTCTGCGCGTTATGTACTTTTACTTC
The DNA here is from genome assembly GCA_026937815.1 of Etheostoma perlongum. Lineage (NCBI taxonomy): Eukaryota > Metazoa > Chordata > Actinopteri > Perciformes > Percidae > Etheostoma > Etheostoma perlongum. The sequence continues at coordinate 8,680,220 of CM049387.1, forward strand.
AATTACATTTTACTAATAAAACTGACAATTTTACCTGTATGGCATTTCCAATAAAAGTATTTTTTTTTTTTTTTTTTTTTACTATTTTTGTATTGCTCATTTAAAATATCAAAAACTATCTCTACCACTGCAGTGCAGTTACAACACTTTTTAAAGTTTTTAAGCTCAAGTTATAGATCTAATATTTTGTATTCAAAAATGCGCTACACTGCTAGATGAACAGGTGTATTTCATAAACTTGGAACGGGATCCAAAAATGACACCAGGTATTGGAAACTAACAAATTTTTTAAGTCAGTATTTACCCTTGCAAAAACGTTTATGTTTTTGGCACAGCTTGTCTGTTTTTTGTCTTTGTGTTTATGAAACATTCATGTGATGTCAGAATAATTAGAAAAAATTAGTTCCCGACTGGGAAAATTCACACTGCATTAAGATTTTAAGATACGGCATTCTTCGGCAAAAGTCTGCACTCTCCAAATGCTCTTCTATTTACACACTGTAATTTGAATGGCTTTGATCTTTTTCCAAACCACAAAGCAATTTTGGGTAACCAAGTCTTTCTCGTACCTTGACAGATGCAGCGTTGAATCTCCTCCGTTCTTAATTCAAGAGCTTCAAGCGCAGCCTCATTTTGTCCGTGACAGGGCCGGGCCTCGGTTTCTTCCCAACAATCTACAGCAGTAGCGGGACTGGATGTGTGAATGTTTCCATTCAGGTCGAGACAACCATGCAGGCAAACCTCTCTCTTCCCTCCCCAGACGGGGGCTATCAGGGGTGGGGTAAGGGCTGCCCTTTGCACAGCCTTTGATAAAGGATCCTCATTAGAGCCGCTGCATGAGGTGCATTAGGAGACAGAAAACACACAGCAAGTTCAAAGCTAGCGGAAATGGGCCCTAATGTAAAGAACGAGGACAATCACATGCATTTAATTATGTAATAAAAAAGACAATTGGAAGAAAGCAGCCAAAAACACAATAGTCATTCACAGATGAATCCAGAATACAGCGTAAAAGCAGTGGGAAAGTACTGATTTAATGTTAAAACTAAACCCCATCGCCCATTGCAATAACCACTAAGAACCAAACCAAAATCCATGAAAGACTAAATTCTTGCAGCTTGTCGCTCACATCTTGCAGATCAGATGCACTTGCGAATCACACCGATCGACCAATGAAATGTAATTGCACCAGGACAGCACACAGTCCACTCCATCTCTCACTAGAGAGGCTCCAGTCCTCCGTGAGAACAAACTGGAACAGTGGGAAAAAAAGCCCACTGCCTGGGGAAGAGTTTATATATCTCTATACAAAGCTGTGATGTCTCCCTAGTAGCAGATAAAGCCAGGGCCCCTCCACACATTGCCCTGACCATAAGAGCATGGCAACGGCTGGATAAAAAGATGTCTGCCAGAAATGACGGGCTCGTCCCTCTGCTCGTCTCTAGCTTACATTTAAATGAGAGAAAAGCAGAGCATGGAATTTGTTGCCTTCATTCATGCACTTAAGACACATTGACCCCCCCTCCCCCTTCCCCTCCCCAGGGCTACTTGTCATCATATTTGAAACAATGCAGAAGAGGCTTTACATGCATCTTCATTGTGGCTAGACCTCCTTCCCAGCACTCACAAACATACTGCAAATCAGTTACCATAGGGACCATTTAGGCTGCTCAAGTTTTTGTTTGAAGTGCATATTGTATTAATGCTCATTTGAATGCTGTGTTTGTACATGCACATGTATTTGAGAGTGTGCAGAAGAGGAGGAGAGGTCATGTTCAGTGTGAACTGGATCATTCTATTCTTCAGAACCCACAAAAGAATACATCGTCTGACCACTAGCAGCCAAATTTGGGCATTTCAATGTTTGAAGGAAGCGCTGGCTGATTTATTGTTAAGTAGATATGCTTTTTCAATTTAGGGTGATTATTCACTAAAGATAATCTCTTTAATGCAAAGTGAAGGCTAACAGTGCTGATTTGATACATTAGATAGCCCACCCCCTGAAAAACAGCCATTAATTTAAAGGATTAAAAACCAATGCATGATAATGGAATCTGAACTGCACTGTGTATGGTTCAGTCAGTGAACTGAAATATGTGTGTAACGTTTCACATGTTGTAATATGTCAAGAGATGCAGTGGTGTTGTGATGCGTTATGTAAAAGGCCGTTCACTATTTAAATCACCCACTCCAAAAGTGTACTGCTACTGTACCGTACTGAAGTGTGCTCCAAATGAGTTTGTGTAGTCGATTTGGATATTTGAAAATATGGTGGGAAACATGTAATTTCCAGTGCACTGGGTCTTGCAAAAACTGTATTGGTATTATCAGGGACAGGTATCTTAATTCATCATTATTTGACTCTGAGATGTGGGCAGTGAATCATGTCTAAAACAGAGGTTATACTATTATCACCCTCGTTCTAAGTAGAAGGCGCCGCCTGTGTTAGAGGACTAGTGCTGTAAGTTAAACGTGTTATTAACCGCGTTAACGCAAACCCATTTTAATAGCGTCAAAGATGAACGTTATTTTTGGTCTAGCAAAACTTTGTAGTTTTTCATTCAACTAGTAATGTTAGAAAAACTACACCTGCACACCGGATCTAGCTAGACCGGAAACAAAACAACAGGCACACGCTGTTTAAGAGTAGTAACATTACATTTTAAGTGGATGGCGAGCTTGAGACGCCGAAATGGATACCAATAAGATTCTGAATGGAAAGTTTACTTTTGAAAAGTTATCTGTGTGTTTTGTCGTTGTGAACTGAGCTATCATCGCAGCACGTCTAGTCTGAAACACCACTTGATGGCCAAGCACACAGCTGATGCCAATTCCCCCCCGACAAAGTATTTTTTTCACCCTTTTATTGATGAACAGTGCTACATTGTGTGAGAAATTATTTGCTCCAAGTGAGAATGATGTGTGAATCTCCAAGTGAGGCTATATGGCAGTGTTGTTTTCAGGAAAACAAATATTTGCACAAAGCAAGCCAATCCACTTTTCCATGTTGAGCAGAGCATCAAAATGAGAAAAAATAATAATGGGACAAACAGAAATCAAAGGACATATAGAACAGATAAAAAAGTGTGATTAATTGCGATTAATGGCAATTAAATATTTTAATTGTTTGACAGCACTAGAGATGACCGAAAGTTATGCTTTTAAACACCTAGTTCTCACACTTTCATTAGTTCACCCACAGATGGTCCAAAATGCAGCTGCAATGATCTTGGCTGGTATTAAAAAATGTGAGCACATCACCCCAGTGCTAGCCTTTCTTTATTGGCTCCCTGTTCACCGCAGAATCCTGTTCAAGACCTTGTTGATCGCCTTCGGCTCTTAATGGTCAGGCACCACGTTATATTCCGGATCCTATTCAAAGGCTATTAGCGATCTCAACTCAAACTAAACGGGTGACAGATCCTTTGCAGTTGCTGTGTCATGACTGAGGAACCAGCTGCCTTTAGATATTAGATGGGCTCCCTCTATTTTGGTTTTAAATCTAGGCTAAAGACACATTTTTATTCACTGGCTTTTTTAATTTTAACACACTAATCCCTCGATGGGATGCTCTTCTTGTGTTTTCTTTTATACAGCTCAAGCTGTGTTTTAATGTGCTCTAGAAATAAACGTTATTTACTTCCTTACCTACTATAACTCACTCACAGGGATGGTATGTTGCCATAGCAGGGACTTCATGGAAGCAGGAAGATTTTGTTTCTCCATCATCTCAGACCTGGGCAGTGGCCATGGTGTCTCAAAAAGGCTACAGGCTAGGCTACTGGTAAGCTTACATTGCCATATGTCTAGAGCTGCATGCTACCACTGCATGCATTTTGTTTTCTCATTGGACACACACAAGTAGGCGTGGTTGGAGAGAGAACATTTTTAGAAATCGTCAATACTGCTTTTGATTTTGATTATTTTAATTAAATGCTTGTCTGCATCATTGGAACCGGGGAATGACTGTAACAGCACTACAGTGGCAATTTCTACCTATATACTTTATAGTATAACTGTGAAATCACAACCTAACAGAAGTCCTGACGGCTTGTTTAAAAGTATAGTTTCTGATTATGGTCTGTGAGCTTTCTCTGTGGATTGAGCTCGACCTGCTCTATAATTAAAAAAAGACATGTAAATCTCACTTTTTACAAGATGGGACCTTTAAAATGAGAAATGTTACTTTCTGACCTATCTCACTCAGTCAGTTTAAAGGAAAAGTCCAATGTCCTACTCACAGTGTTGATGGGCTGTCGTTAACCAGGCAGTGCAAGACACCCAGCAAGTCGTCTTCCCAGTACAGGTCACTGAACTTCTCCTTCACAACACTGGCAAACGTGTGGTTCTGGAGGTCCTTCAAAGAGAAGATGTACTCCCCTCGGGAAAAGAGAAAAAGTTGATTTTATAAATTAATATGTCTGAACACCTCAAAAGGAGAATGATGGAGTGGGTCATTGTTTTGTCGTTTCATTAAAGGTCCCACGACATGGTGATCTTTGGATCATATATATATATATATATATAGACCTTAGTGTTCCCTAATACTGTATCTGAAGTCTCTTTTTGGGGGTGTGGCCTTGCTCATTTGAAAGCCATGATATCTCTCTCTCATGGGTGGGCCAAATTCTCTGGGCGGGCAAAGCAGAAAATGGGGAGGTAACCTTGCCCCTTATGACCACATAAGGAGCAAGATTCCAGATCGGTCCATCTGAGTTTTCATTTTCTCAAAGGCAGGCTGGGGGAACTCGTAATAATGTTAAAAAAAACTTTTCATGCCATGGGACCTTTAAAGAAATGCCTGCAGTGAAGGAGCTAAATGGTGTTAAAGGAACATTACGCAGATTTGTAAACTTCTTAAAACATGTCTGTTCTCTGGAACCCTGCAACCCTGTACAAGTACGCCTGGTTGGGAATCACTACATAATGTAGATACGAGAGGTGGGTCACAAATTCTGTAAATGAAGCAATAATGCAATTAGGGCTTGGTATCGCCAATGATTTCCTGAATCGATTCTGAGTCACAAGGTCACTATTCGATTACATTTCTGACTCGATATTAAGAAGGTTAGGGATATTTCAGTGAGAATACAAATGTTGCTTGGATATAGAGCTGGGCAAAATATCAATATTATATCAATATCTTGATATGAGGTTAGATATTGTTTTAGATTTTGGATATCGTAATTGTCTTTTCCTGGTTTTAAAGGCTGCATTACATTAGGTGATGTCATTTTCTGAACTTACCAGAATGTAACTGTTCTATTATTTACCTTTACCCACTTAGTCATTACAATATATCCATGCTGATTTTTTATAAAACATCTCATTGTGTAAATATTTTGTGAAAGCACCAATAATCAACACTACAATATTGTACAATATTGTGGTATTGATATTGGGGTATTTTGGAAAAAATACCACGATATTTGATATTCTCGATATCGGACAGCCCTACTTGGATATAAAAGCTTCTCAGATAACCTATGCTGTAAATTTTACGAGTAGCAACCCTGGAATATTTTTTTATAATGCACCAGGTTAATGTTTACTTTAAGAATTGGACTAACATGACTTTACATGACTGAAAAGGCATATATTAAAAGATTGATTTGGGGATTTTTTAGTCTATATCAAATCACTCAAAAAAACATTTAATTGGAGAATCAGTTATTTTAACTCAACGCTAAATACAATTATATGATGGTTATCTAAAAATATATACCCATGGCGCTGTCCTCATGTCCATTGTCCGAACATCCATCAAGTGAAAACTTTCCTTTGAGCAGGTCAATTACCTCCTGTAGGGCGGGGTGGACTTTAGGGCGGGTGGACTCTGAAGATGACTGCTTCTCAGCTCTGGGCACACCGCCCTCCAGAGGGCAGTCAGAAATGATGGAGCTACCAATGAAATTAGATGACGGTGGGTGATAATCATGGGGTCCACACCTCGCAGGCCCATTCAGACAGTTAATGAATGGACCATCAGTGCTCTCTGGAACTGTGATTAGTCCCTGTACAGGCTGTGGCACCAGGGAGAGATTTATATCCAACCCGAGAAGAGACTCTGGAGCCCTAACCTGCACAGGCACTAAGGAAAGATCTCCTGTTGTGGGATCCTGGCGGAAGAGGTAATTGTTGAAAACACCACAACTACTGGTGTTAGTGGATAATGGCAGAGGAAGAGAGACAAGAAATGTAAAATCAGGCAGAGTAGAAGTAGTGTTGGCCGGCATCTCGTTGCTGGATGTTGTAGTTACGACTGCTTGGTTAACAGGCAACTCTTGTGTACGTAGAATGGGTTCAGTCTGTGTCGGGTAGGAGTACTCCGAGTGGGAAGTGAAATCGAGGCCCCGTTCCTCGATGCGTTCACTGCATTTTGTAAATCCATCCGCAGTCCTGTAAAATAACCAATTGCTAATAAGCTTTATTTATCCTTTTAAAGTTGTATTACTTTAATTAATTTTCATTTAAATTCTGTTGTTTAACCCTCATGTTGTCTTCCCGTCAAAATTGAAAATCAACTATTTTGTTGAGGTTTTGAATCAAGTTTTTTGTATGTTTTTGTCCCTTTTTTCAACACTCTTGATGCTTTTTTCAATGTTTGCCACTTTCTTGACGTTAAACACTACGTAACTTTTTAACTTTTGTTTTACAGTTATTTTTGGAATTTATGTTCAATAAACCTCATTTATAGGAAATTATACCTACGTTTTCTAACGTTTGCGTTAGAAAAGCAGAAATTAGGAATTATTTAGACTAAAATTGAAGGAATGTATGTTGATGGATAATCACAGATGGAATGTCAACTTTTACTCAATACTATTTCAAAACCACTTTTTTCAAATGCTATAAAATTGAATAAGACACCCCAAAATTAATGAAAGTATAGATTTGTACTTGTCAAAGAGGGTTGTGTGGAATCAATCATGTTATTTTGGGTAACTAAAAAGAACATTAATATAGAAAAGCAGGTCAATTTGACCCAAGGACAACATGAGGGTTAAATAAATCGTTCAACGCTTATTCTCTTTCTTGATGAGATTTAGGAGAAGATTGATATCACTCTCATATCTGTTTGTTAAATATGAACTAACAACCAGCAATCGGATAGCTTTAGTGGTGGGATTTCCAAAAACATCATGTCAGGGTAAGATGAGACAAAGGAAAAACTTAGACAATATCAGGTCATTTATATGTCCCGTGTCAGGGGACCAGAAAGTCCGGCCAGTATGTAACAACCAAAGCTCTTCATGTGTGAATGTGTTTGTGTCTCTACAGTTTCAAAAAGTCTAGGCAGCTGCATGATGAAGGGAATGTTTTGTTCCAGGACAGTCTCCTTATGGAGGTTGGTGGAATTAGGCTAAAGGGGCCTGACACACTTTAGAATACACCCCAGAAGAGAGATAGACTTAACTAGGTTTTAGGTGAGCATCTTTTGTTTTGGCGCTATCAATATCTCAGTATCTTGGCATACCAAACTTGACAGCTTGAGGGAGCGATATATGCATCTGGGAAAAGGCAAAGACCCTCAGGGCTGAGGATGACACCGCACACTATCACATCTTGGTTAAACGGGACTGTCTGCCTTAATCTCTCCTCAGCCCAATATTTCATTAAATGCTTCTGTGTAATAGGGCTGCACCTAAATATGGGATAAGATTGTTGAACGTTGCAATAACGGTATTATCTTTGATCAGGACATGTCCTTTAATTCCCACTTAAAGCAAATTTCAAGGATCGCCTTTTTTCACCTACGTAATTTTGCAAAAATCAGGAATATCCTGTCTAAAAATGATGCAGAAAAACTAGTCTATGCATGTGTTACTTCTAGGCTGGATTACTGCAATTCTTTATTATCAGGCTGCTCAAAAAAGTCCATAAAGACTCTTCAGCTGATACAGAATGCGGCAGCACGTGCTCTGACAGGACCCAGGAAAAGAGATCACATCTCTCCTGTTTTAGCTTCTCTGCATTGGCTTCCTGTAAAATCCAGAATAGAATTTAAAATCCTTCTTCTCACCTACACAGCTCTTCATGGTCAGGCACCATCTTATCTTAAAGAGCTCATAGTACCTTACTACCTCACCAGAGCACTGCGCTCCCAGAATGCAGGGTTACTTGTGGTTCCTAGAGTCTCTAGAAGTAGAATGGGAGCCAGAGCGTTCAGCTATCAGGCTCCTCTCCTGTGGAACCAGGTTCCAGTTTGGGTTCAGGAGGCAGACACCGTCTCCACATTTAAGAGTAGGCTTAAGACTTTCCTCTTTGATAAAGCTTATAGTTAGGGCATAGAACTGAATATTGTTAGGGAGTGAGGAGTCTCAGCGTCCGCCTTACCCGGCCCACCTGCTTCTCGTCATAGTTGCCAGATCTATCTATCGTATAATCAATAATATAATAAAACTAGAGGGGGGCAGGGCATACAGCCCGATCCGGTTGCGGAGAGTTCTAGCCTGACCAGGCTCCTCTCTTTACCCTGTCTCTCCTAGTTATGCTGTTATAGTTTTAGACAGCTGGGGACTTCCTTCGACACACCGAGTTCCTCTCTCCTCTATCTTTCTATCTTTCCATTTGTACGTATCTATGTCCCAGAAATGCTTGTTACTAACCCAGCTCTGGGGAGTCATTCCCCGGAGTCCTTTTGTTCTTTTTCGCCCAGCATGTTTCCTTGGATCAGGGAGGCTCCAAAATCATGGTTGTAGCTGTCGCCATGGTCCCGCTACACGTCCTGCGATGCCATGTTCATCCTGCTACGCTTGACTGTGCCCTGCTACGTCCTGCTGTGTCTTGTAATGCCGCACAGTGCCCTGCTATACCATGACAAAACTACTATTTTTTTATGACTGTTATTGCCACTCTTCATTCTAACCCCAACAGGTCCTCAGACACCGCCTACCAAGAGCCTGGGATCTGTCCGAGGTTTCTGCCTAAAAGGAAGTTTTTCCTTGCCACTGGAGGAAACTACTAGAACTGTTGGGTCCTTGTAAATTATGGAGTGTGCTAGACCTACTCTATCTGTAAAGTGTCTCGAGATAACAATTGACACTATAAATAAAATTGAATTGAAATTGAATTACTTGCAATACATGAACAGATATTAAAGTGTACTCAGTTCTGCATTTCTGCTGCTTTTATATAACATTCAGTTAATTAAATTCAATATAAAAGGCACCACTAAAAAAGAACCACAGTTACATTATGAAGTGCAGTTTGCTACAGATATTTTCTTTCAACTAATACAAACCAGCAGAGACTTCAGCAAGTCACTGTACCCGGCCTGAGTTCCAAGACCATGCCTGGGTTTGCTAGGCAACTTTTCCATAGTGGCCACACTTGGTATTTTTTGAGTGTCACTAGTCTATATCTAGATAGATAGATAGATATTTATTGATCCCAAAAAATGGGAAATTACGGTGTATCTACTACATTTTACTTCCGGGATTGCTCTGTTGCCGCCGGAAATTCCGCCAAAAGTCCTTCTTTTCGGCCGGATGTCCATTACTTTCCGCTTTCTTTGTGTTAGCATTCTAAACTCTGGTGGATTTCTGAGGACTATGGTTAACTGCTCCACAGATGTCTCCAGGGTAAATCCAGACAGCTAGGTAGCCTATATGTCCAATTGGAATTCTCTGTTAGTTTACGACTAAAAGATCTTTTGAACGTACACGTTCCACCAAAACAAGTTCCTTTCCCGAGGCTATTTTGCAGCGGCACTGGGTCTCTGTTAGGCACTTTGTGTCGCTCTAGACAATTGTTTAAAGAAGTTTAAAGAAATGCCAATAAACCAGAGCAAGGTTTTCTCCCATCACAGAGATGGGAGAAAACCTTCTGCGGAGGAGGGTCTGGCAATGCAAGAAAAGAGCGTCACAAACACCACAAAGTGACTATTTTCTATAATCCGAAATTTATACATTCAGTCCAAAAATGTAAATTCTAGAAGAGCTGTATTCATAAATAACTTCATGGTGTCCATAATTCTCACAACTTGTCCTTCTTAAATTTATGGAAACTATACTTAAAAATGTATTTTATCGGTACATAATGCTAACCTATTATCTTCTAACATCTTCTCATTTAACACTCAACAGAAAAGCAAATTGGCATTTCGAAAATGTCAAACTATTCCTTTAAATTTTATGAAACTACTTTTACCTAGAAATTTGCTTTTTAAAAACAGAAAAAAAATAAGTGCTAACCGTAACACTTTTCTGGAACATCCTACCCTTCAATGGCAGCTCCATGGTTTTGGCCCCCCTCTGAGTCCCCTTCATTGGTCAGGATGATGGGGGTGAAGTGTGTGGCAATGGAGGTGAAGGCTTCTGGGAGTTGAAGTTCCTTGTTGACTGGATAGCTGTGGGGAACAGGGCCAGGCACAGGAGCCAGTCGGCTCTCAGTGGCCATGGGCACAAAGCCTACACACAGTTACAACAATGCCAAATACAATATCAGTGATATTGTCTCATGCAATGCACATTGGTAAATTACACCCAATGTGGGAAATATGAGGAAGATCTGCTACTACAGAGATCCAAATTAAAAGCCATGCTCCCATCTTTACTGACTCAACTCCTGCCATGAATGTTAAAAGAAGTGACATTTTTATTGACAATAAGAAACTGGCGGTGCGTCTTAATAGCACAATTGAAATGGTCTTCCTAATATTTGGCACATTTAGGGCCCTATTTTAACAATCCAAGCACAGGTGCATTTAGGGCGTGTTCAAATCCACTTTTGCTAGTTTAAAGGCAGAAAAAAGGGTCCTGCACCAGGCGCATGGTTCAAAAGGGTTGTACTTAGTGTCTTCAATAAGTCATAGGTGTTTTGTCAATAAACCAATCAGAGTGTCATCTCCCATTTCGTTTGGACATTGGCGCATTGCTATCACGATGGCGGATTTAAGCAGGAAGGAGAGATTTTCAGGAGAAGAAACTGATCTGCTCGTGCGTGAAGTGAAAGCTCGCGAGCTGATCATATACGGCACAAGCACTACGCCACCAAAACTCCACGATGTGAAGCAGGCGTTACAATAACAATGAAAAACTGCGTTATTGACTTTAGACCAGGATTTTGTTGGTCAAGGGCGCAATACAACAAGAATGCACCTGAACACACCTCCTTGTAAGACCAGCACCAGATGGGCGCAGGTGCATTTGCTATTTAAAAGACATGGGCGCTGGATGAGAAATTGACTTTAACTAGCACAGACACTTGCATTGGGCTTTGTCTATATTTTGTACATTTTGAGGTAAACTCTTTTGCATGAGGGTCAACCATAAAGTGAAGATGTCCTACCACTGTTTAGCACAGAGTCTTCAAATGACCTCTGTAAAGTTTCAGTTGCACTCAAATTGTCTGCGTCACTGGATTTTGCGGCTGGCTGAAAGGAAATAAAATTGGTTCTTTACAATAGAGAAATCCAATTTCCCATGAGACAAAACAAGACAGACAGTAAGACGATGGTTAAAAAAGAAACAAATGATCCTGACATTGTGACTAGTAAACAAGAAATAAAGCAAAATTAATGTAGACGTGAAAAACAAAAGATGGTTTACCGGGTGAACTCTGCTGACGAAATAGTTCCACACAGTCTCAGCATTTGTCCCTTGATGAGATAAGTAGTCACGGCAGATCTGGAACAGATTTTCAAGAAAAACAAATGTGATAACAGCACAAGACACTTCACACACAATCACAGACAGACACCAATAATGTCTGAATTGTGACCTGAAATTACGCAAGTGTTTGAAGAACAAACAGCTACTTGTAACAGGGAGCTGAAAACAGAACTAGCCTACTGTCGGCTATGGAATTTTAAGTCAGAGTTGGGAGTAAGGAAAGTAATGGGATGGTTGAAACCATGCTATGGTAAACACACAATCAATTTCAGGCCAATGCAGTAGAGATTTGCAACTTGCAGTTAATTGTGCCTAGTCTGACCAATGCATGTTTTCTTTAAAGAAAATGTCAAGGTAAAAACAAAAGTAATACTTTTTTAGCCATGATGATGGTAGGTCTCTCAATGGGCATCCTCTTTGCCATCTCCAGGAGCAGTCTCTTCAGCTTGCGAGGCATTGCCAGTTTTTGATGAGGTGATAAACTGAACTTGGCTGTCGCCCAGAGAATGGCAGCAACGCCATACACACAAACCTGAGCCAAAACAGAGAAGAATAGAAGAGGGGAAAAATGTAAAATTAAAGCAAATGATTGGTGATCAGAAAAAAAAATGAAGGCCCCTCAGAAAGACGAACCTTCTCAGTCACAATTCCATGTTCTTGATATTCAGGAGCAAGAAAAAACTCATCTCGGGATTCTGCAAAGAACACAGAGTAAGTTATTGAAGCCTCCAGACACTGTTGACTCATTCACTAGGGTAAAGAGTGCATTTTGCAAAATCTATTTTGTAAGTAAACCTAAATATATTAAAGCAATGGAAGAATGTTAGCTTGCTGGCTGGGCTTCATTGTTCTGCAGCAACACAGCCAACTGTAGGACTTACGTAAACCTACCGATGTTTTTAGGTTTCAGGAAAAGTACTTCTCCCTTGCAGCCCACGTGCAGTGTGTCCAGGCATAGATAGGCTAATGGAAAAGACAGAAATCAGACGACAAAAAAAGGGTGGCATTTCCACACATATATCTATATATACATACATACATACATACAGTGAGGAAAATCAGTATTTGAACACCCTGCTATTTTGCTATAAGTTCTCCCACTTAGAAATCACGGAGGGGTCTAAAATTGTCATCGTTGGTGCATGTCCACTGTGAGAGACATAATCTAAAAAAAAGAAAATCCAGAAATCAAAATGTATGATTTTTTTACTATTTATTTGTATGATACAGCTGCAAATAAGTAATTGAACACCTGTCTATCAGCTACCATTCTGACCCTCAAAGACCTGTTAATCTGTCTTAAAAATGTCCACCTCCACTCCATTTATTATTGTAAATTAGATGCACCTGTTTGAGGTCGTTAGCTGCATCAAGACACCTGTCCACCCCATACAATCAGTAAGAATCCAACTACTAACATGGCCAAGACCAAAGAGCTGTCCAAAGACACTAGAGACAAAATTGTACACCTCCACAAGGCTGGAAAGGGCTACGGGGAAATTGCCAAGCAGATTGGTGAAAAAAGGTCCACTGTTGGAGCAATCATTAGAAAATGGAAGAAGCTAAACATGACTGTCAATCTCCCTCGGACTGGGGCTCTATGCAAGATCTCACCTCGTGGGGTCTCAATGATACTAAGAAAGATGAGAAATCAGCCCAGAACTACACGGGAGGAGCTGGTCAATGACGTGAAAAGAGCTGGGACCACCGTTTCCAAGGTTACTGTTGGTAATACACTAAGACGTCATGTTTTGAAATCATGCATGGCACGGAAGGTTCCCCTGCTTAAACCAGCACATGTCAAGGCCCGTCTTAAGTTTGCCAATGACCATTTGGATGATCCCGAGGAGTCAAGGGAGAAAGTCATGTGGTCAGATGAGACCAAAATAGAACTTTTTGGTCATAATTCCACTAACCGTGTTTGGAGGACGAAGAATGATGAGTACCATCCCAAGAACACCATCCCTACTGTGAAGCATGGGGGTGGTAGCATCATGTTACATAGGGTGTTTTTCTGCACATGGGACAGGGCGACTGCACTGCATTAAGGAGAGGATGACCGGGCCATGTATTGCGAGATTACGGGGAACAACCTCCTTCCCTCAATTAGAGCATTGAAGATGGGTCGAGGCTGGGTCTTCCTACATGACAATGACCCGAAGCACACAGCTAGGATAACCAAGGAGTGGCTCTGGAAGAAGCATATCAAGGTTCTGGCGTGGCCTAAACCCAATAGAGAATCTTTGGAGGGAGCTCAAACTCCTTGTTTCTCAGCGACAGCCCAGAAACCTGATTGATCTAGAGAAGATCTGTGTGGAGGAGTGGGCCAAAATCCCTTCTGCAGTGTGTGCAAACCTGGTGAAAAACTACAGGAAACGTTTGACCTCTGTTGCAAACAAAGGCTACTGTACCAAATATTAACATTGATTTTCTCAGGTGTTGAAATACTTATTTGCAGCTGTATCATACAAATAAATAGTTAAAAAAAATCATACATTGTGATTTCTGGATTTTTTTTTTTAGATTATGTCTCTCACAGTGGACATGCACCTACGATGACAATTTCAGACCCCTCCATGATTTCTAAGTGGGAGAACTTGCAAAATAACAGGGTGTTCAAATACTGATTTTCCTCACTGTAGGATATATATAGAATAGGATGTGCTCTTACATGATATGTTGAGATCTAGGGCTGCACAATCAATAGCAATTGTATTGAAAACGCAATATACTAGTCACTAGGACTAGTGCAATATCCAAGTCACAAGAGATGTGGGGGGGGGGCAATATTTGTTAAAAGCTAAATATGTGCCAAACCATTCTAAATTAAGTCTTGTGGTGCCGCAGAGACGTCCCAGACTACAAATCGTATCCTACAGACTATAGAAAAAAAATCTTGCAAAAATCGCACTATAATCATTTTCATTTAATACTTTTCAATGAAAATGAGACATAAAGATCATTCTCTCCAATATCGTGAATCAAATTGCAATCGCAAAGTCAGTAAAACATAATCGCAATTAGATATTTTCCTCATACTGTGCAGCCCTATTAGAATCTCAATTGTTCTTGCAGGAGCAGGACTGGTTAAAATCACCTGGAAAGTCAATGTAGGTCTGCAGTGAGGACAGGCAGGTGTAACACAGAGCCCATAGCTCATTAACTGTCAACTTGCATCCACAACGAGTCAGTAACTCTCTCAGAGAGATCCACTGGATAGAAAATAAAGAGGAAGCCCAGTTTAACAGAGAAATAACTGAAGTAATCACAATTCTCTAAATCTGCTTTAAAATGTTCCAACCTTCAGTAGTGGTTTGTCTTATGGAAGTTTTCACTCATCTACTTTGACATGATTTGGTCTGCTATCGTTAATTTCGTATATGATTACTCTGTCTCAAAGAGAAAATCTGAATCTGAATATGTATAACTTTATAACTCCATAATATCCGTTTCCGCCAGAACAGTTTCTGTATGAATAAATGCAATGAGTACAAAATTAATGTAAATAAAGTTTCATTACAGGTAATATTAAAGGACAAAAGCAAGAGATTTTAAAGGAGGTAGATTATTTTTGTAAATTAAAAAAGTTCAGCAGACCTCAGCATCATGTCTTATAGCTTAATTAGCCAGTATAAAATTTGTTTGGCTAACGTTAGCTACTTAGCTTGCTGGCTTCAAAAGTAGCTATGAAGCTAAAAAAAGAAGAAGAAAAAAGCACTGTGATTAAAGGTTAAAGTCCATTTTTGACCTTAGGAATAGTAGGGAAAATAGTAGACAAATGAAAGTAGAAATAGCAGACACAACTTAATCATAACACAGGGTCCACTTACTAGCTAAACTTGTTTAATGCTCCTTGTGGTCAACGCGGTTAGCATGTACGGCACAGTCAAAGCTGTCAAATTCACTCCAAGAATGGACGTCTTTTTACGTTGTGTTGTTTTACTTGCTCAGCCAACATTTTATTAAAGCACTCTTCAGCATTTCTAAAGCGCAGTAATATTTGAATCAGCACATACCGTAGCTAGCCAATAGCCTGGAGCCTAGCTAGCTTGGTCCTGTAGCTAACCGGTCTGTGCAACCCTGTTAGAAAATCTTGGGAAGTACACAGTTTGGCGCTCAGACTCTCCACAGACCCCCCCCCCCCCAAGCAGAGTCTCCCAGGCCGAAAATGCGCAATATCGCCATCAGCAACGTGCAGACCGCAGTGCCGCTATACATTAGCCTTGTGAAGGTTGTTTTAGTTGTGCAACAGAAAACTCCGATTTGGATTTACCCTGCAGAGATCTGAGGAGCAGTTAACCTAAGGTGACCAGATTTCTCAGACAAAATCCGGGGACATTTTCAGCTCACAAGTGTATACCTCAAAAACACGTCATGTTTTTATTTTTGTAAAACTTAAAACAGGGACACTAGACCTAGATCTGTTCTAATTAGGGGCTGACCCCCCCTCTCCAAAGGTCTGATCCTAGACTCCCCCCTGCTGCTACTTCATACTCCACTCCACTACACCTCAGAGGGGAATGTTTCAAGATAAAAAGTCCTAATATTTCAAGATAAAAAGTCCTAATACATCATAATGTTGTAATGTTTACTGAACTACATTTATTAGACAGCTTTTGCTTTAGGCTTGTTTCTGCAACAGCTCATTGAGTATCGGATACAATTAAACCTATTGAGGAAAAATTTAACTTTGACATTGACCCAATATTAAACGAGATCGCTGCAGTCGGCAGCAGAGAAACAAGCTGCAATGTACGTTAATGGTACAATCTAGCTTGTATTTACGTTCATAAAAGTGCTCGTTTTGCTACTGAAGTGTCTGACAACATTATGGAAAGGATTTCTAAGGAGGTCAACCTTTCTGTTAAAGATTAAGATCCTTTTTAAAACATAAAAGTCTGCGAAATTGCGTTCGTCTTGCTGTCTTGGGCCTGCGGGTGTAGGGTGTGCGACTATCGGCTATGTTTGGTCAATGTTTTCTTTCATTCCAATATCGGGTCTGTCAGTCATAGTGAAAACCGACAATTCCCGGGGACAGATCCATCCGGGGACAGGTCACCAAAACCGGGGACTGTCCCCGGAAACCAGGGACCTCTGGTCACCCTAAGTTAACCCTTGTGTTGTCTTCCTGTCAAAATTGAAAATTTTGTTGACGCTTTTTATCAATGTTTTTTTACTTTGTCCTTTTTTTCCGAACACTTTTGATGCTTTTTTTTCCCACGTTTGTTACTTTTTTGACGCTTTCAACACGTAACACTAACTTATTAACTTTAGTTTTACAGTTAATTTTGGAATTCATGGTCAATAAACCTCATTTATAGGAAATTATACCTCATTTTTGAGTTAGAAAAGCAAAAATTGGGAATTATTTCAACTAAAATTAAAGGAATGTATGTTGATGGATAATCACAGATTACTCAATACTATTTCAAAACCACTTCAATTTGTTTTTCAAATGCTATAAAATTGAATAAGACCCCAAAATTAATGAAAGTAGAGATTTGTACTTGCCAAAGAGCGTTGTGTGGAATCAATCATGTTATTTTGGGTAGTTAAAAAGAACATTGATATAGGAAAACAGGTCAATTTGACCCAAGGACAACATGAGGGTTAACCATTGTTCTCATACATTACAGAGTTTAAAATTACCAAAAGGAAAGACGGAAAGAAAGCGGGAGGTAACGGACGTCCGGCTACGGAGCAATCCCGGAAGTGGAACGCCTTGGATACAGACTAAGTTAGCTTACCTCTGCTTCTTCTCAAGCTACTACTCTTTCCATAGCATTCAAGAGAAGATACCGTATTAAAAAAACATAGTTAATCCAACTGTTCCCATTCCTAAACAAACCCACCCTCGCCACAAGAACATTTTCATGTTTCCATCTTTCTCTTTCACGGCCACTTATTTGCAGACAGACAACTCTTTAGTAACATAACAGCACCAGACAAGAAACAATCCGGGATGCAAATGCAAAGTCAGAGGTTTGAGAGCCATCTCACCTCATCCTGAGATTCTTCATTGAGGCACAGCATGCTTTTGGTCATGTAGTTATTAGTTATGTAGAGGCTGTGGTTCACCAAGCTCTGGTCCTCAGTAGGGCCGTGCTCCATTTCCAGCTCCTGACAGGAAGTACAGGAAGATGCTGAATCCTGGTTGCAGTCTTTTGATTCACATTCATGGAAACGTTGAATCTTTGTTTCCCCACTGCATAACGTCTCTCTGCACCGTCCTCATTTCCTTGTAACATTTGGTTGTCCACAACGGCTTTTGCCCAATACTCAGTGCTACTGTGTGGGTACGACTCGCAGGACTTGCCTCGGTCAAGTTGTTGAAGTCTGTTAGTCCACACCGACTTGCAGCTCAAGTGTTCATCCGCTCCGATCTCTGTGAGGTCAGATATGGGTATACTGATATCTCCTTGAGTACGAGGGGAAAGACAAGGGGGGTTGTTGGAGTCTGGGACAGAGCAGGAGCGGTTCAGAGCCCCCCTCACTCTGTTCAGCCTCTGCTGGGCTCTCCTCCTCACTGGGGAGCTGTTGTGGGACCTGCAGTCCAACTCATCTGCCAAGATCCTGTCATCTCCTTCACTGCTGTCCATATCCTCCGCCCAGAGAGACGAGTCCCAGCCCCGGCACACCTGCAGAACACGGTGTTAGCATAAACAGGCATTTGTTTCAGCAATGTAAATGTAAAAAGATTGTACATGCAAAACTGAAGCGGAGCTAAAGAAACCTTGGCCAATTTTGTCAAGGGTAGGAAATAAATCAGAATGACTAAAGGCCCGTACACACCGGGACGAATATTGCCGGGCGTTATTCGTCAGCGTTTTTCGACGCGTTTTTTGTGTTCACACCCAAGCGATTTTCGCTGACGATGAGCCGAATGAACATGCAAATTCATTATCTGTCACTAGATGGCGCTTAATGTAAAACAGAAATACCCCCCGTACATAGGGTGGCGCTGCGCAACTTTGCGCTTCTGATACTCGCTTGCAACTCAGAAGAAGAGCAGAGAAGAAGAGAGCAAGTATTTAGAACATTTCTTCTAAATCAGATATAGCTCTTTATGTTCTGAAACCAACGAGACCAGCAGCTCAACATTTATTTAGGACATTGTGCTTTGCCTCTTCCTCGTCTTGTGGCAGTGATGACGGTGGCGTATATATGTCTTCTTCGTTTGTGTGCTCGGTAAGACCGTTTTGTGCTTGAGCGCCCCAAGTTGTGTTTTACTGTAACTTCAGAAGCACAAGACACGTGAGCAAAAGGGCCGATTTCATTGGTCGGATAGTTTTTTGACGCTGGTCAAACCAAAAAAAAAAAAAAACGAACCCGAGGCGTTTTTAAAAATGACGCTTTTACGCGTCGCGTTTTTCGCGTCGGTGTGCACACTCTCATTGACGCCCTTTGTTTAGTCACGACGCGTTAAACGTCGGCGAATATCGCGCGCGAAATTCGTCCCGGTGTGAACAGACCTTTAGAGGTAATGGAAAAATGTATTTATCCTTTATTTAACCAGGTAATACCCATTGAGATTAAAAATCTCTTTTGCAAGGGATACCTGGCCAAGATAGGCATCAAAATTACATCACATCATTACATACGTACAAATACACACACATGAAAACCAAATATGCACTTACAATGAAATCTCAATTAAAACATTGACATGTGCGGGAGTCCAACTCAAAGCTTCTCATTTTTACAGCTCACAGTGATGGGTGCGAACTTTACAATTAGTAATAAATCTCAATGATGCATGATAAGCTGCGTCAATCATCTGAAGGCATTGAGCAGATGAATGCATATAGTATATCACCATAATCCAGCACAGTTAAAAAAAGTTGATGCCACTAACCGTTTTTTAACATTAAAAGAAAAGCACAGCTTATTTCGAAAGTAAAAACCCAATTTTAGTCTCAACTTTCTCACTAGACAGTGAACATGAGGATTAAATGATAAGCAGTCATCAATAACAATACCAAGATTACCAAGACCATTAAGATGGTGGTGGTGGTGAACAGGAACTGATGAGGAAGAATATGCAGTTTAAAGTAAAACAGCTCACACTGTTAATGCTTGCTTATCACTCGTTTGAAGAATAGTGGAAAAGTGTGAGGCACTATGGTCAATGCAATGATGATCAGTTTTAGCATGCGCCTTGTTGACAGCTGATAGAGGTGGCTGATAGGGATTGGAAACAAAACACCCACTTCTTACCTTTCACAACTCAGAATCGATTTACAAATACCACAATTTGTTTTTGTGTGTTATCACAGTGCCTGCTAGAGCTATCTTGTAGCAAATTTGTAAAGGTTTGGGCTTAATTTGGATTTAATAACTTAAAGCTGCAGTAGGTAGTTTTGAGGAAACGTGGACTTAGCCTAAAAATTTGAACAAGCACACCTTACAGGCTCCTCCCCCTTGCTCTCTGCTGCGCTACAGCCCCCCCCCCCACAGCTCCTCGAGCCTGCCGTGAACGCGCAAGCTAGTAAGCAGGGCCACCAATGCTTTCCACACAATACAGGGGATTTATTCTGAGGAGGGTTTAGCTGTTGTGTGCTGTGCTTTTAAAACTTTATGTAAAAAAATTGCTTATTTAAAATATTTCTATTAAAAGTTTTGGAAATATTTTTCAATAAAAAAGAGATTAAAAAATTTTATGTAATCGCTCATTTGTGAGAACAAAAGCAGCACTTTACACAGTACATTACTGAATTACCTTTTGGATCAATTTAAAACACTAAACTTTCAGTAGGAATGATGAATCACTGAGGAAGCTCACTAAGCCAAGGAATAACAACATCTTAGAAATATGTCTTAGGTTTTATTTTGCATATGGGTAAAATAAGTCAGCTTTTTTTTGCAAAGTACACACAAGGAAATACTGAACATCTTGATTTGGACTGAAAGACAATTCCTTCACGTGCCTCTGTGTCTGGGACAATGTCTGACCTGTTGGAGGAGGATAAAGAATGTGTGTCAGACATTTGATTTACAATCCTGAGGGGGAAGAAACAGGGGCAGGGACAGCGCACAATTAAAGTAGTTTCACCATAGCTGCATTTAATTGTGATCGACAAAAACACATTAAGGCTTACTAAATGTAGGTATCGAAACAATATTGCTTATACTGAGGGTGAAGGAGTTAGCTACAACATTCCTGCTGTGCTACAAGCTAACAAGCTAACTGTTAGACTTAGCTAGCAACAAGCTACAGAGTAACATGAGATTTGCGCTATCACCAGCGATACTGTAACCATCGCTAGCTTAGTTGTGTAGCTAGTTATTAATAAATGAAACAAATCAAGCAGGGATACTTACATGTCAAGCAGAAATGTGGCTAGCTCTGATTGAATCCGTGTTGAATCCTTTCAGGAGGCGTAGCTCCCTCCACCTTTGAAAAACCGCTCCGATGTTGACCCTCGTTTTATTTTGGCTCGGTTTAATTCTTTCCTTTTAGCTCGCTTTTCGTCATCGGTCTTCTTCTGTTTGCCCGTCTTTGTTTTCTGAGCAGGTGTCACTCGAGAAATTGGCAGTTTTCCTGAAAAGTTGTTTCTCCGCGATTAGCACAGCTGCAGCACACGGGCAATCTTGAGCTTGAACACGGTACGCGCTGTGCGGGGTGAAGGGGGAGGGGGGGGGTTATGAGCAGCGCGTACACGAGAGTGATTGACACTGCTAAGACAGTCCTCCTGGCTCTGATTGGCTGTTTTGATCGGGAGCGGTGCATTTCTGCCAAATGGCATCAGGGACACAGGGAGGAGCCATAGGAGCTTAATTTTTTCACAGATTATCTGTCTCATATTCTACTGTCAGGGCATAGTGACAGTTTTAACAAATATGTAAAAAATACATTTTTACAAAAGTTACCTACTGAACCTTTAATAATCACTTTTAGAAATTATTCCCATATACTGTATTTGTATCTGTGGATACTTTGAACACAAATAAACAAGACCAGCTGACCAACACACTGCAGCCATCTGCATCGTGCTGTTGATGGTCATTATTAAAAGTAAAAAATATCATAAAGGGGTGTTCAGAGGCTCTGTCATGATCCCCTGCAGCTGATTAACTCAGAGTATACTGCTGGCAACCAAAATGTGAGCATCAAAACTAACTAAATTACTTCTCTCAGATCTAATGGTTGTAGTTGGTCCCCAGTGGACTTCTTTAGCAAGTTCTGTCTTTAAAAGGTCCCATGTACAGTTTAGGTACCACATTATGAGGTTTTTTAACATTAGTGTGTGTTCCCCCAGCAGCTAGAAATGGTGATAGGTGTAAACCAAGCCCTTGGTATCCTGTTCTGCCTTTGAGAACAGATGGGCCAATCTGGAATCTTGCTCCTTATGAAGTCATAAGGGGCAAGGTTACCTCCCTTTTCTCTGCTTTGCCCGCCAGGAGAATTTAGCCCACCCATTAGAGAGAGACATCATGGCTTTCAAACGAGCAAAGTGGCAGTTGGTCAAGGCCACACCCCCAGCCTCCACCTTGCCCCCCCCCACCTCAAAAGCTAGAGACTCAGAAATGGCACACACTAAGGAAAGCTCATTGTGGGACTGGCTCTAGTGGCTGTTATTCTGCACAAAGGTTGAATTTTGGCAAAGAGACTTCAGAAACAGTATTAGAGGACCACTAAGGTCTATATAAAAGAGACTTCAGATACAGTATTAGGGGACCATTAAGGTCTACATAAAAGAGACTTCAGATACAGTATTAAGGGACCACTAAGGTCTATATAAAAGAGACTTCAGATACAGTATTAGGGGACCATTTAAGGTCTACATAAAAGAGACTTCGGATACAGTATTAAGGGAGAACTAAGGTCTATATAAAAGAGACTTCAGATACAGTATTTGTGGACCATTAAGGTCTCTATAAAAGCATCTGAAGAGCTTCTGAGTGTATTTATCATCTGCTTTAGCTTTTCTAACATTTTAGATATATAAATAATAATGGTATAACATATTATTAAATTGCATTTTCTTAATTAAACATTTTCATAAAGGGCTGCCCTCTACCCCCTGCCAAATATCTGCACCTAAGTAGAGCTGCTTGATCATGATAAAAATAAAAAAATACAAAAACATAATTACAATTATGTTGGTCAATATTTAAATCATGATGATTTTACATGATTAGTTATTGACTTTTGAATAGATGATTAGTATTTATTAAACAAAAAAACTTTGCCTCCTTCGTTTTCCCACTGAACTTTTTTTTTTCTCATATAGAATAAGAGTTTACTTGCAAAATGTAATGTGCAAAATATTGTTTTTTGTTGTTGTGATCGATAAAAAAATTGGATTTATTGCACAGCCCTACACCTAAGTCTTACACAAACTTAGATAAAACACTGCTAAGTGTAAAAGAAGAGGGAGGCGTCAGTGCTAACCTGTAGCCTACTGCGGCACATTCTGGTGTACTTTAAATGATTTCTTCCTCCACGCCAGCAGCTTCTTGAAAAAAATGTGTATAGCGAAAACTGTCACATACCTGCTGCCTAGACAGACCATTTGCTTTAACAGAAGTGTCAACACACAGGTCTTTGGTATTATCATCCAAGCTCAGTCTTGTAAGCAGACATCTGGGTTTGGGATGCTGCCATCTTGCCTCCCAGGAGCCTTCCTGTCCATCTGTGGATATACGAAGAGAGCAATTAGTACTAGGAGAAATATCGCAGCCGAGACCAAGCGCTGACGTGTGAATTGAGACGATAAAAAGACCTTGAAAGGTTGATACGGATTCGATGGAGAGCACCCGACGCCCAACAGAGGACAGTTTCCGGCACACGGCTGCAGAGGAGGTATGAGACAGCCTTGCTTCAGCCATAGCCAGGATGTCCTGTGGGAGTATTACACTTGCAGGTTTGTAAAAGTAAAGTGCCCATATTATGCTAATTTTCAGGTTCATAATTATGTTTGGAGTTTGTACCAGAATAGGTTTACATGGTTTCATTTTCAAAAAAAACACCATATTTTTGTTGTACTGCACATTGCTGAAGATCCTGTTTTTATCCTGTGTTTGGGTCTCTGTTTTAGCTGCAGAGTGAGACATCTTACTTCTATACTATCTTTGTTGGGAGTCACACATGCTCTGTAGCTAGGTAAGATCCCATCAGCTATATAACTATTCTCCAACTTTGGTCAGTTTAAGGCAGGATTAGCTGAGACTTCTTCTAGACGAGGGCCACTTGTGGAATACCTGCAGAACAGGGACAGGAAGTAGTTCTTTTGGAGATTATGGTCAACTAGTGTGTGTTGTAGCAGTGTTCTTCCTTTGAGAGTGAGCTAGCATGCTACGGTTAGCCACCTCATCTCGGCTAGTGACGCAAAAAGCTGTGCAGATGTTGAACAGCTCACCCGGAGACTGAAGACAGAGGACATTCAGAAACCGTATCTCACTCAGAACACCATGGATAGTTTCTTTCCAGGATTTTATGCATGTGGTAGCATCAGAGACACAAAATAATATCCCAAATCTTAGAAAAAGATTTTTTCATAATATGGGCACTTTAAACAACACAATGACTACGTTTGGACAAATCGGTCTCGTTTGAAGAAAGGAAAACCATTCATGGGTGGAGCCAGAAGACACTTCTCAGACAAATTCCGGGAACATTTTCAGCTCAGAAGTGTATATACCTCCAAAGCACGTCATGTTTTTATTTTTGTAAAACTTAAAACGGGGACACTAGACCTAGAGCTGTAAGGAGGTCGACCTTTCTGTTAAAGATTAAGATCCTTTTTTAAAACATAAAAGTCCACCAGACTCCATGTAAATAATCAGTGATTTTAGCATCGTAAAATACAGCTTTCTAAAACATCTCTGAGCTCTGAGCAGCACTGGTTCTGGCTGTCTTGAGTCTCAGTCACAGTGAAAACTGGGGACATTTCCAGGGACAGATCCAGCCGGGGACAGGTCACCCGGAAACCGGGGACGTCTGGTCACCCTATATTATCGGCTGATATTAGGCATTTCTCGATATATCGGTGACGGCATTTATAATGGCCTGTTTAAAATAAAAAAGTTTTTAAAATTTTTTAAAAATGACTATTTAAAAAATAAAAACGGACTGTCAACCATGTTATGAGTGTTGCCGTTGCATAGTCTGTCCACCAGAGGACGCTCTACAACGTCCCTGTTAGTGATGGCGTTTCATAGTCTGTCCACCAGAGGACGCTCTACAACGTCCCTGTTAGTGATGGCGTTGCATAGTCTGTCCACCAGAGGACGCTCTACAACGTCCCTGTTAGTGATGGCGTTGCATAGTCTGTCCACCAGAGGACGCTCTACAACGTCCCTTTTGGCAACACAGATTTTTTTTTTGTCAATATGTTTTTGTTCAAAGGACTTTAAGTTTTATATCTTAAGTTATGTGTTTTTATACATTTTATTTATCAGAACTTTAATATATTTTGATGTTCATCTGTTCTTTTGTCACAATAAAACAAATTATTATCATATTATTATAGTGAAAACTCATAAATAACTAAAAATAACTAATGTTTGGGAAATCTCTTTATGTTTTGTAAAGCATTTCTGGATTTTTTTTAAATATATATTTCGATTGATAAATTGGCATATCAGATTTTTAAATAACCAAATATTTGTATCAGTATCAGCCTTAAAAATCCTTTATCGGTCGGACTCTAATGCATATTGTGTGTAAATGCCATATTCCTGTCAAAGTACCTTATAATTTGGATTAAGTGATTTTGTACATTTCCATCACATGGAGTGTGTCAGGCATTTCATTGTATGTTGTATTATGGATGTTCACAGGTCCATTTCCTTTTTTGTTGTCATTATGACAATGTTTACTTAATGTGTGGGTTCATTACTTTACTGTTTTATATAGCAGTTGTGTATTTTTTTCTGCATACTGCAGCACTAATGAATAAGACTGTTTTACAACACTTGAAAATACATGCTTTTCTCGCCTAAATTTTTAAACCCAAAAAAAGTGATGCAGTTTCCATATACTTTGGCCCTCTAGGATGACCCTGAGGTCATTGGGAAGTTAACACTCTCAACTTTTTGTTTCTAGTGTCAGTGTGACACTAGGCCTTACTGACACAGATATAAAGAGGTTAGAATGGAGAATTTCTATTTCCGTCCAAGTAAATCAACTATCAACAAGTAAAATTATTAAAAAACACTACTGTAAGCATATTACATGGGCTACATACAAAAATAGAACCCTAGCCACATGTCTCAACTTAAAACAGAAAAAATCCAGAAAAAAATGACTTATAAAATGGATTTTATATGAATTTATTTCTACAGATATGTCTGTGCGTTTTTCTTATTTCCTTTCAGAAAAAAATCCCAAAAAGTGCTAAATACAAAACTTCTCAAATTAAAAAACACATCTACATCACTCACACATATACCTGAAATAACTACATGCATACATTTATAGAAATAAGTTATTATAATTTGATGAAATGGTGAAATGCCATGAGAAGGCCATATTTTTGCTTTGACACAGCTGGAGCCATCATAGGGTTAACATTTTCTGGTCATGTTTGGTATCAATCAACTTGTCTTCTTATTGGCTACACAGGGAGGCCAGTTTCATAACCTTTACTTCTAACTGGTAGGGAATACTGTCCGTTTTTCCCAAGTCCCTCCCTCTGTAAATCCTGCGAGTTCATTTGCTCCCTTTTGTGATAACTCAAATTACCGTCAACGGATTGGCTGAAAAAAGCTGTCACTCAATTCCTTAGGGTTCAGGCTATACGGCTATGTGGAGCAATACAATGTGGCAGCTTGAGGGGACGCCAGCAGCGATCAAAATCCAAAAATGATGGACTGTTCAGCTTTGTTTACAAGGAAACTCGGCCAGAATCGACAAGATTGTGAGGGGACCAGCTCATTTTGGATTAAAAGGATTGGATGAAGTTATTCTTTGAACTGTTGGCGAAGTAGAAAAAAAAAGTTTATGACGATCTTTCACCGCTGTGAAGAAAGACACGAGGAAACAGGTAGGGATGCAGCGCGACTTTAGACAGAAACGGTGCAGTGTTCCTTTACTTCATACGATGATTATAACCGCTGTAAGTCACCTTGTGCTTTGTGTGTGGGCTTGATGGAATCGTGAGACTTTAAGCTTTCTAATGACGTGCATGAGCGTGTTTATGAAGATTTAATGCTTGCAATTTATCACTGAAGAAACGTTTTCTCCTAAAAATGGAGAAAACGGCCCGGCAGCGGGACCGGGTTGTATTAGTAGTTAAAAGTGTCTGAATGGGTGAAAGTGAGATCTCTAATTATTCCACACTTCAGTGTGCTTGTACGGCTTTGCAACTGAGAATTTTACACTCCACTACCTACGATATTTCTCTCCAACGTGTGCTTACTGTGCAGCAATACTGGACGAACTTCAGCTAGTGGGGAGGAAAACCAGCAACTTTTTCCACATCTTCCGTTTTGTGCTCCACAGAGACGTGGCTCGGTGAATTAATTCCAGGCTCTGCACTTCAGAGGGCTGGCCCCGGTCCCTCACTGTCACGGTCACCGATACTCAACGTCCACCCCTAGTCACTACACTTCGCATTATCTTTCCTGGACTATAAATCTTCCCCTGTGCATATTAAATATTAGGCTCGTTGGAGATGAGCTTCTCCTTGCCTGTAAAGTGGACGAGAGCAGCCTGTACACAGTCTCCAGAGGTTTTTATTGTGACAGAGTAGCTGTTAAAATGCTCTACTGTTGCTGATGTTAAACAACAGACTGTAGATGATCTGTAATCGGATTTAGGCTTTAAATCAGACAAATAGAAATTCAAATCCCTCCAATTCAAAAACGCTAAAAAAGTTTACATATTAAAAAAAAGGTCATCATGTTGAGTTGATTTCGAACCAATCAGCTGTTAGATCAGCTGAGCACCAGGCCTTTCCCATCATACCCTGGGTTTTGCAGTTGGTGGAGAGCAGCTGCGTCGCCTGGGTTTATAAACTGCGGCCGCCTTGATCTTGTGAGGTATTGTTTGCACATTCTACACTCAACACACTCAGCCTCTTTTCCCCTTGTGCAACATTCATTCCTTACGTTGTATGTATATATTTGTTTATTTCATAGTCATGTGTGTTTGTTGGTTTGTTCATGTATGAACCATTCGCCCATGCAAATTCCACAAAAGTGTATTTTATTCGGGCAATAAATTCCTTTTTCTGACTTTTCACACCTTTCCATAAATCATTGCAGATATGAAGAGTCAGCAGAGTGTTTCTACCTGCAGGAGCGGCCTGCTCTCGGGCTTCTCCTCCTGCATCTGCTCCAACAGCCTCTGGATCTCTTCCCCCAGCTCCGCCTCCAGCTCTGGCTCGATGACAAAGCTGAGCGCGGCAGAAAGCGTAGAGCCCAGAGAGTAAACATGGCCCTGCAGCCGGAGATAAAGGAGGAGAAAAAACTATCATCATCATCATCATCATGAACCAGATCTGAATCTGTGAAAGGCTAGAGAAAATTACAGGGTCTTCGTACCAATTTGTATTGTACATATTTATGACAGAGCTTATGTTTTGCTTCGCTACACTGACAGTGGGTATTATGGTCAGCAGCGGGATTGAACCAGGTGCTATCAAGTTCACATGTCAGACGCAACCATGACACCCAACAACTGACCGAGGTCTGAAGCCATACTTATGTGGTAAGCTTTCAAGGAGGATCCCGGTGTGGTTCACCAAAATAGAAGAGTAAATACTTTTTTTCTCAAAACACATAAAGGGGTTTGTTTTTTTCAGAATACAAAACTAGAATGCACAGTTTATTTGAAATTGGGTTACATAAGTCTAGTGTAAATGTATTCATGTTTTGGTGAGAACAGTGACGCACTCGATAAGAGTGTGTGAGCTTCACATTTGTATGCAAAAGAAGCCAAAGGCGTTAGAACCCAGTCAGATCAGAGGCAGCAAAAAGACCTATTTCTAGACTGCCCCTAAAGCATAGCAGACACAGATGTGTATGGGAGTACCCAAAGATATATGAAAGAGCATGAATCATTTACTAAACCGGACACATTCTCACATGGAGCTGCAGGTGTATTCTGCCCTATGATGAGTTGATGTTTCAGGGCCTCACTCAAAAGTTATAACCAGTCTGTCAAAAGTTTCAAATGAGTGCCAGTCCTTCAAATGATCATTCTGGTACAACAACTGGGGCTTTATTATTGTAGCTGTGGCCATTTGTGGCCTAATGTGGGTTTTGTCAGATAACATTGTACTAATGGGCAAGATACATAAGAAGTCAGGTTATTATACAGGTTGAAAACAAAATTTATATTTTTTTTATTCAGCCACTGATGTACCAGAAATATTGCTAACTAGAAGGCACTCGGTGAGAGCACACCTCTGCCAAGACCATACCCTGGAACACGTGTCAAACCCAAGGCGCGCAAATGCCCCTTTTGCGGATTTAAATCAGGTCTGCCTAGTTGTGTGCCAAACCAAAAACACGGGACATTGGTTTTCAAACTGCAATTACGGGACATTCAAAGCAGAATTTGGCAGATTTGCTGACTGTGAGACTCAGAAATTCCCCCAGAAGCAGAGTTTTCATATTGAGGCTGTAATAGTTTTTGCTTGATTTGCTTTGGAACTTTTTCGCAGACTTTTTTATTTTGACAAAATTGCGACAAAAAGCATTAAAAAAAATGTTAGTGACAAAAAAATATCTGCGAAAGCAACAAAAACGACAGAAAAAGGGCTCGGATCACAAAAAAACAAAAACAAAACAATGATAAATTCAAATGAAGTTCTGTGAGTAAATTGATAACGGGAAAGCTGCTAAAACCAGGAAGACACCACAGTTACTGTAGAAAGCGCTGTGTTGTGTCAAAGGGGTGTTTGGGAAAAGAATGTCACTTTTGACCGACTGCTATTCCTTTCTGTCCATTTCATTCTCATGAATATGCTATTTCAGCAAAATCCAGAGACCTACAGTTTATTTTTTTGACCCTTGTCTTTCACTGTTCCCTTTATACATCCATGGCTCGCACCACCCAGCAAAGTTAAAGGTCCCATGACATGGTGCTCTTTGGATACTTTTATATAGACCTTAGTGGTCCTCGAATACTGTATCTGAAGTATCTTTTATATAGACCTTAGTGGTCCCCTAATACTATATCTGAAAATTCAGCCTTGGTGCAGAATTACAGCCACTAGAGCCAGTCCCACAATGAGCTTTCCTTAGTATGTGCATTTCTGAGTCTGTAGCTTTTGAGGAGGAGGGGTGGGGGGGGTCTCTCTCTCATGGGGTGGGCCAAATTCTCTGGGCAGGCAAAGCAGAGAAAGGGAAGGTAAAGAGTCCAGCTAGGCCCATCTGAGCTTTCATTTTCTGCCGTTGCAGAGCAGGATACCCAGGCTCGTTTTTCACCTATCTCCATTTCTAGCCACTGGGGGCCATAGGTAGGCTGGGGGAACTCATATTAATGTTAAAAAAAAACTCAAAGTGAAATTTTGCCGTGGGACCTTCGAAACTGCTCCTTCAATTTGTGTTGTCCCGCAAGAGCCCAACGCAGTGTTAATGTGTTTATGAAAGTGAAAGTGTTTCTTGGCCCATGCTACATCTTTCCACCGTTCATAAAGTTTCATGAAAATCAGGCCAGTAGTTTTTCCGTAATCCTGCTGACAGACAGACAAACCAAAAACATAATCTCCTTGGTGGAGGTAATAAATACTACCTCTCAGTACACTCGATCAGGCACATGGAGAGAGACCAACGGACGGACTGTGACATGCACACACGCACTTACACAAATGTATAGAAATACTCTGTTACAAGTGCAAAATATGCTGTTAGAGTAGATACTGCCTCCTCCCTATGTCACATTATCAGTTAGAGGTGACTGAGGTGAGTTTGTAGCTGATGACTGCTGGCCTATGTGGGGGATTTTAGGTGAGGAAAGAAACTGAGCAACACTTTCCACACCCTCCCTCAGCAAACTTCAATTCAATTCAATTTTATTCATAGTATCAAATCATAACAAAAGTTATCTTGAGACACTTTACAGATAGAGTAGGTCCAGACCACACTATAATTTACAAAGACCGAGCAATTCTAGTAATTCCCCCAAGAGCGTGCATGGTGCGACAGTGGCAAGGAGAAACCTTGGACAGACCCAGGCTCTTGGTGGGTGGTGTCTGACGGGGCCGGTTGAGGGTGTGATGCACAGTGGTAATAATAGTCAGTCAGTCAGTGAGTCAGTCAGTCAGTCAGTCAGTCAGTTCTGTGACCAGAACAAAATCTGTAAGAACATTTGGCATCTCTCACCTCAAACGTGCTGCCTGTGGTGTCCAATTCAGGAGGCACGAAGGAGCCTTCTGGATCATCTGCAAGGAGGAAAACATACCAATTAACTGCACCATTAGGCACTAGTGAAAAGCATACAGTGTATCATAATGTCATTAAAAGGAAACACATGGTGCATTTGTTGTTTGATGTGTGAACACTATGATGTATAGCCATTTCAGGTCTGTACTGTAACCTGCATGCCAAGTATCCCCAAGAATCAGATGCAAATCAGAGGAATATGCTGAACAACTACAGTCCGTGCAGCTGCATTCTGTATACATGTAAAACATCAGTCTGTTGTAACCATGTTTCACTCTGAAGTTGCTGAAGCGGCTGCTGTTTTCAATCCTGTCGGCTCTCTGCAGTGGGCGGGACTGCTCAGTTCCCCCCGCGACTGACGCACACACACACACGCACACATGGTGGATGCATGAAAAATGGTTGAGACGTACAGGATGACCTAAACTGAGGACTGCTACGCTCGTTATTGTAAGTGCAATAACGAGCCACTGACACTATGTGTGACACATATGATTCATTCAATTATTATTTTTTTGTCTTAAATCCACCCGCCATTTTCATATTATACTAACATTTGCAGCATCCTGAGCCTTTTTGTTAAGGTTATTAGGGAAACTCAGCCTAGAGTAGTTTTATTCTCCCCAAAACAAGTTTCCTTTTTATTTTTAAAGAACTATACAAAAAAAAAACTTTCACTGTCTCCCGCAACTTGATTGCAACAAAAAAACAAAAAACATTGCAACTTTTATCATAATTTTTAATAAAAGCTCCTGCAACATCAGGCATTTTGGGCCGCAACTATCTCAAAAAAAGGCCGCAAAATCCTGGAGGGACTGTTTGATGGTGTGCTACATTTAACTTGAAGAACCAGATTAAAAACCCTTTTAAATGTAAATAAGCACTGAAAACACTGAATTCAGTGTTCAGTTTTCATTCAGTTTTGAATTCACAGAATTCAAAACTGCATACAGTATAACAATGCAGTTATCAATATCAATATTCAACTCTGATAATGTATGTCAAGCTCCTTTTTGTATGAAAACATGCAGCCGAATAAGACACAGACAAAAAGAGTAGCTTCTCATTACATAGGCTAGGTGGTGCAGGGGTGTAGAAGATTAGTTGAAAGTGATTTGGAGTGTGTGTCACTAATCTGCCGGCCCACGCCCTCAGTGACAGGAAGCAGTGCGCACAGACCAAAAGTCCTGATAAATTGTCCTGCTGCTGTACTTCTTCTACAAACTATAACTTATACAGTCTATGACCTATAACTTATACAGTCTATGACCTACACTATAACTTATACAGTCTATGAACTATACTATAACTGATACAGTCTATGACCTATACTATAACTTATACAGTCTATGACCTATAACTTATACAGTCTATGACCTATACTATAACTTATACAGTCTATGAACTATACTATAACTGATACAGTCTATGACCTATACTATAACTTATACAGTCTATGACCTATAACTTATACAGTCTATGACCTATACTATAACTTATACAGTCTATGAACTATACTATAACTTATACAGTCTATGACCTATACTATAACTTATACAGTCTATGACCTATAACGTATACAGTCTATGACCTATACTATAACTTATACAGTCTATG
Source organism: Etheostoma perlongum (assembly GCA_026937815.1). Classification (NCBI taxonomy): domain Eukaryota; kingdom Metazoa; phylum Chordata; class Actinopteri; order Perciformes; family Percidae; genus Etheostoma; species Etheostoma perlongum. The sequence continues at coordinate 8,712,790 of CM049387.1, forward strand.
ACCTATAACTTATAGTCTATGACCTATACTCTAACTTATACAGTCTATGACCTATACTCTAACTTATACAGTCTATGAACTATAACGTATACAGTCTATGAACTATAACGTATACAGTCTATGACCTATACTATAACTTATGCAGTCTATGAACTATAACTTATACAGTCTATGACCTATAACTTATACAGTCTATGACCTATACTCTAACTTATACAGTCTATGACCTATACTCTAACTGATACAGTCTATGACCTATACTATAACTTATACAGTCTATGACCTATAACGTATACAGTCTATGAACTATAACGTATACAGTCTATGACCTATAACTTATATAGTCTATGACCTATACTATAACTTATACAGTCTATGACCTATACTATAACTTATACAGTCTATGACCTATACTATAACTTATACAGTCTATGACCTATACTATAACTTATACAGTCTATGACCTATACTATAACTTATACAGTCTATGACCTATACTATAACTTATACAGTCTATGACCTATACTATAACTTATACAGTCTATGACCTATACTATAACTTATACAGTCTATGACCTATACTATAACTTATACAGTCTATGACCTATACTATAACTTATACAGTCTATGAACTATACTATAACTTATACAGTCTATGACCTATAACTTATACAGTCTATGACCTATACTATAACTTATACAGTCTATGAACTATAACGTATACAGTCTATGACCTATACTATAACTTATACAGTCTATGAACTATAACGTATACAGTCTATGACCTATACTATAACTTATACAGTCTATGACCTATGACTTATAGTCTATGACCTATACTATAACTTATACAGTCTATGACCTATACTATAACTTATACAGTCTATGAACTATAACGTATACAGTCTATGACCTATACTATAACTTATACAGTCTATGAACTATAACGTATACAGTCTATGACCTATACTATAACTTATACAGTCTATGACCTATGACTTATAGTCTATGACCTATACTATAACTTATACAGTCTATGACCTATACTCTAACTTATACAGTCTATGAACTATAACTTATACAGTCTATGCCCTATACAGTCTATGACCTATACTATAACTGATACAGTCTATGAACTATACCTTATACAGTCTATGACCTATACTATAACTGATACAGTCTATGACCTATACTATAACTGATACAGTCTATGACCTATACTATAACTGATACAGTCTATGACCTATAACGTATACAGTCTATGACCTATAACGTATACAGTCTATGATCTATAACGTATAGTCTATGACCTATAACTTATACAGTCTATGACCTATACTGTAACTTATACAGTCTATGACCTATACTGTAACTTATACAGTCTATGACCTATACTATAACTGATACAGTCTATGAACTATACCTTATACAGTCTATGAACTATACTATAACTGATACAGTCTATGACCTATACTATAACTGATACAGTCTATGACCTATACTATAACTTATACAGTCTATGACCTATAACGTATACAGTCTATGAACTATAACGTATACAGTCTATGACCTATAACTTATACAGTCTATGACCTATAACTTATACAGTCTATGACCTATACTCTAACTTATACAGTCTATGACCTATACTCTAACTTATACAGTCTATGACCTATACTATAACTTATACAGTCTATGACCTATACTATAACTTATACAGTCTATGACCTATACTATAACTTATACAGTCTATGACCTATACTATAACTTATACAGTCTATGACCTATACTATAACTTATACAGTCTATGACCTATACTATAACTTATACAGTCTATGACCTATACTATAACTTATACAGTCTATGACTTATGACCTATACTATAACTTATACAGTCTATGACCTATAATATAACTTATACAGTCTATGACCTATACTATAACTTATACAGTCTATGACTTATGAACTATACTATAACTTATACAGTCTATTACCTATACTATACAGTCTATGAACTATACTATAACGTATACAGTCTATGACTTATACAGTCTATGACCTATACTATAACTTATACAGTCTATGAACTATAACATAACTTATACAGTCTATGACCTATACTATAACTTATACAGTCTATGAACTATAACATAACTTATACAGTCTATGACCTATACTATAATCGATACATTCTGGCTAGACCAAAATTTTGATTGGTCGTTTTTTTGCCGTGTTATTTCATCAGGTGTAAGCATAGACCGTAACGGTCTATGGGTGGAAAGCACTTATTGCTAATGGGGGTGTTTTCAGAGCACCCCTGTTTCACAGGTAACAGTCTGTCATCAGAACACCCCACTTTTTTTGGATTAGCCCAACCCACTAGGGACAGATTGAAGATAGAACTAGAAAGCCTTGGTTTAGTGGTTTGCTGAATATTTAATTGTGAATGTTTAATTTCCAGTTTCAGTCCTCCTCTACCATGTCGAAGACATCGCCAGTGTGGCAGCATTTTACAAAAATAATTTAAAAAAAATAGAAAAAAAGTTGAATGCAAAGTTTGCAAGTAACAGTTTGCATATCGCAACTCGACTACAAACATGGCGTATCACCTAAAAACGGTAAGCTAACTTTTCTGTGTTAGGTTGCCCTGTCTGTTTGGTAGGCTTGTATGAACATATCAGAGTTGGCATATTTCATAGTCTAATAATCGTTTTATAACTACCGGCGCACCCACCCACAACAACGGTAGCGTTCCCCAGACACATCCAGACCCCGCTGGATGTTAAGCCTCTATCATCCAAATGCTAAAATAATATCACGGAAGGAATTGTCGACTTTATGTCTCAGGATATGAGGCCCATTGCTGTTATGGAGGGCTGAGGTTATAAGAACTTAACTAACCGCAAAATGTGACTCAAAGAGAAAGTTTCAGAGTTAATGCAACACAGCGAGGCACTGAGCGTGACCACAGATATGTTTAAATATACAGTAAAGTGGAAGTGCCTTTTGTGTTTAAGAGTAAAAGCTTTAAATTAATAGTCTATTCGTGTCTCAGCCGCGAAGCCGAGCTCCATGTTCAGCCGCTCCGTGGTCATGCAGAGCGCTGATGCAGCGCTGTCAGAGCCGACAGACAGAGTCATTTCAGTGCAAAATAATTAGGTCCAAAACAATTTAATATACTGCAAATAGCTCCCCCCTCCCCGAAGTCGATTTTTAGTTGAAATTTCAGGACTTCAGTCGACCAAGATTTTCTTTGGTTGATTACAGCCCTACTATACAGACGCAACTGTTGCCTTGGCTTGCCATGTCACGTGCTGAACGAAACTCTTGGGCATGTTTTAAGGAATCGCCGCAGCTTGCTGGTCCAATGTGCCGTGCGGGCCACTGTACTCCGGCCATGGGCTGCCGCTGCAGACCACAGATATGTTTAAATATACAGTAAAGTGGAAGTGCCTTTTGTGTTTAAGAGTAAAAGCTTTAAATTAATAGTCTATTTGTGTCTCAGCCACGAAGCCGAGCTCCATGTTCAGCCGCTCCGTGGTCATGCGTGGTCACGGCTGGGTTCCTGTGTCGGGCGGCGGCACAGTGTCACAGTACTTCTGCCACCAGTGTTACAATATAAAAGGCATGTCACCCGCCAAAGTGGCTAGCCAAAATCTACCTGCATTTGAAGGTTGGCGGGTGCTAACGGCAAGCCTTGAACACAAACATGCACACCATCCGCTGGACTTACAATAAGTAAAGAGGCACGTGGAGACAGAAGGAGAGGATAGACTGAGAGATAATGGACGTTGCATCACGTCAGCATGACATCACCATTGGTTTGTGAACTGCTGTTTTGAAGCCTGGAGTTTGCATTTTGGCCGTCGCCATCTTGGTATTTTGGAGCCAGAAGAGACCATATTTTGACAAGAGGGCAGAGCTGGGAAGATGGAGCTGCGCTAAGCTAAAGAAGGGAAAGTTGCCTATTTTGAACCCTCCTCATCCAGTTTAGTGGCGGGTAAACGCTGTTCATCAGCATCTACAGCAGGACAGAGAGCTGGTTGGAAATTGGTAGGCTTTCCCATCAAGTTACCTAGCTAACACTTGCGTTAGCTAGCTTGCCTGGTCGGCAGAACACTGGCCGAGCTATTGGAATGAACACAGTGCCATGATACACAATGCTAAGCCTCTGTCCTGATAGGCACGTTGGCAAGTAACCTAAAACATTCCCCACTTTATCGTCTATTTTTAAGTAAATGGGACCATGATTTACAAAATGAGCATCATGCTGTATTAAAGAAGACTTGAAACTACAATTGAGGCCTTGATAGGAAAAGGTTTACGGAGGTAGTAAATCAAGTGAGAAATAGGGTGATTTTCTCATTTTTATACAATCTGACCTCTTTTTTCACCCCCTGCTGGAAATTAGATAGAATGCAGGTTAATGCCATTTCCACATTGGTTTCACTTTTTGCAGAAGTTGCCTCTTGAGGGAGAGAAAGGTTGTTCCAAGAGTGAGAGAAGGAGAGATAGAAGGAGAAGGAGGGGAATTAAGTGGGTCATGACAGATCTGGGTTGGTCTACTGGAGTTATGATTTCCCCTCCCATGTGTAACGAGGCCGATCACCATTTCTCCTCCTCAGCTTTTTTTCCTCTCTCCTCCCCTTATTCCTTTACTTTCCATTCATCTCCTCACCCCTTTCCTCCTTTCCTCTCAGCTCTCTTTTCCTTCCATGCCTCTTCCCATTTTCATTTTCTTCTCTTCTCTTTCCTGCCAATTCCTTTCCTACTTTCCTTCCTTTACTTCATCACTTTTCCTTTCCTTGCCTCTTTTCTTTCCTCTCTCTGTCCATTTTTTACTCTTTTTACTTCCTTTACCTTCTTATCCTCCCCCTTCCTTTATCCTTTTTCTATTATCTCCTCTCCTTTTAGATTTCCTGTCCTCCCTTCTTTAACTTCCTTTCATTCTGAGCCTTTTTCATCGCATATCCTCTTTCACCTCTTTTTTCCCCCTTTTACCACTTTACGCACATATCATTCCCATTTTCCTTCTCTTTTCTATTTTTTCATTCCCTTTCCCCATCGTCTTAAATTCAATCAAATTAATATTTATTTGTCGCATGAAATTCCAGTAAAATGTAATCCAATCAGCTCCTTCAAATTATGCACAACTCATCAGAACAGAATGTGGCCGACAGATCCTATTTCATCTAGTCTCCTCACCTATCCTCCCCCTTTTGTCCCTTCCCCTTCCAATTCCTCTCCTCTCATTCATTTTCTTTCCTCTCTCCTTAGCTCTCTTTTACTCACCTCTTTTCCTTACCATTCTTTTCCTTGCTTCCCTATTTGTTCATCTCTTCTGGTCTCCTCTTTTTTTCTTTCCCTCTCACCTATTGTTTCCCTCTACTCCTATGCATTTTTCATCTCCTCTCCTCTCCAAGAGGTTGACAGTTCAAACAAACATGAAGGAGAAAAGGACAGACAGGGGTAGAAAAAGAAGGACACGATATTTAACCCTTTGTATTCAGGAAGAACTGTAGCACAGTGAAATTGGCAGTGAATAAGAGAGAGAGAGAGAGAGAGAGAGAGAGAGAGAGAGAGAGAGAGAGAGAGAGAGAGAGAGAGAGAGAGAGAGAGCCTTTGATGGTGAGAGCTTGGTGAGTCATGTAAGCCTACAGCATTTTTAGCACAACAGGTAGTATGAACAACACACTTTCCAAATCCCATTTCCACAGAGCACAGGCAGTCCAGTTTCATCAGAAGTGCACAGCTTGCGATGCTAAACCTTAGCACAAAGTCAAAATGTATTGACAACCACCGGAGGATATTATGTTACTCGTTGGTGACGCCGACGTCCTGCTGTTACTGCAGTCATTAATTAACTGCAATGAACCCTATTGATGAGTTGTTGTGGCAACAGCCAGTCTCACTGAGATTCATCATCACTGCCCTTTCAGTGTTTCCTTTAGGATTTTTTTTAACAGTGGGGGCAGGTCTGTCCAAACAACAACCCCCACCCCTCCCGCACTTTTATATCAATCGCTTTTATATTGAATCAACAGCCACATGCAATTTAGGTAGGAGGTGAAGAACACAAACCAGTGAACCAGAAAATGACCAGTTAATTTAAATTTGCAAGAACTATAGACTAATACAACAACAGGCTTAAATGAACTGACAACATAAGGTATAAGACTTACAGTTCTCAAGGATGCACACACACAATCTCTATCCTCCGGACAGCGGCAGTCTCCTTTTTCTGTCTCTCCCTTTTCCGCCGAGTGCATGCTCGTAGTGTGAAGAGCGTGTCCGTGCTATTCTACGACATGCACTCATAATCACTGATGATAGCCCTATTTCTGACACAGTGGGGGCAGAAATTTGACTGTGGTGGGCCGTCACGGCAACATCAACATAAGGGAAACACTGTCTTTTATACGGCGGTACAGGGGGTTTGGGCTTGACTGTGAAAATGTGCCTCGGCTTGAAATTACATCCCAATCACAAAAAGAGCTAAATTAAATGGAATCAATAGGGAAACTGTGCAATGAGTGAAGCGGAGAGCTTTGTGCATTTGATTAATGATATAGCACCGTGTTCAGCGCAAACAACTTACACAATGAGGGTAATGTGGGCACTGCTATTTACAGGATGAACCAGAGCAGGAGGATGGAACACAGTCCAATAAACAACAAATGAAGCCTATTTTGTAAATGTTCAGTCATAAGAAATCTGAAAAAATGACTATTAATATCAGTCAGTTCCATCAGTAGCATGCCTGAGGTAAAACCTGCAAAAATCAGGATACAAGCCAAATATAGTGCAAAAAGTGCAAATCAAGGCCAACCCAATGGAAGTGGAATGTGGTTTAATTATTACTCAAACACATAAATGAGAGTGCTGTAGACTCACCACTCAGCTGCTCCATGAAGCAAACATTCCCATGGGCGTTGAAGGCCAGAGTGTCTGGTGTTATGCACAGGGTGTGGAAGAGGTGGGAGGGTCGGATAGTCTGCAGCGCCAGGACGCACTCCGCACACACCGCCCACACCTCCTCCTCAGACAGACAGCTGTCCCGCAAAGAAAGGATGTCTGCCAGAGATACATTCTCCTGTGAACACACACATACACACACACACACACACAATATGTATATATATATATATATATTAGGGCTGAAGCCGAAATCGCGATCTACAGACCTGCGTTGCGGAGTGAGAACGCAGTGAGTGCATATTCTCCGACATGCACTCACAATCACTGCTGATAGATCAAACCCATGATTTGGACCCAGGCAAGTTTATAATTTTTAACGTTTAACTACAAACAAAATAACGTAAACTACGTGAGAAAAAACATTGTCAACTGAAATAAAAATAAATATGAGGCATTAGGAAAAAAAACAATAACTCTAAAAATGTGTTTGCAAAACGAACTAAAATGAAATAAAATTATCACGTAAATGTCCTTAGTTTTTGTCTTTGTCAGTGTCTTATACAGTGCAAATAATGTTGACATTTTCGAGCATAGACCTGTTTTAAACAGTCTATGCCATAAACATAGATCGTTTCTGACTGGGGACCTAGAAATTCCGACATTTCATGTAAAATTAAACACAACATAGTCCATGCCCACGCCTGGCATCACGGCATTACCAAAAGTCGGAAGAAAGCGACAGAGGCAAGTGCCTCGCAATGGAAGGTGGTAAAATATGAGGACAATTTATGAAATGGAAAAATCCCACGAATTTGAAAGTACATTTGAGAAGCACGCACAAGGAGGCTAACCTAGCTTACCTTAACAAGGTAAAGGAGAACGCAAAGCGCACTTTCACCCGGAACAGAAGCCAACCCCGGTACAGGGCATGGGTGTGTGGGTACAGGGACAGGTACAGTGCCTTGCGAAAGTATTCGACCCCCTTGAACTTTTCAACCTTTTGACACATTTCAGGCTTCAAACATGAAGATAACATTTTTATTTTTTGTGAAGAATCACCAACAAGTGGGACACAATTGTGAAGTGGAACGAAATCTATTGGATATTTGAAACTTTTTTAGCAAATAAAAAACTGAAAAGTGGTGCGTGCAAAAGTATTCGGCCCCCTTGCGTTAATACTTTGTAGAGCCACCTTTTTGCTGCAATTACAGCTGCAAGTCGCTTGGGGTATGTCTCTATCAGTTTTGCACATCGAGAGACTGACATTCTTGCCCATTCTTCCTTGCAAAACAGCTGGAGCTCAGTGAGGTTGGATGGAGAGCATTTGTGAACAGCAGTTTTCAGCTCTTTCCACAGATTCTCGATTGGATTCAGGTCTGGACTTTGACTTGGCCATTCTAACACCAGGATACGTTTATTTGTGAACAAACAATCACCAAAATCTACAAAGGAATGCTTTGTAGATTTTGGTGTATGTTTGGGATCATTGTCTTGTTGGAAGATAAATCTCCGTCCCAGTTTCAGGTCTTTTGCAGACTCCAACAGGTTTTCATCCAGAATGGTCCTGTATTTGGCTGCATCCATCTTCCCCTCAATTTTAACCATCTTCCCTGTCCCTGCTGAAGAAAAGCAGGCCCAAACCATGATGCTGCCACCACCATGTTTGACAGTGGGGATGGTGTGTTGAGGGTGATGAGCTGTGTTGCTTTTACGCCAAATATATCGTTTTGCATTGTGGCCAAAAAGTTTGATTTTGGTTTCATCTGACCAGAGCACCTTCATCCACACGTTTGGTGTCTCCCAGGTGGCTTGTGGCAAACTTTAGACGAGACCTTTTATGGATATCTTTGAGAAATGGCTTTCTTCTTGCCACTCTTCCATAAAGGCCAGATTAGTGCAGTGTACGACTGATTGTTGTCCTATGGACAGACTCTCCCACCTCAGCTGTAGTTCTCTGCAGTTCATCCAGAGTGATAATGGGCCTCTTGGCTGCATCTCTGATCAGTCTTCTCCTTGTCTGAGCTGAAAGTTTAGAGGGACGGCCAGGTCTTGGTAGATTTGCAGTGGTCTGATACTCCTTCCATTTCAAAATGATCGCTTGCACAGTGCTCCTTGGGATGTTTAAAGCTTGGGAAATCTTTTTGTATCCAAATCCGGCTTTAAACTTCTCCACAACAGTATTACGGACCTGCCTGGTGTATTCCTTGGTCTTCATGATGCTCTCTGCGCTTTCAACAGAACCCTGAGACTATCACAGAGCAGGTGCATTTATACAGAGACTTGATCACACACAGGTGGATTCTATTTATCACCATCAGTCATTTAGGACAACATTGGATCATTCAGAGATCCTCGCTGAACTTCTGGAGTGAGTTTGCTGCACTGAAAGTAAAGGGCCCGAATAACTTTGCACGCACCACTTTTCAGTTTTTTATTTGCTAAAAAAGTTTAAAATATCCAATAGATTTTGTTCCACTTCACAATTGTGTCCCACTTGTTGGTGATTCTTCACAAAAAATAAAAAATTTATATCTTTATGTTTGAAGCCTGAAATGTGTCAAAAGGTTGAAAAGTTCAAGGGGGCTAAATACTTTCGCAAGGCACTGTAGCATTACGGAGACAACCGTAGGACAGAGAAGTTCCCACTTTGCTCTAACCAAAGTTCTGTCTTCTTTAGTCTGTTGCATAGATTGTATATTGGGGTTAGATTAATAACATACAGGCTATGGTCTGTTGGCTATTAAGGTTTCTTCTGGCACTCGTCCCCTACACATTCTGCACTTACTGCGGCGTCTTGTGTAGACTGCCAAATGTTCCATTGACAAGACCAAAGTGATCTGTGTGTTTTGTCGTTGTGAGCTGAGCTATCATTGCAGCATGTCCAGTCTGAAATACCACTTGATGGCCAAGCACACAGTTGATGCCACCCCCCCGAAATTGAACACTACAGTAGGCTATATGCCAGTGTTTTCAATAAATGACATTTGCACAAGCGAGCCAATCCACTTTTCCATGTTGATAAGAGCATTAAAATGAGAAAAATTATAATGGGACAAAAAGGAATCAAGGGACATATAGAATAGATAAAAAAGTGTGATTAATTGCAAGTTAACTATGACATTAATGCAATTAATCCCAATTAAATATTTTAAAATAGTTTAATTGTTTGACAGCACTAATAAAAACTAAACTAAACTAGCAAACATAAAACTAAACACTTTTAATGGAGGATGTGGTCCTGATGGCGTCATCGGTCTGTGACCTTCAGCACTCACTGGATCGGTTTGCAGCTGAGTGTGAAGTGGCTGGGATGAGGATCAGCCCCTCTCAATCTGAGGCCATGGTTCTCAGCAGGAAACCGATGGAGTGTTTTCTTCAGGTAGGGAGTGAGTCCTTACCCCAAGTGATGGAGTTTAAATACCTTGGGGTCTTGTCCGCGAGTGAGGGGACCATGGAGCAGGAGAAGGCAAAGCTCTCGATCTACAGGTCAGTGTTCGTTCCTACCCTCACCTATGGTCATGAAGGCTGGGTCATGACCGAAAGAAGGAGATCCAGGGTACAAGCTGCCAAAATGGGTTTCCTCAGGAGGAGTGCTGGCGTCTCCCTTAGAGATAGGGTGAGAAGCTCAGTCATCCTAGAGGAGCTCAGAGTAGAACTGCTGCTCCTTCACGTTAAAAGGATGCCTCCTGGGTCCTCCCTAGGGAGGTGTTCCAGGCACGTCCAGCTGGGAGGAGGCCCCGGGTAAGACCCAGGACTAGGTGGAGAGATTATATCTCCAACCTAGCCTGGGAACGCCTCGGGATCCCCCAGTCGGAGCTGGTTAATGTGGCTCGGGAAAGGGAAGTTTGGGGTCCCCAAATGGAGCTGCTCCCCCCGCGACCCGATACCGGATAAGCTGATGAAGATGGATGGAATGCAAACTTAAGGCTTTTCTTGACACATCACATATCATATTTTCAACACTTGCACACTAATACTCGGAAATAGTCTCCCGAGTAGAGGATGAGAGTTCACAGCACTGGCAGAAAAGTTATTATTATTATTATTATTATTAGTGTTGAGAAACTGAATGACGCTGCCATAAGAGGCTGCATCATTCCAAGAGTTGTCAATAAACAGTGCCCTCATTTTGACGCAGCAGAACATCCTTAATTTCCTGAGAAACTACACAAAGTACATGATATTGTGCACATGCAAAAAACACACACACACACACACACACACTATTTATGCAATGGAGTGACTCACCCACATGAACACACTACATCATCTGTGATCCACTATTACCAAATGGCCCCATTAATCCTGGCAGATGCAGTGATCTCAGAGATTCCACGCAGCACCCGGCATAATGCTGCCGTCTGATCATTACAGGAGCTTCTGTTCGCTTCGCAAGTGGACACAAAAGCTGGCCTTAACTCAGACAGAAGGGGCGGAAGAGGAGAGAGTGGGGCTTCACAAAGCAACAACTGTCAAACACTGTATCCAGTACTTCCATTACCCTTTTACTTCCATGACATTATTTAGACCACTCTCAATGAGGACTTATTTTTACTGTGAAAGTACAGTATGTCTTAATGCATTAGCACAGTGGCTCTCAACCTTTTAGAGTAACGACCAACCAGAATAATAAGGTTGGTATTTAAGACCCACCCCCCATGACCCTCAACGAGAGAAAGAGAGCTGCAAACCGTAAACTGCTACATCGCCACGCCTCCCCCTGCTAATTTGAGTAATTTTTGTAAATGCTCTGATTAATACATGTAAACAAATAATACTTGCTTTAATGACCGTTTTTTGTTTTACTTAGCACCTAGCCTTGTCCCATGTGCTCCAGGCTCTGTGGATATTGATGCGTTTGTGACTTTTTCTCTCTCAGACCCCGTTCTGTGTTCCAGGACCTCCTGATTTACAAATGCAGCTCTACAGAAATTTCAATATAACACATGAAATGTACCAAACTCACACAGTAATGTACCATTCTTCAGTCTAGAATATGTTATTTCATTTCCCACCCCAAGCATCTGGCGACCCCCAGACATTATCTGGCCCCCAGGTTGAGAACCACTGCATTAGCTTAACTCTGAAGTGGCTCCCAGATAAGAATGTCTGTGACTCTCTTGTAGGTGCAGGAGAGTTGCAGCAGATGAACAAAGCGTATCAATGTTATCTAGGTGGGTAGAGCACAATTACATGGCAGAAAAGTGCCACTTCAAGTAGCAGCAGCCCCATAAATAGACAGTTTCCCTTGAGAAGAGTGCAGAGGGAAGCTGGAAGTCTCTCTCACCCCCCTCAAGTTAAATAGCTGTCCTACATAAGTTTGCCTCTGAGCTCCAAGGTTCTGATCACACTGCTGGTGTGCACGACAGGGAATGAGAGGAAAGCGCCATCAGTCCATGTGTGACTGAACTTGCTTACGCTTTCAAAAGTACATTTAATCAAGTACACTTCTGAAGTACTTAAGTAGATCAATGTTATGCTTATTTAATACTTCTACTCCACTCCATTTCAGATGGAAATATTGTACTTTTAGCTCCACTTTTCTGACAGCTATGGTTATTTTCAAATTAAGATTTTACATATTACATACATGTATGATGACGTTTCAAAATACAAAGCATTGGCTTGTTTTTGGTTTGTGACACTCTACAAAAACAGACCCGGGTGTTGGTCATGGCCCCTTACATTAATATTTAAGATGTAGAAGTAGTTAGAAGTTCCACTTAACTCTAATATTTATCTCAGGGCTACCCAGATTTATCTTTCGAGGGGCCTGACTACTTACTGTAACTGTATAGTTACTAAAGTATGTTTTACTAAATACATTTGGGGCCGCTGTGGCTCAGTGGTAGAGCGGTTGCCTGCCAATCGGAAAGTTTGGGGGGTTCAATCCCTGGCCCTGCAGTCCCATGTTGAAGTGTCCTTGGGCAAGACACTGAACCCCGAGTTGCCCCCGATGCTGCGCATTAGAGTGGGAATGTGTGTGAGTGTTAATCTGATGAGCAGGTGGCACTTTGTATGGCAGCCTCGGCCACAGTGTGTAAATGTGTGTGAGTGGTGAATGTTTCCTGTATGATGTAAAAGGGCTTTGAGTAGTCGGTCAGTGGTCAGTAGTCGTATATGAATACAGCACATTTACATTACATTTTGTTGCATGTATAATGTCAAATGTAAGACTTCTTTTAAAATGATTGGTACTTTCACTTCAGTAAGACCTACTACTTTTGCCACTGTTGGGAAGAAGTTACAGTGACAAAGCTGGTTCATGGCTACTTCTATAGGTGACACAAAATATATGAAGAAGAAAGCAGCATCAGCTGCATCTCGTGCAGACATTGGACATGAAATTACAACTTCTTGATGCATCTGAGGGGCATTGTTCTAATAATCCAAGGCCTACACCTGACTTCAACCCTCAGGATTTAAATATGTAGGCCTACCTAAATATGAAAATGTAAGCAATTTGAGTCCAATATGAATGCTTTTAAAAGATGTGCAAGAACATTATAGCCATTTTGCTTTTAAATGCGTGGTTTTTAACCCTCCTGTTGTCCTCAGGTCAGGGCATTCCAAATTACAAAAAAGGATGGCTTCCATGCAATGCTCTTTAATGACTTTCTTTTAAGATAATTTGGGGGCTTTTTTTTATTTAAGAGTGACAGTGGACAGAAAGTAAAGGTGGGGGAGAGATGGGGGATCACTTTCAGTGAATTTGGGTGTAGATTGAAATAGTTTTAAATCAGTATCCTGACCAAACTCATCCACTCAACATATGTTCCTCTGATCTTAACTATTAGTCAAAATAATTCATAATTTCTGCTTTATTAACTCAAATATTAGGTATACAAATGAGGGTTATTGACCATAGATTCCAAAACGTAGTGTAAAATAGTGGTAGTAAGGTGGTGATAGTGAAGTCAAAGACAATAAATAATGCGTTGAAAATGTCAAATGTCGAAAAAAGGATTAAAAAAAATAAGTGTTTATCTTTTGGACACGGGAGGACAACACAAGGGTTAAGATACACCACAACCAGCCAAATGCCGGTAAAAAAAAATCAATGATTTGAACATTCACTAGCTGTTTGGCTGGTGAACGAAAAAGTTCATTTTGAACCCTGAATCACAACATTTTAACATGGTCTCACCTCATCCTCCAGCAATGGAGGCAGGTGCTCCAGATCATAGTATCCGTCTCTTTCCTCAGCTTTCCCCAAGTATGAGACCGCTGCATCACTCCCAGAAGTCTCCATTGCAGTAACTTTGGCTCCCTCAAGTAGTAAAGCGACTGTCGGTCCAGACTTCAATGTTTCCAGTCGAGACAGATGGCATGCCTGAGCTCTATAGGCTACACCGGGCACGAACGGGAGTCGTCTAATTGCTGCAGTCCGGCAGTCAGTCGACGGTCACTGCGGGACAGGACATTCCAAGAAACAACGCCGTCGCCCGGCTACAGTCTACAGCGAGCCGGGGCGGGAGGAGGCGGGAGTGAGGGGGTGGGTTGGGGGTTGGCACGTGTTTTTGAGTCTGCATTACTACTGCACCTCCGCAGAAACAGGCGACACACCGAAGGCGATAAGCTGCAGTCTCGTGAATCCTCTTCCCCTCCCAGCGGAGCGGAGGAGCTGGTGTTGGCAGCTTGGAGAGTGCCTGCTGCCTGCTGCCTGCTGCCCGCTGCCTGCCGCCCGCTGCCTGCATGCTACAGTTGGATCCACGCCTCCGCTACCAGCGCAACGTCTGAGTCACATCTCTTTATTTTAACACTTGTGTTGTCGTCCCAAAAAAGTCAACACTTTTGTTGTTGCTTTTTGTCGATGTTTTTACTGTTTCTTACGTTTTTGTCCCTTTTTTAACACATTTTTTCAATGTTTGTCACTTTTTTTTAGCTTTTTATGGTTAATGAACCTCATTTATAGGAAATTATACTTAATCTTTGAGTGAGAAAAGCAGAAATTAGGAATTGTTTCGACTACAATTAAAGGAGTGTATGTTGATGGATAATCACAAACTGGAATATGTCAACTTTTACTCATTACTATTTCAAAACCACTTTCCCCAAAATTAATGAAAGTAGAGATTTGTACTTGCCAAAGAGCGTTGTGTGGAATCGATCATGTTATTTTGGGTAATTACAATTGGGTAGTTAAAAAGAACATGAGGGTTAAAGATTATTTTTGGGGCTTTTCCACCTTTATTTGATAGGACAGCTAGGTGAGAAGACATGCAGGAAATCATCACAGGCTGGATTCAAACCCTGGCCCACTCCTCCACACAGATCTTCTCTAGATCAGTCAGGTTTCTGGGCTGTTGCTGAGAAACACAGAGTTTGAGCTCCTTCTAAAGATTCTCTATTGGGTTTAGGTCTGGAGACTGGCTAGGCCACGCCAGAACCTTGATATGCTTCTTCCAGAGCCACTCCTTGGTTATCCTGGCTGTGTGCTGATAGACAGGTGTTCAAATACTTATTTGCAGCTGTATCATACAAATAAACAGTTAAAAAATCATACATTGTGATTTCTGGATTTCTGGAGAACTTGCAAAATAGCAGGGTGTTCAAATACTTATTTTCCTCACTGTATGTGTGCCTGCTCTACCCACTGATCCAATCCGGCCATATTCCTGCTATCAAGGGCGTAGGTTTTGGTGGGCACACATTATAACCAGGGAGTCTGGGGGTTCCTCCCCCATAACATGTTGAGCAATCCAATGCAAAATTTCCAGCATTGTGTTGAATTTTGATGCAATAATTTGTGTCTCAGGATACACTGTGACATAGGCTTAAAATAACTCACTATTCCTTTCATTAATTCCTAATACATGCTTCAAATGCATAACACTAGTGGATATTGTTCATTTTTTATTTCAATCATTTTTCCATTACTTTCAGCTATTTGAACTGATTAGTTAGGCCTTCCTATAGCTAACCATTTTAGTTGCTTAATAGGCTACTTTATGATAATTATTTCAACCATTCAACCATTACTTTTAGCTTGCCAATTATTTCCAGTCCAGTCTCATGGCATTTCGTGAAATGGTGATGTTTTTTAATCTACTGATTCGTGGTGGTGAGCACGGATTTGAAACTAATGTATTACAATGGGAAGCATCTTTCATTCAACAGCACGATTACGATATCAGGCAATATTGAAAAGCGGAAAAAAAAAACCTAAGGAGGTTGGTTGGGGTGGTGAATGAGTCACACAACGTTTTTGCGCGTTTTGCGTGTGGCGGTCCGTCCGCAGGTGTGTGACGTTTCATCAGACACAACAATGGGGAAACAGGTTTTTATTTCAACCATTTAGCCATCAGTCCTACTTTTAGCTAGCCAATTCTTTGAACTGTCCGTAGGCCTAGGCCTACTTTAACTAACCATTTTAGTTCCTTGTGCAATACGTTAAGCTAATTATTTCAACAATCTAGGCTATCCATTACTTTTAGCTAACTAGGGGAGAGCCGGGACAGTTGAAACACTTTTTAATTAAACGTAATTTACAAAGCGGTTGTATCACACTGAAAGGTGATATTTTGTCACTAGCAACCTACACGTGTCATCTGTCAAATACAGTTGCATTTTCAGCTTTGAACAAAACTATTCAGGAGTTATTACAGCAAAAGTGGGACATGGTAATGTTTCATCTGTTCCTCCTGGACAGGACGAATGAAACAGCATGGGGGGACGAATGAAACATACAGTTTAAATAAACTTCCCACAACTTTAATATTTTACTATATATCATGGATGGTACTTCCAAAAGGTGTTATTCTAGGACTATACATCTTTGTGAATGTCTGTTAACAACTCATTGCCGTCAACATGAAACGTGTATGAAGGTTATTGAAATATCATGTACTGTGGATGATTCAGCCATTTTTATAGCTAGAACAGTAGGTTTTTCCATTTATATCATGTTTCTATTGTGGAAAATGTCATTTCACTAGGTTTTTACGTGGGTTAGACCACTGGACATCCAAATAACCCCCCACAGACCGTCAGTCTCCAACATGGGAAAACTATACCCCCTACCTGTTGGGCCCAAATATATTTTCATTTTCTTTAACTGCTTTTTTTTTTTCTAAAACTGCTTTTCCATGTCTCACCTCCATAAATTAATATATAAACACAGATATGTGTGCATTTACTTAAAATACATGGAGTTACAGCCAGGTCATAGACATATACATAGACATAGACATATGCCATTACAGCCTGTTTTGCTTTCCATGTAAACAAGCATGCAATATGAAAGTCTGGGATTGTGAAGAATACTACATGGTCTACTGAATTATCATTTAGTCAAACCTTTAAATAAAAATCACTCATTAATAATCGAAAAAAAACTGCTAATGAAGTATCTTTCAACCATCAAAACTCATTTATCGGCTGTAACTCCGTGATAAAAGGAAATAACAGGAAGATATTTGGATGATAGAAGGAGGGTAACATAAGGAAGTCTGTCTATCATCATCCCACTTGGAGAAAACTGGAATGTTTCATCCATCCCACTCTCCCCTACCTGTTTAAACCTCTGTGCTCACTTGCTAACTAGTTTTCAAGCCCTCTTACATAACTAAAGCATCTAGTGTCCAGGTGATACAGCTGATATATTCTTTAATCAAATCATAATTTCAATTTTTTGTTGTAGTTTAAATTAGTTGAGCTACTCCCCAATCATGTAGCCTACGTAAGCCTTGGCAACAGCATGATTACCCGTTGGGTTACGAACCCCTGGTTGGGAATCACTGAACTAGTCGACAGCTGGAGAGCACAGTACATCTGTGGATTGAGTTTATTTTACTGGCATGGTATGAAGCATGTCAATACTCTAGATGAATAGGAGCTCCTTAGCCATGCAACCCTTCTTGCTTTTATATATTACAAATCCAGACACACACTTTTGCACTCTTGTTCTGGATCAGTGCTATTTGTATGCACTTTGATCCATCTTAATTGCCCACTCCATTTGAATATGATCTTGTGTTGCGTGCTAGTGATGATGGAAAGCCTGTGTGTGTGCCAGCTGAGCCCAGGGTGGCAGGGAATGAGATTGCTATAATGCCGGCGGCGCCGTGCACCTGCTGAGCAGTGATAGAGAGCTCTCTCTGGTCCATGCAGAGGGGAACCACTGTTACATGTGTGAACTGCTCAGCGTTCTGACATGTTGAGATAATAAATAGAAATACTTTTTTTTCTTCAGCAGCCAGGCAATTATATTATATTCTGGCATATCTCCTCAATAATGACTTTACAACTTGAGAACAAGGCAGTCTATTTGATCCGTGTTGGCATTGTACAGTAGCCAACTGAGAGATCCATTCAGAAAATATTGCATCTTCAAAAGGATTAGCAGCTGAATCATTTACAGTGAGGGAGCACCTAGCAGTGATGAGCTTGGCATTGGAATTGACGTCATGTGGTTGTATTATGGCTGCTCAATTTGCCTATTGCCATATTTGAGACACAAACATGCTGTTTTGCTTTATTTCAGTTTTTTTTAACGTTTGTTCAATCTGATTCAGCTACATCTTTTTACTCTTTTCAGTTTGAATATAACAACTCTACATTTAAAGTGTAGGTAAACACTGAATGGCTTATGGTTTATTTCAACAAGTTGTTCAAACCATATGACCATATGAATCGTTTATTACTACCCTTCTAATATGATCCATAGGAGCGTTTTCATAAATTAGCGCCCCTAGCAGTGGCAGGAAATACGACCCATAGGAGAAGTTAATATATTGAGAAAATGAGTCAAAATTGTGAGATTTTAAGTCAAAATATTGACATACTAAGTTAATATTTTAAGATATTATATAAATATATTGAGATACTAAGTCAATATTTAAAGTTGTTTATAACTTTGAGATTCTTTGTCAATATTCTGAGATACTAAGCCAATATATTGAGCTACTAAGTCAATATGTTGAGATACTAAGTCAATATTCTTTATTTTTAAGTCAATATTTAGAGATGTTAAGTCAATATGTAGAGATGTTAAGTCAATATTTTGAGATTCTAAGTCAGTATTTTAAAGTTTCTCATTACTTTGAGATTCTTAGTCAATATTATCAGATACTTAATCAATATATTGAGATATTAAGTCAATATATTGAGTTACTAAGTAAATATTTTAAAGTTTCTCATTACTTTGAGATTCTTTGTCAATATTCTAAAATACTAAGTCAATATTTGAGATATTAAGTCAATAAATGATGACTTTCATTGAATTTGGGTGTGTTCTTCAATTGTAAAGCATTTGAAAAAAAGTGCATTAGGAAAAGAGACCCAAGTGTCAAAAAAGACAACCAAAACAGAATGAATATAAAGTTTTAATTTTAAATTTTGACCCAGAAAAACAAAAAGTTGCCTTGTCCATGGGAAGACAACATAAGGGTTAAAGGTTGCCCTGCTTACTAAACCAGCTAAAGTGATAATTCCCCTTTAACTATTCATACAAAAACACAATGTAGGCCTACAATAGAAAATTTGCAGACACAAAAGCACACCAAACGAAAGAGGGCTGTGACCCATAATTGGGATCCTGCGTGTATCCCAGGCTGGCTGACCTATACAGTCTGGACAGTATTGTTACGGAGCAGAACCATGACGAGGCTGGAAGGTCAAGCCTTTGGACAGTTGTCAGCCCGTGGAGATTGGTGAAAACCGGCAGATGTGCCCCAGAGAAAAACCCTGCCAAGTGTCAAAAGTTCCACGAGTCGACAGTTCTAGTATGGCCCTGTAAAAGTGTAACTCAGGGTGATGTCTCAGTGGGGAAGCTCCTGGAAGAATTTCTGACTTTGCAAAGCCGCCAACGAAGCATTGGCATGCTGAGGTATGCAGGTATAAAGCGTGTTTTAACTGAGCAAGAGCAGGATGGGGAACCGGAGAAAATCACATTTAGTAGCATGTATTGATTTTTTGCAAGGAATATGTTAATATTGATTCCCACATAATCTTTTACATCACATTTCAGATGTTTATCAGTAGAAGCAAAAGCTTTGAAGCTCTGTCAGTGAAGCTCATCTGCTGAAATCCAAAGAACAGCTGTGGAAATGAGTGAGCATGTATAGTATATTTGTAACATTTGCTGATTTACTCTAGAACTTGGTGTTTTAAATGTCAGTTTTCCCAAGTTACAAAATGGTTTCACCTACAGTACCTCTGGTGGTATAACTAGCCATGCTGATAGATTCAGGTCACGTTCAACACAAAGGGCTCGCCCATTCAACTGTTTGCATTTTTAATTGAGGAAATCTCAGTAAAAAACACCACAATTTCCTTTTATCATATATTTTCTTCAAATGTTATTTTTGTGGAATTAGTAAAGTTTTTCCATGTAGCTAAGGTAAAAGGTGGTGTATTGATCAAAACATAATGATGTATGGGTCAGTTATGCAAGCAGCCCCATTTCTTTTTAGGCAGCCTCTCATGACTGTTATTATCACGAGAGTAAAGGAGGACGCGAGGTGATAAAGTATACGCTTGGTCTATAGGTAAAAAAAAAAAAAAAAATTAGTACACCGGGGTTTATGTTTTTTTTTGGTTCACAATCCAAAAACAGGCAAAGGAGAAAGCAATATTAAAACAGGGTACACTACACAGGGGAACCCTAACAAGGGATAAATCTGGAGCGAGACAGGAACATAGACACGCCCACGTGGACGAGATAAAAGGATCTAACAAGGAACAAAGGGAACACGGGGGTTAAATACAAGAGGTAACGAGGCAACGGGAAACAGGTGAATCACATTAGGGCGGGGCAGGACAATCAGACAGACACAAAGCAAAGCTAGACAAGACAGGAAACTACACTATCAAAATAAAACAGGTAGAACACACTTACCGGAAAAACACGAGACGGAGATAACCAAACAAGACCGGGGAGGAACAGATACAAATGTCACAACCCGCCGCTTGGGAGTGTGTTCTAAACTAAAAGGTATACCAGTAATAAATCTTTCCACTGACAAACAGGACACTAAACAGCTCTGCTCAAATGTAACTCTTTTTCTAAAAACAAGTTAAAACTAGCAAAAAACAGATAATTAAAAGACCCCATTAAAAAGATTAAAATTCAAGTAGGCTACTAAAACTAAACATGCTAGAAGTAATGTCCTTATCGCTCGTGTCCAGCGTTCTTTACAGTCCGTGGCAGGGGTTATGCTAAGGACGGCCGCATCCCACTCCGGGAAACCTGGGCTCTTCCTTTGCTGGTCCGCGTAGCGTCTTCCGTTCCTCCTTGGCTGACGCTGGGAGAGAACAGAGAGAGGGAGCCCTCAGTAAACAGATCACAAAGTAATTCTCTTGCCCGCACATTCTCCGAGGGTAGCTGGCAGACTTCCCTTTACTTATCTGCGTTGAACTCCTCATTTGGGTGGCTGCAGTGCCCCTGTGGCTTCGGGCTCTAAGGACGTAATCCGGTCTGCACCACCCCGAGTTCACCCACACTTCGGACGGCTTGTCCCACCGGCACTTCTCCAACCCATCCGCTCGTCTCGGCTACCGCTACCCTCCGTGTCACTCGGTCTCTCTTCCGCTCTGTTCTGCTCCTCAGCGCCCCCTCCTTTTAACTACCCAATTGTAATTACCCCAAATAACATGATTGATCCACACAATGCTCTTTGGGGTGATTTTGATGGGTAATTTTGGGGTCTTATTTAATTTTATAGCATTTGAAAAAAAAGAAATGAAGTGATTTCAAAAAAGTATTAGTAAGAGTAAAAGTTGACATATTCCAGTCTGTGATTATCCATCAACATATTCCTTTAATTTTAGTCAAAATAATTCCTAATTTCTGCTTTTCTAACTAAAACATTAAGTATAATTTCCTATAAATGAGGTTTATTGACCATAAATTCCAAAAATAACTGTAAAACTTAAGTTAGCAAGTTAGTGTAACGTAGTGCTGAAAACGTCAAAAAAGGGACAAACATTGAAAAAAAGCGTCAAAAGTGTTGAAAAATTGGACAAAAACCTAAGAAAAAGTTAAAAACATTGATAAAAAGCCTCAACAAAAGTGTTGATTTTCAATTTTGCCTGGAAGACAACACAAGGGTTAAACAGCACACATTCACAGAGTCCCACATTAAGACACTTGCTACAAGGCAACTGTGTTCGCCTTGTAACTAACAATTCATTTCATTTAGCGTGAAGCTTTGAGTGGGTAGACCTGCAGTCATATCTGGGGGATTACATAATCCACCACTGGCAAAAGAAAATAACAGGAAACAGTCTTGATAAGTGTACATGCGGTTTGAAGCTGTTCCCATGGACACCATGCTTTCCCAGAGACTCAATTTAAATTTGGAAGTAAATTACAAGAATACATGTGACTTAGTAGCACAGATTGAGCTACGGTTTAAAAACAGACGTGCTTATGACATTTCAAAAAATAGCATTTACCATAACACAGCATGTTTTTGCAATAGCCAGTTTTATTCAATCAAAAATGTCATTTTCAAAATGTTTTGATATCTTGGCTGCTAGCTATACTTTGGCCTTTTGCTGCATGTTGTTCCCCCTCTCTCGCCCCTTTCATGTCTTCAGCTGTCCTGTCACGTAAAGGCCTAAAAATGCCCCCAAAAATAAAAATAGATATCATATGAAGTGTCTTGAGATAACTCTTGTTATGATTTGATACTATGAATAAAATAGAATTGAATTGAAACCTGTTCATGAGAATATTGTTTGCTGTGAACATTAGTTAGTATAGTATTAGCTTAGTATATTTTATCTTCATAGCCTTCATTAGCCAACTATACTGTATTATAGTCCTCTGAAGACTGTTCAATGACTGGCACTTATCAAACACTAATTAGTCAGCACACATATTTCTGGCTTGAAAGACGCTGAGAAAGACGCTGTCCTGTTGCTTTTTGTGCATTTGTTGGCATCTGTTCCTCAAGAATTATATGTGTTATGATTTTTTTTTTTTAACTAAATTGAGCTCGAGGTTTTCAAAAAAAAGTGGTGGGTATGAAATTGCTGCCTATGATGAATGTATGACTGTAGTACAGTTCCACGTTCACAGTCCAATGCTGTCATGCTCATTTCCTCTGAGCTACATTAGTATTATACTCACTATACTCCAATTCTGCCTCTAAATGATATGATTGTTCACTAAATTGGCCCTAATCCGCATCAGAAATTGCTTCACACCCATCTTTATTTTCAGACTCAGGCTAGTGTCAACAGAACTCAAATATTACAAAAGTGCTTGTCAGCTGGGCCGCCGTATGTCTTCCCCGTCCCAATCTCCAAAGGCAGACCCAGCAGATGAGTTAAAGGTTAGAGGGTGCTTTTGGTCCCCCCCATGACCCAGGGCCTGGGACAACTGACTAAATAAATTAAAAAAAAATTATGAAAAAAAAGAAACACAAACCGAGACACTGAGGCAAAGATAAAGGGACAGGTGCCTTCAGGTGTTCTAAAAACAATGGGACGTTAGTGATTGTAGTTTGGCCAATCATTTGCAAATACTATCACAGTCATAAGTCAACTTCAAAAACACAGATATTATAGACTACACATATTATTGCTATTATTATTACTGTTATCTTTACACTTTTTTTCTTTTCTTTTTTTGTACTGTATTCTTCTTGCTAAACTGATGCTGAAAATTTCCTTGCGGGAGTCATCCCAAAAAGATTAATAAAGAGAAGTCTAAGTCTAATTTTCAGATTCATTTGATATAGATACATGTACCTTGTAAATGAACATCAATAAGTCTGCTTAGAAATCATAGAAAAAAAGTCCTTATTTGGCATACCTTAATAGTGCCAATGTAAACAAATATGGGCTAAAAAAGTTTAAGCACACAGCTAACTCACTGACTCCATCTATGGCAACAGTTTGCTGGTTGAGAAGAAGAGGTAGGGAGTGTAAAAAAAAACAAATAAAAACTTGGCCTAAAGTATTGAATACTGTCTCTTCTACGCTATTATGTACTTTCTTTACAATACTTTCTTCCTTGCTTTCTTTTTAATTTTGTATAACTATACTTGCTTTGCATTTGCAGTCTTGATAATATGATGCTAAAGTTAGTGCCATCATCATTAATTACCATCATTAACAAAAATCTTACATAGTCATCGCAAACGAATTAAAGCCCACATTGATTAGTCCTATATCAGCCATAATTACTGCAATACATAGAAATACATGTCATAAAAAACTACAGTAAAGTGGATTAATGAGTGAATTGGATTCTGTCATGCAGCTGTATGCAAACAGCATTTGTGCCAATCAGAAGGTTGGTGGTTTGATCCCTGTCGAAGTGTCCTTGGGCAAGACACTGAACCGTGAGTTGCCCCTGATGCTGCGTCATGTGTGTGAGTGTTTATCTGGTGAGCAGGTGGCACCTTACGGCAGCCTCGGCCACAGAATGTGTGTGATGGTGAATGGTTCCTGTAGTATGGAAAAGCGCTTTGAGTAGTTGGTAAGTTAAGACTAGAAAAGATATATAAGAACAGTCCGTTTACATGGTGTTGTGCCCAAATGCATGTGTGTCTGTGAGGGTAGAAGCAGTCGGACATAAAAGTCAGGGAGAGAAAAAAAAATGCATATTCATCAGGCCTCACAGACAGAAACATTTATGAACCCATGCTGAGTTCATAAATGTATTCTTGACAGGAAGAGATTTAGAGTGTATCTCTGCATTCATTAGCATTTGGCTGGGGGGTTGAGATCAGCCAAGGCCCTTTCTTTTTCCACCTCCGACTGAACATTTAATTACTTCAGCTGGCTGATCTTTTTTACCTAATAAAATTCGATTAAATAGGCCTTTCGAGGTATGAGCAGGGTGCGATTTAGAGGGCATACATCAAGGCCCCGGTGTTTCTGCTATGCAAAGACAATATTCTTTGCTGAGAAGACAGTGAACTCCAATTACACTTACATTCACGAAGAAATTTCAAATAGAGTCATGTTTTGACTTCAATCATTTGCATTTTGCTTTTGTTTTTTTGGTCTGGCAACTGCAGTAGCACATGCCATCTCTTATGTAAATTGACCATTCTTATGTACATAAAATGTCAACATCAGGGGCAACTCAGGGTTCTCAGCGTCTCAGTGTCTTGCCTAAGGAGACTTCGACATGGGACTACAGGGCCAGGGATTGGCAGGCGACCACTGAGCCACAGGCGCTTTATGTGGTTTATGATGAGTTTCTCTTTCTGTCTCTATGCAGAAAATCCTTTTCCAACCACAAAAAGGGACCCAGCTCATGTATTAATCTGCATGTTGACCTCAAACTTACACATCCTGTAAATGAAGGCTATTCACTGACACCCACAACCTCGAGTTACCAACTTTAACCACTAGATGGCGTTCCTGTATAGAGAGCAGAAAAGAGTCTGACAGCAAAGCCTGGACTGGCAGTCAGGTGTTCCAATATGTTTGTCTTGCTGACATTTGAAACCACTGCCAGCTATGTCACAACAGGGTGAATGGTAGTAGCTCTTCCCTACTAACAGCAATTATTTAACTAAGGACTTGATTTCCAACACACAGGGAGGAAAACCCAGAGGAGCTCTCTGAAGGCGTCATGGCTCACATTTTACCCAATATGTTTACAAATTAAGAGGACCACTCTTATTAAGACTATAATTTGGCATTTTATTTCAGTAACAGTAGTAGAGGGAATGAGAGACGACAAAGATGGGGAATTGGCGTGCAATGAAGGCCCCTGCTGGACGTTGCGGTTCATGGGTGGTGCCTCAACTGTTCAATGATACTGCTTGTAAATTTGAATAAATGAAAAAATAAGGGTCTTAAAGATTTTTCAATATGGAGGCCAGAAACCGACAAAGAGCAGTAAAGTTTTATACTTTATAAAATTGTCTGGTGTACATGAACTGATTAGAAGTTAAAGAGCCTGTATTATACTCCTTTTCAGCATTAGTTTTGTACTCTTGGGGTCTAATGATGCAGGTGGGTTTAGGGCGTGCCCAAATCCACTTTTGCTAGTTTGTTTTGGGCGTAACATGCACTAAACTTATCAGAGTGTCATCTCCCATTCCCTTTAACAGCCAGGTCTGTTTGTACCTTGGTGCATTGCTATTATGATGGCGGATTTGCCCCTTGATATTTTTATTTGTAATCGTTTGCATGCGTGTGCTGCTGCGCTTCCCAGTGTGTGTGTAACAAGCATAGTGTGCACGTGCTGTGCATGAGCCTACTAACGCACTGTTAAAATAACAATGAAATGCTGCACATTGACTTTAGGTGCTTTAGACCAGGTTTTTGTTGGTCAATGGCACGATCGTTTCCCACTGCCTCTAGATAGCAATATCATAGTATAATAATAGGCCCTCCTTCCCGTAAAAGCCCAGTCTGCTCTGATTGGTCAGCTGGCCCACACTGTGATTGGTCAACCTAAATTCAAACAATGGCATTCTCAGTAATTTTAACCAAGAATGTGCGCTAGGCATTTTTGGCAATGATGTCTGTGGGAGAGAAAGCTCTATTTGGAGTGAAATGTATTTTTTTGTACTTTATACATACACAAAAACCTATACAGCACACTAAAACATGGGAAACATGAAATAGGGCATAATAGGGGGTCTTGAAAGAAACAATAACTGTGCTCGCTTTAAGCAACTGATTGGTGGTTAATGGAAAATAATACAGCTTTTGACAATATATTTGAATTAGGGACACTATTATTTATGCATGTATTCAGTTCATGTTTGACTTGTTGAATAACCTTTGACTGGTGGAGGTGAACACCAGTTATTGGCAGCTGTGTAGGCTTCAACACACCCATGACAAACAGCTCCTGTAGCCTAATCTCCCGGCCTCACCCCTCCCTCTCTATCCTCTCAACTCTCCTCCCTGCGCCCTGGTCCTTTGCCCACCATGTCGTCCCCAGCTGTCCTGTTCTCTCTCTGCTAAAGGAGGGAGGAAGAGAGGGATAGGAGGGGAAGGGGAGCTGGCCGGCTGAAGCCCTGCCTGCTTGGCTGTCATGTTGGCGCCTTGATGTTCCAGACGGCAGCCTCTTTTAGGCCACCATAATCCACTGGATTGTTGTATTAAAACCATCATGCTTCTTTGCTTCATGTCTGTCGTACCGCGTCGCATCACCATTTAAGGAAGCTATGAATAACGACGAGGGGCCGCGGGGGAAGGAAGTGGAGACACATGACCGTCACCCCGGAAACCAACACACAGCTTTTAGTTAGAGTGAGAGCAGTAATATTCACACTTAGTCTTTGGCATGCATCGCAATACTCACAAAGGATGTGATGCATTAAGAAATTCAGCAGCGCAGCAGGGGCCATTGGCTGTGACAAGAAAACAAGTTCAAGGAAATATTCAGATGTGTCACTCACCGAGACGTCAAAGTCTTTTTGCCAGAATGAGAAGCTACTTCGAATTGTCACATCATAGAATGGAAATCAGGTGCGGCTGTGTTGACAGTAAGCCACTGTGAAATAACAGAATGGGGCTGAGCTTTGGTAAAATAGGCTGGAATTTTTTGTTCATTGCTTTCATGTGCTTTGACAGGCGATGATAGTCTTCAGAGCCCTTCTCGAGGGAAGCTGAGAGATAGCAATTGGCTGGAAGGCAACCTCTGCAGAGGGAGACTTACACTGATGCAAAACATAGCTATGACAAACAAAGAAACCAATAGAGCTGTTATTGTTTTCCCATGTCAGGAGCCCCTGTGCACTGCCCGCCAGGCAAACAACTACAGTACAACTCAGTATAAGGAAAGAAAAGCAGGATGTATCTTCTGAGGGAATGTGGTTGATGACAGAGCAACATGCTTTGTAGGCGTACACGTCACCATCAACTGCGTCACTCAACGCTGTAGTCGAGTCACCAACTGTTTGAGTCCGAGTCACCAAAGAAGAGTCTGAGTCGAGCCCAAACCAGTCACCAATTTCCTGAGTTTGAGTGAGAGTTCAGTCACGAGTCCAGACAATAGCAACTTGAATGGGACTCGAGTCAGAGTCCAGGAATCATGTCCAAATCCAGGACCTGAAGTTGGAGATTTCTGAATACTTTTATGTCACTGCCTTTTACACATAAACACATAAAACTTGATCCAACTTCCGAGTCATATTTCATTAATGCTCTATTACGATTTCATAAATCCTCGAGTGCGAGTCCAAGACATTATTGAGCGAGTCCGAGTTGAGTCACAAGTCAAGGAAACAGTGAGTCTAGGACTCAAGTACTCCATCTCTGATTCATTATGACTGCATCATCACTAGCGTGAGTGGTGGAAGTGTTCAGATCTTAAAAAAGTAAAGCTTCATTAATCATCCATCCATCTTCATCCTCTAATCCGGTATCGGGTCGCGGGGGCAGCTGCTCCAGCAGGGGACCCCAAACTTCCCTTTCCTGAGCCACATCAACCAGCTCCGACTGGGGGATCCCCAGGCGTTCCCAGGCCAGGTAGGAGATATAATCCCTCCACCTAGTCCTGGGTCTTCCCCGAGGCCTCCTCCCAGCTGGACGGGCCTGGAACACCTCCCACCTCCTCAACTGGCTCCTTTCGACATAAAGGAGCATCGCCTCTACTCCGAGCTCCTCACGTATGTCTCTTAGGGCCAGCCCCCCTCCGGAGGAAACCCATTTTGGATTGGATTGATCTGGATCTTGTTCTCTTGGTCATGACCCAGCCTTCTTAACCAAATGTGAGTGTAGGAACAAAAACTGACCGGCAGATCGAGAACTTTGCCTTCTGGCTCAGGTCTCTTTTCATCACAACGGTGCGATAGATTAATAGTTCTTATATCAGCCATGGGTATGGTTGAAAGGGGCAGTCTTATTGCTTCTCCCCACAGCACACACATTTTTAGTAAGTGAAAGATAGTGGAGTATATAGCAAGTTAAACAACCCAATATTGTTTTTCAAAGGGTTGGTGGAGACCAAAATAAAAAGAGTGGATATTGGAATTACATTCATCAGGTGGCCAGAAACATGACTCCAAATGAGAGGTAATGTTGTTACATGTTGACTGGATGTGCAAATGGACAGTTTTTGGCAAACATGTACGCCAATACTGGTGTTAGTAGCCTAATAACAACAGGTCCCATTTCATGCTCATTTTTAGGTTCATAGTTGTATTTTGGGTTTCTACTAGACCATGTTTGCAGGTTTTAATATTCAAAAAACTCATTTTTTTCCTCATTCTGTATGTCTGAATATACCTTTATGCACACTATGTCTGAAACACTCTGTTTTAGCGCCTGTCTCTTTCCCAAAAAAGACCAGTCTGGTCTGATTGGTCAACGTTTCAGGGTCTTCCACATCTGCACCCTCAGTCTCTGTATTGTCATTGCACTTGGGAAACAACTGTACCGGCACTGTAGCTGCACATATAGTATAGTTATGACATCACAGATGCGTGCTGGATATGGTCTGTGTGCATTTCTTCGTGGGTTGACCGTTTTGATATAACACCTCAAACTGCTTTGTAATCAAAAAGGATATACTAGCCATCTCACTTTTTACACCATTGGATCTTTAATGATGGCTCTTTCACGTGTCCGAGTAAGCCATGACAGTGAGTCAGCAAACACAATGCCAGGACCATGAAACTGAAACAGCTAAATGGAATTCAGCCATAGTAATTGGATTGTTTACACCTGTCACTACTTGAAAAGTATAGTAAAATAGAATTAAGTGTCAATGTAGGATCATTATTTGTACACGTGTACAAAGTCTGATTTCTTTCTTCTCTTACTATTTAATTAAGTTATTATAATTCATGATTACCTAACTTATGCATTAAAGTATTAGCAGCATTTTAATGGAGTTAAAGTTGAACTTTTGTTTTAATTTTATATTGTTTTTGTTTGGTAGTTCATACTATAATGCTTCAACATCTGTTAGACACAGATTTAGCCTGTACAATCCTAATTTGCTGCTAAAATGTAGTGAGCTGGAATTATATCGAAGCAAAGGGGTAACTGAAAATAGCCCAGGGAGTTACTATTGTAACTTTGCAAAGTTTAAAGAGTTAAAAATTATCAAAATACTACATTTTCTATAATGCAATAGTATTTTTCTTTAAACTCCATGCCCCCAGTTTGTAGGACAGCTTTACATAAAAAAATGTAAGCTTCCAAGGTTCAAGCCAAGATGACCTCAATGACATTATGACATCATTAGTCATTTTCTCAGACTTGTCTTTCAGAGCCACAGAAGACATTATACAACCGGCAAAGTAATACTCCTAAAGATGAGTGAATTGATGCTCTAAGGAATGTTACGCATGTTTTTAGGCTACAACATGTACATGCCTCTTCTCAGAACACACTGTAAAAAAAATCCTTCCCCTTTAATATTCATATGTAAAATGAGCTTCTTCTGTAGCGTGCATGAGTATGTACTGAGTTGTTTTTTCACCCCTGCAGTAGCCTTAGACACACATTCAGTCATACACACACAACCCAACACACAAAGAGATTTCTTGGACACACAGCCCCCATTAAAAATGTAGCTTTCAAGAACCAGAGTGATGATATCTAATAAGAAGTTTTGCCCACCTCTTTCTGTCTTCTCTTCCTCTTTGATCTCTCCACCTCACCCTTTCTGTTTCTTTTTTCCCGTAAGCCTCAAACTATCCATCCAAATCCCCCCTCTCTGTCTCTCTTTTCGTTCACTCTGCAGCTCTGCCTCGCTGTCGCGCCCCTGTCAGACTCGGGCATGTTATTTAAGTCAAGGACGGCATTAGCATGTCGATCACCGGGCTCGTATCGCAAGTCTTGTCCTGCCAAGGCTGGAGCAGGCGTTGTTATTATTATATTAGTTATATAGTGGAGAGAATATCTAAACACGTAAGATGGTAAAAGAGAGCAAGAGAGGAAGCTGAAGGCATTTGGAGACACGATAGCATGGCCTATAAGAAATTAAAGCTGATATGTGATTACATTAGACAAAGCATACATGTACCTACTGGTGTCAAAACATCATCCGTCTGCATGCCACACACTGTCAGGTCGATCTAGAAACCCCTCTCATCTCTGTCAATGCAAGGCAAAAGCAAGAGTCAATAGAAAGGCCTACAAAGAGACTAATCACGTTATTTGATCTATTGATTTATGTATAGGTTAATGTTCTTATTTCGTGTGTTGATTACAAATTTTGAAGTCTTGTATTTCCGTTCTGTTTTTCCTAACCACAATGTCTCGTTGTCGTGGCCGGTCTGTGGCGTTTCATTTCCCCATTGTTGTGTGTCACAGACACCGCAGATTGTGTCCCGGCGCCCGGGGGATCCCGTCCCGCATGTGGCAGTTTGCCTCATTGTTTTTGCTGGCGTGTGGCGTTTCATTTCCCCATGGTTGCGTTCCCCAGAGACCGCGGATTGTGTTCCAGCGCGAGTTGTTGTCACCGTCCCTCGTGTGGCGTTTGATTTCCCTGTTGTTGTGTCCCCCAGAGCAGCCCAGCGTCGTGGCAGTTTGTGAAATGGTCGAAAATCGTGACCTGTAGGTGAAAATAAACGCCAATAAAGTGACCTATACACAAATCAATAAATCAAAATAAGGTGACCATTTCACAAAGTGGCTTGAAACCAGGTTTAACGACGAGTTAAATTTAGGCCCCAAAACCATTAGCTAAAATAAAACAGATTGTGGTTCGGCAAAACATCGGTCCCGACATAGTTGTAATCATATCATCCTAATCGTAAGTTGATTTATAACAAATAGTGGCAAAACTAGTTTTTTTTTTATTGTTGACAGCTGAATTTAGCTAAATTAGCTTAGTCCTAGTACGGACGTTACCCAATGAATCCAGTCTATTGCCGATGCTCTGATAACTAAAAGCCCCTCTCTCTCCCCTTCTCTTTGGATGCTGCTATATAGACCTTAGTGGTCCCCTAATACTTTACCAACTGCCACTTTGCTTGCTTGAAAGTCATGATGTCTCTCTCTCATGTATGGACCAAATTCTCTGGACAGGCAAAGCAGAGAAAGGGGAGGTAACCTTGCCCCTTATGACCTCATAAGGAGCAAGATTCCAGATCAGCCCGTCTGATTATCCCAAAGGCAGAGCAGGATACCCAGGGCTTGGTTTACACCTATTTCTAGCGACTGGGGAATCATAGGCAGTGTGGGGGAACTCATATCAATGTTAAAAAAAACTCATAAAGTGAAATTTTCATGCAACGGGACCTTTAAAATGTTTTCAGAAACACCTTTCAGAGAACTATTTTGGTCCATTCGTCCAATCAGCTGCCGGTCAAGGGCGTGGAGCATCAACCATGGATGTATGACGTTGCGATACCACGCTTCAGTTGCGTCACAAAAATGGATCTGTACGGCCAGGTTGCCCGCGCACCCCTACCGGCCGCTCGCCTCAAACTGAAAATGAATTACGAGGCACAACAATCCCTCTTTATGTGAAAAGGCCTTTATACTGCAGCAGTTACTGTGGTGCATAAAGCAATAAATATGTGGAATACATGCGGTGCACAGTGAACCACTTTTTGTAGGTATATGTAAGATTCATGAGAACAGCCTGGTATTTTTTCAGCCCACCCCAACTCTTTCTCTCTCTGTTAACACTCTTTATTTACAAACCTATTTTATTACTACAGGAAATTGAAACACAGTTAATTGTATCATAAACACACATCTGTGCTACTAAAGCCAAATTATTTTTTAATGAAACAGATGCCATCCTGGACCAATTGTTCCCTTCACCAACCACCGCGGTCCAACCTGCCGCGGTGGCCAGCAGTCTTTCAACCACATGGTGAAGCCAAATCCTTTTACTCTACTGACTCTGCGCTAAGGATGAAAGTGACAGCATTTTGCTGGCAAAACGAAAACACACTCATTCGTGTAAAGACACCCCTAATGATGTTTTTAAAAGCAATCATAGCATGATACTCATTATCTATAAAATCACCACTGCAACTCTTTTGGCACTGCAGCACACGCAATAAGATACTGTCTTCAGACGTTGGCTCACCTTTAATGGACAGCCTGCAATACTCATATTCAGTCTGGGTTTTCATAGCAGACAGGGGAGATGGTCTCTGACATTTCACATGGCTTTCAATCAGACAAGTAATCTGATTGGAGGAGGGGGAGCTGTGTGGCCTTGGAAAAGAAGAACAAAAAAAAAATCCAGCTGCATATTAAATGTACTCAGGCGTTTCATGGCCTGTCAAACCTGGGTGCAATTTGTGATGCGCAGAACACTGTCTCATTGCCTGGGTGATGTGTGCACGTGTGGAGGCTTGTGCATGTATGTGTACATGTGCTCAATACACACACACGCGCAAGCCTCCTATCATTTGAATGCCTCCCCTGTGGTGGCTCCTTAAGGCATCTCAATCTCCATCATGCTGTCAGAAGAAATAAACAGTACGATGAGATTTGAGACAAGAAAAGAAAGTGGCTTTTTCTTTCACTAAGATTCATCGTCATGTAAGGTAAATGCGGTTTCCAGCATTCTGGCCCCACAAAGTAGTCGGTACCCCACAAGAATACTTGTTTTTGGACCACGCAAATATAGTTAAACAAGCACACACACACACACACCAAAGATGCTCTCATCCGTTGCATGGTGAAAAAATACATTTATTGGAATCTGTGTCAATGTAGAAAAAAGTGAAAACTGGCTTTAGGTTTTGTCACAGTACCACAGGTGAATATTCCAGCAGCCGTCTGGTGAGCCAAAAACTAAGTTAGCAAGCTCATTTAGGGCAGTACATCTGCGACTGATAACAGAGAGGTTGGCCTACGGTGGCCCCTGATACCGAAAACACATTGTCTCACAGACACTGAGAAGCTCGGGCTGCTCCGAAGACACACCACCAGCAAATAGACATGTTGTACAGCAATTAACCTAGCCCCATGTTGTTGTTTAATGTGGCTTCAGAGGGAGAGGCTGATTTCAAATGTTTTGTTGTGATACTGTTACAAATCCCTTTCCAATAACTGTACAGCCAGGGCCACTGACCGCCAGCATCTAAGGTGGCTCAAAGGAGCCCGCATTGTATGATTAATTGGGGGCCACTGTTTTTATAACTCAAAAGTTTGGCACATAATATCCCATTTTGTACAGACCCTGGAAATAACTGTGCAAAGTTATGAGGTTCATGCATCATCTTTGATGTCCACTAGGGCCTCCTTTCACTATTTAAAGCCTGCCGTCTAGATAAAGGGAGTATCACATTAATATTTCTCTTTTCTCTCGTCACTGTCTGAACAAACATTTCTTTAATAAACATACTGTAAGTGACACGTTCTATTCTGGCAGGCCAAACGATATTAATGAGTAGTGCATTTTCTATTTCTGATATGACAAGATAAACTCACAACACATGGCGAGTCTGCATACTTTATGAAGACAACTAAAGTTGCAACAGAAAAAAGGCTTTAGAAAACAAAAAGGATATTTCTAAACTCAGATACTGAGTATTAACATTGAGAGGTCACTTTTTTTCCCCATACAACTTTCTTTACATATAGACTTATTTTATTCTTAAATAGCTTAAATCTCATATAAAATAATTTGCAGAAACTGATTCTATATACACAGACAAGATTGCACAACATGGATAAAGAGATGATGTGCATGCCGAGGAGCTTTTGCGAGAGCAGGGTATGCTGGGAGATTATATGCGCTGCATGGGTGTACCTTTTCTTTTTAAAGTGTGGCTTTTCTGACGAAATGTATGTTTGTCTGGAGCATCATACTCAATATGATCATTCATAAAACAACAAACAAGTGCTTCTGAATCAATACAGAGGCTGTTTCGCCTTCTCTTTTGAGTGGTAATTGTTCAAAGAGAAGAATGTGACCTTCATGGTAACAAAAAAAAAATCCATACTTCAATCTTGGCCTCTCCTGACACAAGTTATCTACCAAAGCAGAACCATGAGCTTTGTGATTTTCTGGACGGGATTCTAGAATAAATCTAAAGATCACCAGTGGGAAATAAAACAGTATTTGTTGAGAAATTGGCTTAATCCAAGACTGTGACAAAAGATGATTCATGGCAAGCTGCAGCAGTCGAGGCAAATAATATGTCCATGGATGGGCATTCATTGACGCTGTTAAAATATATCACATCGCTACGTACAACAAGGCATGCATGCTTTGGGGCTTTTATGAGACAAATGAAATTTTTTTTTTTTTTTTAATTTTTTTGCCATGTGTCATTTTGTAGCTTTAGCTGATGGTGGGTGAGGTCGGTGCAAAATGTTTTATTAAGTTCTGTTAAAGGCAGGATTGGTAACATTTACCAATTTACACTTTGTTATATATACACTGAACAAAATTATAAACGCAGCACTTTTGTTTTTGCCCCCATTTTCATGAGCTGAACTCAAAGACTTTTTCTACGCACACAAAAGGCTTATTTCTCTCAAATATTGTTCACAGATCTATCTTAATATGTGTTAGTGAGTCTCTATCCACCTCACAGGTGTGGCTTATCAAGATGCTGATTAGACAGCATGATTATTGCACAGGTGTGCCTTAGGCTGGCCACAATAAAAGGCCACTCTAAAAATATGCAGTTTTACTGTGTTGGAGGCGTCCGAAAACCAGTCAGTATCTGGTGTTATGTTTAGGGTTCATCTCTCTCTCTCTCTCTCTCTCTCTCTCTCTCTATATGACTGCAGTTTGTTGTTGTAACATGAGTGGACAAATGCACACACTCAATGGCATCTGGCACTTTGGAGAGGTGTTCTCTTCACGGATGAACCCTAACCCTAACCCTAAAGGAAAGTCTACTTTTCAATTTTGTTAGCTTTTCAACATTACCAAGCCTGCCTTTAAAAGTAAAAAATAAGAGTCACAGGCAGGATTCCCAAAGCAGCATGTTGTTTCTTCTATAATCAAATTCACACAGTTTTTTTCCTAAAACATTTGATTTTTACATGTTATAATGTCGGAGTGCAGAGCGGAGCTGAAAAGAATAAAACAACTGCACGATGGTTTTGCAATGGACTCGCTGTGAGAGACCTGGCTCTATGTGGCACAGTGTTAATAAAAATTGGACTGGATCCAATGACTCAATGACACCAACTCTCTATTCACAATGGCCAACGCTGTTGCTGTTGATTCTGACGCTATTTACATCTGTCCAGAAAAACAGAAACACAACAGTGAAGACGTCGTACAGACAGCAGGGTCGATACCAACCTGGAAGAGGACGCTTACATGTAACATGTCACTTCTCTTTTTCTGTTGCTTTGAATTTTCACAACTCAACTGGCATCCATCCAAGCGAAAGGATCTTTGTATATTATTTAGAAAATCTCTAGTAGATGTTCACAGTAGCCTGACTGAATGACGAAAACACCCATGATGTCTACAATTGCTGGTTTAGTTGTCTAAAACATAGAAGCCAAGAGTTCTTTAAAGTACTGGATCAGATTCAAAGTGTAAAAAAAAATCTTTCAGCGTGTTGCCTTAGAGCACTAACACACATATTCATACATACAACCATTCATTTTCTATATATATGTAGAGAGAGATAGAGGGAGAGAGAGAGACAGGGATGTAGTAATATGGAACAGTGGAAATATCTTCAATTACATCTGATGGTATGACGTGACACACGTTTCATAAATTCTTCTTGATGGAGGAGATTCTGTTCTGTGTATGGACGCTCTTCAGCGAGCATTCTGATTTCTGTACAGTAAAACAGCACACATAAAAACATGAGGACATTGAAATAAAAATCTCCCACGCTGATTGTGATGTTCAAAATGTTGTTCAATTCATTTTGTTTTTTATTCTAGAAAGGGTGGCAAGGGTTAATTTTTGGTGGGACAAGACAGGGGGCACCCCACACTACACAGTAGTTTCATTCTTCCAGGGTCCAGTGCGTATATTCCCTGTGCTGTCTGAGGTGTATAGGAGTCCTTCGTGCAGCCCCCCCCCTTTAGAATCCCATTCTGATTGGGTGGGTTCTGAGGGTAGGATTGTCTGCGTGGGGCGTGCATCTCCAGATGGTGATGTGTTGCCATCGGGTCCTGTTCGGCAACTTTGCCGCAGCCGCACAGGAAAACGCCTGTGTCGCCTGCCTCTGCCGGGCACAGAGAAGGGAAAATGTCTGCCTTGGCACAGCAGATATGCCTGTGGCAGGGATTATGGCACGCCAGGGCCGCGTGCGTCGCAGCTGTTGCAGCGTGGCATGCGTGATGCCCATCCTGGTGGCCTTCGTGGGCCAGATGTGGACAAACGTGGGCGTGACGCTCGTGTGTGCTGTGGGGGCTGTCAGTGTGTGAACTGTGCACGCTCCCTCCGTCCACGCTGGAGGGGATGTGATAGGCATACTCCCTCTCACTCCCCCGCTCCGCAAGCAGCTGCGCCGGCCCGGCGGCTGAAGTGACGGCCTTTAGTCCTGGTGCTGCTCTTTAGGCAGGGGTGCAACTGGATCCCCGGCCGGTAACCCTCCGGATCGGCATGTAGCAGCACGTGTGTAGCCGCCGGCTCCTCTTCCATCAGCTGCTGGCTGTGTAGCGCGGCGCAGCACGGCATCACCGGTGCCAGACATGTCACATGATTATGCGTGGACGGGAGGGCGGCGTGTTTACAGCGACCTAAACTGCCGTGGCCGCAGCTCGTCAGTGCTTTACCCTGACATGGCGAGTCATGGTGGCACTGGCTGTGACTGTGGCCATGCCCGGGGGTGTCTCCATTCACGTTGACTTTGGGCCGCGCCTGAGCAGGCACCTGGGCGCCAGAACAGGCATTTGCCTGTCGTCCGGGACAACAGGAACACCAGCAATGCCAGACGTCATCACGCTTGGCACAGTGATGGATGAGGATGAAGAGGCCGAGGGTGACTGAGAAGGCACCGTACAGACAGCTGAAGATCATGTCCAGGAAGTGGCCCTGGGACACGGCCAGCGCCCCGAAGGTCCAGGTGGCCAGGAACAGGAAAAGGGTGAAGGCTGCCGTCCGTAACTGAGCCTTGAAGGAGTGCTCGTTGGCCAGCAGCGCTGGGTTGATGGGAACCCCTGGGCAGCCAGCGGGGCAGTGGCCCCCACCGGGCGGGGCGGCCAGGGCTCCGGGCTCGGCTCCCTGGTGGCAGTGGGTCGACACGTCGACGGCAGCCAGCCTCTGCTGCTCCTCCGTCAGCTGCTTGAGCTCGTACTTCTTTTCGGGGCGTCGTCGCAGCTGGATAAAGGTGCAGAGGAAGTAGATGCACGTCACCAGGACGATGAGGGCCACGGGGCCAAAGAAGGCTCCCAAGCTGGGCTCCCACGCCATCCAGCAGCTGCAACACACATTTACACCGGTGCATTTTAATACTTTGATTCATGTTCTTAAACTAAAATACTAAATGATACAAACTCTATCAGTTGTTTCCAATGAAACCCGAGGTAAGTTATTAGGCAATTGCGCACCTTCAATCGACCTTTCTGTTAAAGAGTAAGATTGTTTTCATATAACATGAAACATACCCGAAATCGCTTTCTCCTAACCCACCAGATTCCATTTAAATAAACAGTAATGTCATCATCGTAAAACATAAATGATTCAAAGTTGACAGAAAAAAACAAAATAAAACTAAAAGCCGCCGTGGTTCTCCATTCAACTGTTCTAACAATTACCACTCTGGTCTAGTTGAAATAAACACACAATTTATCCATTTACATGTGGAAATATGCTGGCTCTATACCCAAAAAAAGTAAGAAAAAGTAATGATAGTTTAAATGGAGTCTGGTGAGTTTGGCGATTATATGTCCGTTTCTGGTTATACAAAAAGGATCTAACTCTTTAACAAAATGTCTTTCTCTGTATGGATCCTTTCCATAAGTTGTTGTGAAACACTTAAAATAAAAATATGAGTTGCAAAAGCAACTAAATTGACTATGCACATTTGCCCAGTAGGATTACATTGCAGCTCAGTTGGTGGCTGCTGGTTACAGTGTTCTCACTCACTAAGGCATTGGAAAATAGGCTCCAGGTTGAGACAAAAAAGGAAATTACCCTTTAACATGCATACCTGCATATGCTGCACACAGTGCAAATATCACTTATTTTTAACCACATTTTCTGTGTACACACATGCAACCTTTGAAAAGCACCAACACAGTGTGTAACATAGAGAGCAGAAGCAATTTTAGGACTTACTAAGGCGCTTGCTCCCCGCTGCCATAGTTGTCTATATTTACGGCTGCCGTGACCCCGCAGATGATGAGGGGCACTCCACTGCTGACTAAATAAAATCTGTGAGGTGAAAGAGGGACAAACAGAGGCAGAGAAAATAAGAAACTATGAGAATGTTGGGAGTGAAAAGGCGTTTACAAATCCCCAAATCGCACATCTGGATTACAGCAGCAAACTGTCAAAATATGACTGAGAAATAGTTTCAGACACACAAGAGCAAGATGATCCAAACAGACAGTTCAGATTATAGACTTGTTCACAACGCACACTGAGGAACGGGCACCAGAACATATTGTGAGCTATCCTTTCCCCAACCCCTCAAATATGACGTTAGAGCTTGTCAACGTGTTTGGGATCACACTCTACTGGTGTGATCACACCCACTGTTTGTTTTTCTTTGCCACAAACCCAAGTGTGAATTTTACTCTGAAAACAAATCTGTTTCCTGTCGATGTAAGCGGGATTGACTCGTCAGCACTCATTGCTGCAAATTATGGCATCTGCTGTTCATAACAGCTCAGGAGACGTGAAGAAAATCTGGGCATTGAGCAGAAGGGGACGCAGACTTTAAATTCAGTTTGGCTCGCAAAGCATCACAGGTGTCAACATTCAGTCATATGTGAACATGTATCAATTTATGCTGCTAGAAACTTTCATTTTGAGTTTAGTTTGGAATATTTTTGCAGTAATCTTGAATGACAAACAAAGAAACATTTTTAAGTAAGTAGTTGTGGTTTGTGATTGAAAGTCATGCTCTGTAGCTCACCCAGTAGTGTGTGTGCCCCCTGTAGGCTTTGTCCTTGGGACTCGACCCGCGGCCCTTTTTATTGCACGTTGTCCCCTCTCTCTCTCACCCCTTTCCTGTCCTCAAGCTATCCTGTCAACTAAAGGTCCCATGGCATGAAAACTTCATCTTGAGGGGTGTTTAACATTAATATGCGTTCCCCCAGCCTTCTTTTGGTCCCACAGTGGCTAGAAATGGTGATAGGTGTAAACCGAGCCCTGGGTATCCTGCTCTGCCTTTAAGAAAATGAAAACTCAGATGGGCCGATCTGGAATCTTGCTCCTTATGAGGTCATGAGGGGAAAGTCCCTTTTCTCTGCTTTGTCCGCCCAGAAAATTTGGCCCACCCATGAGAGAGAGACATCAGTATTAGTCACGAGTTTTGCCATTTACTTTACTTTAGGCAGGTGCAGAGTTGGCAGATTTTTACTATGGAACTAGCAGCTGTTTCTGCATCAACAATCTGCTCTGAGACGGTGAACATCAGCTAGCTTCAGGGTGAGTAGAGGGACGTTGGATTCTGTGGTTTAGTTAGCGGCTAGTAAACGTATTATTATCGATCTATGATATTGTCGGAGTCTTGGTTTATTTCTACAGTCTATGGTCGGAGTTCTAGCTTGGGGAGTTTGTCATAAGAGTGCTTCCAACGTATTTAGTTGCTAGCCCTTTCCCTCGGTTGGATCGTTTGGTATCTAGCTTGGTGTTGTGTCTCAATTTCAAGTAATGCCCAGTGTGTCAGTCTCTGTTTTGTTGAACGCTATAAAGCCTATACGTTCTTTATTTTTGTACGTGAATATGTTTGTGTTTTGTGTATGTGACAACAACGTTACATTCAGCCCTTTTCCTAGTAGACTTGATAGTTTTGCTGACAACAGGTAAACATAGCTACCTCTCTGTCCTCTGTCCTGAGCGTTTCAGCGCCCTGTCTGCGGCAGGTAGCATCGGTGGTGTTACTTGCCGGTGGTTTATCGGTCTGCCCTGCACTGGAGCCTGCAGGCCTCAGGTTTCAGTCTGTTGGACTTAACCTCACCAGTGACGCTGTTGTATCAAAAGCACAGCTTTCCAAATAGTCTGTCGCTAAAAAATGCTACAGACTCCAAATCCAGGGGCTGTCGGAGGGCTAGCCCGTTTTAAGGCAGCTAGCTGCTAGCCATGAGTTGAGGACTGTTTTTTTCCTTGTCAAAGGTAGCCTGTGGAAATGTCTCGTAACCCCAGCTGCCTTAGCCCTATACAGTTCCTTACTGCAGCCAGGGGCAATACAGTATGACCCCCACAGACTTCTTTCTTTCCGTTTCCCCAGCCATATGTCTGCTAGCCTCCGACTCATGTTGTTCTATGGCTACGCTGCTAGTGCTAGTTAGCCACGGAGTAGCTTACCATGCCAGTGACGTAGTAGATTGTGGAATTCCAACATCAACAACAACTACACTTTCAACTTGCCATTTTATCCCTTTTAACAAATTCACCCATTTTAATAATTGTACCAGTGAGAAGAAATAAAATACATCTGTTATATCACCATTATTCAAATTCCAGTTCAGTTCATCTTTAAAGGCCATAAAAAGCCCATGAAATAACGCGGCTGTAGGAACCAGAACGATGGAAGCTCACACAGTATCTTTCGGCTCAACAAGCTCAGAGGTCCATTTGGAAACAATTGACTGAATGTTTCAATAAACTCTTGGAAGACAATTCTCTCATTGGGAAATCCATCTCTATTATGGGAGGACTTCCGAGACAGGTTTCAATAGCAATGCTCTCCTCTTCTCATATTAAAGACTTTATAAACTGTTGCAATCATGCTTAGTGTGAACACAGTCTTACTGGGAACACACATCTGACGCAGACAAAGAAGTCAGTGGAGCATAAGCACTACCATCCTCAGTCCAAAACTGACTCCCACTTTGATTATGAGTAAGGCGTTGGTTAAACCGTCACCTAAAACCTAACTGATAACAATACGGGACATGTGAGGATATGTCTGATCAAGATCAGCAGGTGAGTGATTGGCCAATTACTGTCTAGCGTTTGCTGTGTAGTAATATGTCAAAAGGCCTTTATTGGTTAATGTTGGGAGAGAAAAGAAAACCTGAGTTTACTCACCAATGCGCTGACCGTCAGGCACTGTAGTCAGTTTGATAATCAGTTCCCAAATCTCTCAGATTCAGTGTGGATTGTTGCATTTGATAAAGTGGAAGCGTATCTGTTCTGAGCTGTGTACCAATTGCTTCAAAAAATGCAAATGCAGTGAACTGCCCTTTACTAGACATTTGGATGAATGCTGCTCGGCCTATTATGTGTTCCTACATAGGTTGGTTGTGAGCCTCTTCAGACAACAATGCAGAATGGGAAGAAGTTAAGGTCAGCAGCAACAGTACGTGATGGATAAATGAAGCTTTGTGAACCAGTGTCTTTATTTTCTGAGCCCACTAGATGGCTCTCTTGGTTTTAAGAGAAAGGCCTAAGGCATTGCAATTCAGTGTATTCTCAACACTTTGTTGAACAAACAGTGTCATCTAGTGGGCTCTGAAAATAAAGACACTGGTTCATGGAGCTTCATTTGGCAGTCAGTTTGCAAGAGAAAAAAATATAAAGGATTCTCTGTAACTAAAGATTACATGGTATGAAATGGTACACACTTCCTTTCATGCTTTCCCATTCAAGTTAATGAGAAAGTGTGTCCAAATGTTGGACTGGTACTGTATGTGTTGCCAGATCATGTGAGAGTTTGTTCCTGAGACAGAAACATGTCTCAACCAAAGTTAATTTTCTTCTGATATGTCCGTCTGAAAAATACCATTTTAGTGGGAATGTGGCTTGTGAAATAACTGGGTCCAATATTAACTTTGATGACTATGGGACGAAAGAAGCGTCATAATCTGTGTTTACATTCTTCTTCTATTGGAATCAATGGAATAGAGTAATAGAGTTGGGGCATCTTGGTTCTAAACAAATATGTTGATGACACTATTCTAACCCCCTCTAGTATCGCCATGTGGTGTCATTCTTACGTACTGTATTGTAAACTTGGATGTCAGCTTTGAATGATTAGTCCCTCATCTGCCGCCTCGTGAATGTACTTTTTAATTCTCCAGGTAGACAGGCAAGTATCTGAACAATGCACTTGCATCACAGAATACTATAATGAGCATTAGGAATTCAGCACAGGAACAATGTTAATCCCCAGCAGATGTCCTTGTCCCCTCTCTCTGCACTGTCATCCACTTTCCTATATAGCACTTTCCTATTTCCTTTCTTCCAGTTCAATTTCAACCTCTGTCACTGCTTTAACCTTTGCACCACTTCATCTTCCACCATCTTCATCCTCAGTTCCCCCCCTCCCCACCTCTCTCTCTCTCTCTCTCTCTTTCCCAATCTGTCCTCTGTCACAAAGCACCTGGCCCAAAAATTCAATTACAATCAAGATGTTTGTCTGGGCTGGTTTGGCGAGGGCTGGTTAGGTGGATGGAGGGGTGGTGTGGGGGCATTACCAGCCTGTCACTGTCTTTGAGTGGAACGGTTCCCCCGGGGGACTCTCCTCCAACAGAAAGCCATTTACACAGCCTTCAGCCAGATAAGCATACATAAGAAGAAGTAGTGGATGTTAAAGCACCCTGTGCTTTAGAAGCCTCATGGCCTTTTATCCCCTGCCTGTGTTTTCCACAGGCCTGTGCCCGACAAAACACGTAAAGTGCGTGCAAAAAATGTATATCAGGTTTGATCAAACGACTGTCTACATGATGTCTGCTTTTGTGCTCCTTCACATTAAAATTCTATCCGATGCACTCACTCTTGTGTGAATACACACACAATGTCTTGCACACTTTGACATACATTTTTGTTGGCCATTCTACTGAAAAAAGCTTAAAATAAAATGGCTGTATATGCAGAGTTGTGCTTTGGAGTGAGATTAGGAACAGCAATCATCTGATATAAATAGACCCTGAAGTGCCTTTTAGCCAGCAGCTACAGTGACTCCCTCCCATCCGTGTTCCTTTGCTTTTGCACTGTCCTCTGTTTTCTTACTATGAGCTGTCCTCTCTATGGACCTGGTCCAGGATATATACATAGCACAGCTGGGGACAACGGATGGTCATATAGTTCCATCACAGGGCATAGGCTTATAGGTGTGCAACTGTAGGCTAGGGATTATAATATTGACTGATTATTACTATCAGTTAAAAATAATAATATTAAAAAATATATCAAAAAGTAATTAAAAGAGCCTTTCCGACAAAGACAAAGAATGGTTTAAAAAAAACATAAGTAATTGAGGAAGAGGTGAAGTTACCCTGCCCGGAGGAAGCCTGGGGCTCCCGTCTGGAGCCAGGCCAAGACAGGGGGCTCGTCAGCGAGCACCTGGTGGTCGGGTTTGCCACGGATGGAGGGAGTCCTTACCCCAAGTGAAGGAGATTTAAAAACCTTGGGGGTCTTATTCGCAAGTGAGGTTGACAATGGAGCGGGAGATTGGTCGGAGAATCGGAGCAGTGGCGACGGTATTACATTCAATTTATAGCACCGTTGTGATGAAAAGCTATGGTCATGAAGCCTGGGTCACGACCAAAAAACGAGATCCAGGGTTTACCAAAATGGGTTTACGTGAGTAAACCCATTGTGTCTGCTTTTGCTTTAAAACGGCAACGTGTAACAGTCTAGTATATTCATTCCATGTTCTTATCTCCAGTGGTGTTG
Source organism: Etheostoma perlongum (assembly GCA_026937815.1). Lineage (NCBI taxonomy): Eukaryota > Metazoa > Chordata > Actinopteri > Perciformes > Percidae > Etheostoma > Etheostoma perlongum. The sequence continues at coordinate 8,757,281 of CM049387.1, forward strand.
GGTCATTTTGTGATTTCTACCTCAGTGGACCATTTCATTTTTAATACACATATCTCATAGTTCATGCATCACCAGTCACTCAAACTAGCCATTTCCCTTTAAGACAGCTAAGAATAGCTTTTCTAAAACATCCCAACCAGAGAAAAGCATATCTCTGTGACATGACTTTATTCTGTGTCTCAGACTGCTGGGGAGAAATACTGAGGGTAAAATTCAACAGATGTTGGAGATAAATGTTCTTTTAAAGTGAAGTGTTGCTTTAGAGGAATGATTACAGTTTTTGCCGATTGCTTTCACACGTGGTGCGGAATGTGGCTCATTGTGGCAAAATCTCTTCACACGACACCGATAAATATCTTACCTCTATGTCAATATGACACAAACTCTGCAGTCAAAATCTAACAATCCTTTTTCGAAATGGTAGTTTTGCAATAAAATGATACACACATGCACCACTTAAATTACTCTTTCAAAACAGCAACAACACACTGATGTACTTTATACACAACACTGCTCTCTTTAGTACTTTGTATACCTATATTCTCATACAGGCTTCTGTGAAAGATTGTGCCAGTACAGAACAAATACATAATTTTTAATGAAGACGTGTGTTGCAGAATTGAAAATAAAGTGCAAAGCAGTAAATGAGTTTGTACCTTTGGTGCCTTTGTTTTGGCATGGTTCCAAAAGGTTTTGGTGCTACTGTCTAACAACAGTTACTCACTCTTAGTGTGTAAAAATTGGTAAAAACGGCAATGGCATGCACAGATGTGTTTAAGGTGTGTGGTCCAACACAGTGTAGCAGATTTCTGACACAGGTCAGTGTGATGGTCTGCTGGGTATGCCATCAGATGCTGTCAAGAGTGAAGGGACAGGCAACGAGTAAGATGAGGAGGAAAAGGGCGGTTGGGGGGGGGGATTCTCAGAGGAGAAATTGATTTGTCTCCAGCTGCTAAGTCTCATTCCATGAGCCTGTCTGACAGGGAGCATTACAGTCAATCACTGTGGATCAACTGGGCTGCCGCGCCACACGATCCCCTCGTCTGCCTCCAGACAAATTATCTCATTCACAAGCGGTGCATGATGGGAGAGCCTCGAGAAGGTTCCATATTAAAACCCCCAATCACGCAGGTGTCTGAGGATTTGTTTGCGAGGAAAGTGCTGCTTAGTGTTGAGGGGGATCCTCATCCTCAGTGGCTTTCAGTCAGGAATACATTATTGAGCAAGTTCCTGTTGAAATAATGTCAGTCATGTGACACTGCTCATTTATAGATTTTTATAGATCTTAGTTGCAAGTAATAAATGTCCATGTGACTTCTACGTGTCCCAATAATCCTCTAAAACACCCCATAGAAAGTAAGTCTAAAAGCAAATAGTGAGTTGTTCCAAGTTGGGTTCATATCCAGTGCAATTCATTTTCTTGTGTGGGGTCATAAACTATATCGTCTTCAAAATGTTCAAGATTCAAGAAAATTCAAGCAACCGAAACGGAATGTGATATATTCCTACAGCTTTGAGGAAATGACTCTTCAAAACCTAATACAAGATTAAATGACAAACAGGCATTTGTGACGGTGCACCCTATGTTTGCCTCCCTATCTCTGCTCTCAAACCTTCTCTTAAAAGGATTTCTTGTTGGAGCTCCTGGAGTTCAGCTCTGCAGCACAGTTTCAACGTGCAGACGAGCTCACGCAGCACCTTCATTGCTCTCACCGCAAAAAGGCCCGAGCACCGGGTGTGTCCAAAAGCTGATCCTCTTAAACATGCCAAATGGCGTGAGCAAGCAGAAAAGGAATGAAGTGGAGAATGAGTGGAAGATAAAAAAAGAGACATCACAAAACGCAGAAATTCAATCAGATATGTGTGTCTAAGCGAATAGGAATTTAATGGGTCAAAAAGCTAAATGCATTTAGATTTGTGATAAGGCTCCTGGCTCGGCTGCCTCTCGGGTGATTGAGGTAATTATTTATAGTGTGGGGCGGAGATGGCATAGTAACAGGTTGTTTTAGGTCATTCGCTTCCTCGACCTTCCTCCCCCCCCTTGGCATAAATCTGTCCTCCATTCTTTTTGCCTTAAAGAGCAGCAGGGAGCCTCAAACAGAATCACTGAGCCAAAACATTTACTAAACAATAGATCTGCTATTCTAAATATTGTCCTGCAAGAATGTGTATCTGCATCTAAACTGCACAATCTGAGGTTTTTAAACTACAAAAACTATACGTTGTCAGGCTGGTACAGTGGTTCGTAACCTTTTCTGTCCGATGTAATGGTAAAGGTACTTTACTTTCACATACACATACTGTACATGTAGAGAAATTCATTCTCTGCATATAACCCGGAGCAGTGGGCAGCCATTTCCAGCCCCTGGGGACCAACTCCAGATCTGATCCAGTGCCTTGATCAAGGGCACTAACAGGAGAACCCCCACATCCATATGAGATGAGCAACTCTATGCCACCTGTCATGTTCCAAAGCTGGCCATTGCAGTTAACCCTTGTGTTGTCGTCCGTCAACACTTTTGCTTTTTATCAATGTTTTTAACGTTTTTGTCCCTTTCTTCTCCATGTTTGCCATGTTAGTTTCAACACTTAATGTAACACTAACTTATTAACTTTAGTTTTACAGTTAATTTTGGAATTTATGGTCAATAAACCTCATTTATAGGAAATTATACCTAATGTTTGAGTTAGAAAAGCAGAAATTAGGAATTATTTAGACTTAAATTAAAGAATGTATGTTGATGGATAATCACAGACTGGAATATGTCAACTTTTACTCAATACTATTTCAAAACCACTTCAATTTGTTTTTTAAATGCTATAAAATTGAATAAGACACCCCAAAATTAATGAAAGTAGAGATTTGTACTTGCCAAAGAGCATTGTGTGGAATCAATCATGTTATTTTGGGTGGTTAAAAAGAACATTGATATAGGAAAACAGGTCAATTTGACCCGAGGACAACATGAGGGTTAAATTTCATAGTGGATGTAAAGTAATACAACATAAAAAAGATAATTTCACAATATTTCTAACATGCAATTGATTTTTCAATTCTCAGGTTGGTTTGGTCAAGTTTGCCTACTACTTCCACTTAAAACTGGCCATTTCCCTTTGTCTATTACTTAGTATAGTTTTAGCTAACAGTGGTCGTCCATTAGGTTTATCTGGAATTATTACAACTGTTATTAAGTTACTTTTAGCTACCCATTTCAACAATTTATCAATTAGTGTTTATCCATTAGTCTATACCAGGGGTCTTCAACAGGGGGTCCGCGACCCCTAGGGGGTCCGCGGAGGTACTGCATGGGGGTCGCGAAAGTTTTGGTTGATTAGACTTTTTTATATTCCCCCCCCCCAATTTTCAATCAGAGTGGCATGGCCACCCTACTCACTGTGCCTCGCACATGTGTAAAATAAAAACATGAATATATGAACCTGTGTATTATTTGAGTATCTTAGTATTGAATGCACAGTAACAAGGTACATTTACACATGGCACTATAGGACCAGTTTGATATAACACAATTTTATACAATATATATAATTAGGGGGTCCCCGCTCCATCTCGCCATCAGTTTGGGGTCCTTGGCCTGGAAAACGTTGAAGACTCCTGGTCTATACTATTAGCGACCAGCGTTTAGGCCTAGCCATTACTTTAAACGAATTTGTTTATACTTCTTACTTTTAGCTATTTTTGCCATGACTGTTTACATATTACTTTTAGAGAGCAATTTCACCAGTTTATTCATTTTAGAAATTACATAACTGTTCAGCCTTTAGATCTGGTTAAATATTTCAGATGTTTATCCACTACTTTTACTTAACTATGTTGACCCCTCTGCTCGCTTGCTAACTAGTTGTCATTCAATCTCAAGGCATACAGTGTCCCAGCTGACTCCTATTAGTGAGAGCTGTGGAAACATTTAATTGCTGGTAGCTTTCTGGTTACCATGACAATACATTTAGGCTATTTATGATGTAGCACACCAAATTGTAATCTTATTAGGATGTACTTTTTCCTCCTAAACGCATGTGGATGGGGATCAAAGATGTTGGACAGAAACCTTAGACAGATGCTCATCAGTCTTATAACCTCTCTCTGTCAGATTTATTGTTGCTAAGCAGCAGTGTGCTGCTTGAATATCACCAGGTGAGTCTGAGCTAAATAGGCCTTAGATCATAAATCTCACTAATTAAAGGGAATTAACTTGGCTCCTCTAATCTCTGGCATTTCTCAGACCCCTTTTCACATTAACTGAGTCATTACCGTTCAAAACCTAACTTCTTCTCTTGTGGCTGACAGTGACTCAGATTAAAAATTTATTTTTCTAACAAGAGTAAATGTGGGAGAAATCCACAAGGAGAGCCAAAACGGTACAAAAGGAAGACCTGACAGTTATGTTACTAAAGAGTGAACAAATCCAGCGGCTTGACAGAATGCAAACTAGCTGTGGATATCTGTGCAATAACTCATCTAAGCTATTGTTGCCGTCCAAAAGGAAACATGAGCCAGCAAATCCCTAAAGAGAAATACACAAACTACGCATAAGCTCAAATACTTCGATAAACACACGCCTGCACACAAAGATGAGACTATGACAAATGAAGACACACATGACTCAATACACTTTACTTAAACCACACTTATTTTAAGATTTGGATCTAGAAATAAGATAAACTGAAAATCTGCAGTGGAAAGTGAATAAGTACATTTACTCAAAAACTATATACTGTATGAGTACAGTTTAGAGGCATTTGTAATTAAGTGTTTTGATGTAATGTGACTTTATACTTCACAAAATTTAGGAGAGAAATATTTTACTTTTTACGCCACTACATTTTTTTAGGTTACGGTTTTACATAAAACAAAAATATAAAATACAATATTGTTAAAGATCTTTTTTAGCTAGTTGATTGTGGATGTTTGTTGCTGTTTGTGTTTCTTAAAGATATAAAAAATAATGTAAAAATTTGACCACAAAAAAAGAAGTTTTTTTGGCTTGTGACATTTAGAAAAAAGGAGTGTATGCACACACAGTACTGTACAGAGCTGTGTATGTACTTTTCTGTCTCGAGGCAGTGTGGCAGGGTTGCAAGGACATTCTGTGCTTACCTCAACAGGGGGGGCTGTTTAGGGGGGGGAGGCGGGTCACCATCTTGGCTCTGCGGAGGCTTCTTGGTCACCTGTTTGTAAATGTTCCTGGCCGTCACCCCGAGCCACAGCATGGTCGACAGAGACGAGTAGTGCAGCACGACCCCGACCTGACACAAGGGGGAAAGAGGGCACATCAAGTTATTTATTCAACTTCTCTGAACTTTTGCTTCTATACACTGTGCAGTATGTCTCCCTGGAAAACATGTCAGACTTGATTACATTCCTGTAACTCAAAGAAAAAGATGTTAAGAGCTGCCTCGTCTTTCTCAAAAACATCAACAATGTCACCAGTGGTGGAAGAAGTATTTAAAAGTACTAAAATCGCACTGTAAAATACATATATAATATAAAGGTCCTGCATTAAGAGTAAAGCTTAAGTAAAAGTATATAAGTATCATGAGGGAAATGTAATTAGGTATAAAAAGTCCTCAAAATGTTACAGTTCTGTCAATCAACTAAGTGTTTAATGGTATAATCATTTCAGCCGATATACTATTGGGTAGTTTAATTTATCTCAAATCTTAATTTATCTTTTTATTAAAGAATATGATTTATCATACACTTCACTTGTAAATTCTGAGCGTCTTTTTTATAACTAAATACAAAAGAAAAATCAAATAAACAGTAAGCTTAAAGTGGTACAACATTAAAACAAGACAGCAAAACAAGACAAGTAACAATACAAAATGGTGGCAATAACACCACCAGGCTGACCCCGATCCTTCACTCTATCCCCACCCCCTATTCACCCGTCTAACCCCTCCCCATGTATCTCCACCCCATCCACCCTCCCTCACAGAGACCGTCACTCTAAATCCATTACAACTGTCATTTATAGTGTGCTAGGATGTGGACTGTTGTACTGGATTTGTAGTTTTGAGGTATGATATGAGGGGTATCCATGTTTTATTGAATAAGATGAGCCTGTCTTTCAGCGTGTACCTTATCCTTTCTGAATGAAGTGTGTTAGTTAAATCCTCTACCACATCATAGCGGTAGGTACGGTTGTGCTTTTCCATAAGATGCTGATAAATCTCTTTGCTATTATGAAACAATAAGAGAGAAAGCGCTGCTGTGCCACACTCAGTTTCCTGAAGGTCTCTGATATTCCAAGAATGATGAATCAGGTTCAGGTTGATTGAAGTATTTATGACCTCCGACATAATATTACATATATCAATCCAGAACAGCTGAACCCTTGGGCATAAAGCAAAACAATGGAGAAGTGTTGCCATGGAAGAGTAGCACTTATCACACATAGGTGACACCTCTGGGTATATGGTATGTAGTTTCTTCTTCGAGTAATGAAGCCTATGTATAATTTTAAATTGGACTAGACAATGTCCGTTATCTGAACAATTGTGCATTTTTTCAAGACTTTCTTTCCATAAGTCAACTGGAATAGATTTACCAAGTTCCTCTTCCCACTTATTTATAATTTTTAGTCAGTGGGGAGCCTATTAATAACAGATTGTGATATCAGTTTACTTTCGTTACTATTGATTTATTTTAGATTGTGATTTCGTCTCAAAATCTCTTTTTGGAACGTAGTCCCTAACTTGTAGGTAATTCCCCAGCTCAAACTTCCTCTGTAGTTGTGTGAATGAAGCAAAACGCCTCTCACTCCATGTAGAAAAGGCTCCATCCAGACTGGATGTGGACTTTCTAGCGATGGGTAACAGAAGAGAGATTGGTTTAAGATTAAAGGAGGTCTTGATTTTTTTCCAGGTACAGATCATGCTATGTATGATGGGATTGTTATTATACAGGGATTTTTTAAACGTGGCCGGAGCTAGTAGGACCATGGACTTAATTGCTGAGACCCTATAATATAGCAAAAAGTCTGGGAGTGCCAATCCCCTTTTTGGGTAGTTTAATTTATAATAAACTCAAATGTTAATTTGTGGAGTAATACTGACAGCTAGTGTTTAAAATAGTTACTGAAGTACAATTCAAAATACTGGAGAGAGTCGTCTCCCCCGCCCCCTCCTCCCCAAACTCGAAGTTCACGGAGGTTGCCAGGCTGAGACCACGGCATCCATAGTCTCGCTTTGCCAGACCCGCCTCCAAAGAAGGGGCATCCACATCAATGTTGATAGAGGCTGGGGGGGGGGAATCACCAGATGCCTCCCGATATGATATCATTACGATACTTGAGCCAGGATACAATATTACTACAATTTTAAACATATTGCAATATTCTGCAATTAACTGCAACTTCTTACCTTTTTTCCAACTTCTAATTTTCCCAATTTCAATTCCTTTTGATGTCCCCAAAAGGAAACTTTGTCTTCATATCACTTCAATTTTATTGCTGTAAAAGGGACAAACTGACCAACACATATATAATAAAAGAACAATATTTGGCACCTGCGCATACAGTATTGCCACTGAAAATATCGTGATACTATGCTGTATTGATTTTTTTCCCCCCACCCCTACTATGCGCTTGTCTCACATAGCCAGACATTACTTCACAGCACAGGGAGTAGCTAACGTTATATGCTGGCTATATTGACTGTCATGAAGAGCGTGTTCACGCGGAGCTCTGTACCCAACTGACAGACACATTTTTTTGCCTTAGAATTACGTTAAGAACCACTTAAAACACAGCAACCTCGCTGTAAAGTCTGTGTACGTTATTCGCTGGCGCTACCTGAGTACTGTACTGTAATGTACTTATTAAACAGATTTATTGACATCCAATTTCAGCAGTGAATACAGTGCTTGTTGCTTGCAATAGTATGTTTGTGTGGGGTTTTCTGTAAAATAAAGAAATACAGAATATATTAATATAACCTGTACATAATGAATGCACATATATATAGATTAAAGAGCAATAAGCAACAACTCACTCTGCAACATAATTATATGCAATATACATAATTCTATGCAATATACATAACTGCTATGCAATAAATAGTTGCTGTGCAAACAACCAAATACTGTAATATTGGATAGTAATGGAAATCCAAACAATCCTATGTAGTAAAGAATAAAGGTTTCATTGTGTAGTTATATCTATTGGCCACAAATGATTGTAACAGCAGCATGCAGGTCCAATGATCATGTGATAGACTAGTAGCGCGAATGGCACGGTGAACTGCAATTCAACAATTAAACCAGCAACACCATTGCGAGTGCAACAGTTGAACTAACCCTCAGCAAGACTGTAATTAACACATACTGTCCCAGCAGTGATCAGAATCAGAATCAGCTTTATTTGCCAGGTATGAGGACACATACGAGGAATTTTTCTTTGGAGCATCGTTACTCACAATGTGCTTAAAGATACAAAACAACCAAAACAAAATATACACACTAATTTATACACAATATATACATACTCTAAACAGAAACAATATAGAGGCATGAGTGCAATGAAGAGTTCAATAAAAGTATTTAAATGTGGAGCATAGTGCAAAGGATACTGGGATAAATAGTATTATGTTATTATATTACAATATGAACAGTATGAACATTATGACCAGTTCTGGAATAGGAAATGAGAATGATGAATAAATAAAAAAATAAGTGAGATGTGAGAATGGGAATGATGAATAATACTAAATAAGTGGAATAATAAGTGGAACCAGTAAACAGGTGCTGTAGAGACAGTGTTGCTGGGTTATTGACCAGAATTGAACCTGACACTGTGGGTCAGAAGTCAGCTGTTCATCAGAGAGATGGCTTGTGGGTAGAAACTGTTCCTGAGTCTGTTGGTTTTGGCGTACAGTGCTCTGTAGCGCCTACCAGAGGGGAGAAGCTGGAACAGGTTGTGAACGGTGTGAGATGGGTGATGGTTCCTGCCCGTTTCCTGACTCTGGAAGAGTATAAATCAGGAATGGTGGGCAGATCTGCCCTGAAGTGTGAGTTGGTGAGTTGGTGTGGGGGAGGGGTGGGACTTTGGTCTTTTCAAACCTACAGTAAAAGCTGTTCAGCTCGTCAGCCAGTCGTTGAGGACCAGCAGTGTTGGGGGATGGTCTCCTGTAGTATGTGAGTGTCTGCAGGCCTCTCCACACTGACCGAGGATCGCTGTTTATAAAGCTGATTTCCAGCTTATTAGCATAGCTCCTCTTAGCTGCTTTGATCTCTTTGGTCAGTGTGTTCCTGGCCTGGTTATACAGGACTCTGTCCCCACTTCTGAAGGCCTCCTCTTTTGACTGACGGAGCTGCCTGAGTCTTGCTGTAAACCAGGGTTTTTGGTTGTTGTATGTGCAGAAGGTTTTAGTTGGCACACACGTGTCCTCACAAAAGCTGATGTAAGATGTCACAGTGTCAGTTAGTTTGTCCAGATCAGTGGCTGCAGCCTCAAAAACACTCCAATCAGTACAGTCAAAGCAGGCCTGTAAATCCAGCTTTGACTTGTTGGTCCATCTTTTCACACTCTTTACAAGAGGTTTAACAGAATTTAGTTTCTGCCTGTATGTCAGGACAAGATGAACCAGACAGTGATCAGAGAGTCCCAAGGATACACGTGGGACGGAGCGATAGGCTTCCTTTAATATAGTATAGCAGTGGTCCAGTATATTAGTGTCCCTGGTGGGACACTTAATATGCTGTCTATACTTTGGAAGTTTGTGGCAGACACACTTCCCAGGCTTAGAATTACGCGAGGAACCGCTAAAAACACAACAACCTCGCCGTTCTCTCCACCCGACGGACAGACACACTTCCTTGGCTTAGAACTACAGGAGGAACTGCTAAAAACACAACAACTTCGCCGTCCTCTCCACCCGACGGACAGACACACTTCCTTGGCTTAGAACTACAGGAGGAACTGCTAAAAACACAACAACTTCGCCGTCCTCTCCACCCGACGGACAGACACACTTCCCAGGTTAAGAATTAGCATTAGCTAAAAATAACACTACCTTGCCGTCCTCTCCACCTGACTGAACACACTTTATTGGCTAAGAATTATGACAATTGCTAAACACACTGCTAACTCACGGTCCTTTCTTCCCAACTGAACACACCTGACTGAACACATTAGCCAACTCATCGTCCTTTTGCGCTTAAAGCTGTCTCCATCTTTCAAATACATCTCCAATATTCACCTGGCATTTGTTACATCTCCGGTCACGGAACTGTTAGAAACATGTTTCTTTTAGGTCAGATAGAATCTATCTCAGTTGATCCTGCTCGTTTATTTGCTGCTTTCATGGCTGCACTAACGTTACAGCTGTAGCAAGCTGGGTACACGTTTTTACAGGTATATCTGGCAACCCGGCCTGGCTGTCAAACTGGGCAGTTGATACCAACACAGGTTGAAACACATTCTGTCACAGAACAGAAATTTCAAAAGGAGAAAATACTGGCTTTAGCACTGTCAGAAAAGATAGCATTCCAACTTAGCATGTTTCCTCCATTGGGGTCATTTTTGGATTTATTACAGTAAATATATTACATATTGGACCTTTAAATACAGTACTTGAGTTACATTCCACCACTGAATGTCACTCCAAGGCTGTCTCCATAGACGTTTTCCTTCAAGAACTGACTGCTTTGTCTTATCCTTGACTGAAAGACAATAATACAAGAATGGAAAGACAGGTTCAAAAAGCGCTATTGAATCATCAAGGTTGTTTGGGATACAGTGAGGTTCTAGTGCTGGATACTGAGCAGCTCCTTATCAGTTGAGTTAGAGGACACGATGAGTGCACTCCGAATAACAAATCTGAATATAAATGATAGTCACGTTGACAACCATCAGCGCGTGATTGTTTTCCAAAATGCAGTGTATATCTCTGCTCTTCCTCGTTTTAATATTCATGAATAATGTTTGAACGGGGGAGCTGATCTAACTTTGTTTAAAGGCTTCGCCAGCTTATAGAAAGAGGGGAGAGATGAGAGTTACAAAAGAAGAGAGGAGAGAGAAAATTAAAATGTTAGTCAGCCTCTTCATTATGGCACTTACTATGTCTACATGCACATAATATTAAAGGTCCCATGGCATAAAGATTTCACTTTATGAGGTTTTTAATTTTTAATATGCGTTCCCCAAGCCTGCCTATGGTGATAGGTGGAAACCGAGCCCTGGGTATCCTGCTCTGCCTTTGAGAAAATTAAAGCTCAGATGGACCGATCTGGAATATTGCCTCTTATGAGGTCATAAGGGGCAAGGTTACCTCCCCTTTCTCTGTTTTGCCCACCCAGAAAATATGGCCCACCCATGAGAGAGAGGCTTCAAAAGTGCAAAGTGGCAGTTGGTCAAGGCCACACCCCCACCCTCCACCTCTTTTTTCATCAAAAGCTACAGACTCAGAAATGGCACATACTAAGGAAAGCTCATTGTGGGACTGGCTCTAGTGACTGTAATTCTGCACCAAGGCTCAATTTTGGGAAAGAGACTTCAGATACAGTATTAGAGGACCACTAAGGTCTATATAAAAGATACTTCAGATACAGTATCAGGGGACCACTAAGGTCTATATAAAAGAGACTTCAGATACAGTATTAGGGACCACTAAGGTCTATATAAAAGAGACTTCAGATACAGTATCAGGGGACCACTAAGGTCTATATAAAAGAGACTTCAGATACAGTATTAGGGACCACTAAGGTCTATATAAAAGAGACTTCAGATACAGTATTAGGGGACCACTAAGGTCTATATAAAAGCCTCCAAAGAGCACCATGTCATAGAACCTTTAAGTTTGTGGCCCTTATTTCGAAAAAGTATTCCAACTAAGCTGTTTACATGGATAATAAAAGGGAGGTCTGATAATATTCCTGTTTACATGCAGTTGTGAAAAAAGGATAGGATAAGGTCAGGAGTTTTTCTAAGTTTTCTACAGATGGCGGACTTGTTCAACACCGCCTCCTGCTTTTATTTCTTCAACCGCCTTCTTGGAAAAAATGTTTAAAAAAACATTAATGTTTATAAGTAGGTGTGTCTCGCCTACCAACCAGAAATGTGGGCTTTTTGTTTGGCCATGCATCTATACTGCAGCCTTTTTGGCTGGTTGGCTTGTGTACAACAACCACAACAACACAAAGAACTGACCGTAAGCCGTAAACAGGCAAGAGACTTTAAACTCTCACAAACTGTCATAGAAAACCCTGATTCCGAATGTCCAAAAAGAACGCTTCTAAAACCTGAATAATTACAGCACACCCCAGGCATGTTGTGTCGAGCCTTCTTAATATTTTAAAAAATAGCGATTGTAGTGCCCCTAGCTCTGCCATTCAAAAGACCATTTGACCAAAAAACAAAAATATGGTGAATCTTGTGGTTCTAATTATGCGTTTAAATGAAAGTTTGACTCAGGTATATTCACAAAAAGACCATAGGTTGTATTTTGGCAAGAGTTACGCTGTAAGGCATTAAGATCAATTTCCAAAAGATGATTTTTTATTCATCTTTTTCGTCAACTCATGCAAGCCCCTGTATCTAAAAATAAATAAAAGTAATAGAAAATGCAATACACAATCAAATCAAATGTATCATTGGTACATGCAACATTTCTCAAACACAAAATCAGTCCAAATTGCCTTCTAATTCTTGAAGTCTTTAATAGTGTTGCCATATTCATGCAGTTCTTGAAAAAAGTGTTCAAAGTTTGGTTTGGAGTTTGACCATTTTTTCATGTGAATATGGAATCTTCCCCACAACAAAATTAAGTGTATAAAAAAGATACTATATGTTCCCATCTTATTGTATTCAAATGTCTTTATGTGACCTTACACTTCTGGAGAAGCTTAGAGAGAGGAAAAACAGGTGTATCCTATGCAGTCTTTCATCACGTCATTCTGCTTAAGATCCGAGGATTTCTCTATTGGCAGCTTGTTTATCCTCACATCTCTTCTCGAATCTCTGTCTCACATCCTCACTAGGAAGATACTTGAGTGAGGGAAGCGAGGAGACACGTTAGCATGATGAAAAGCACCCCGGATGCTAATTGGAAGTGTCCTTGAGCTGTTTATGGAGAGCAGAGCAAAAAGTCAATCACTGCTGTGGAGTCCGCAAGCTGAGCTTCATTAGTGCCAATAATATATACAAAGGAAGTGTTTGTAATATGGAAATAAGGAGAGAGGAGGGGGTTCTCAAACTAACAGAGACAATAAAGGTAGGGGTGCACAACTTGATCACAGTTGGCTGATTAGGTTTCAGCAAACAAAAACAATAACTAAACCTCTGATGTAGGAAGTCAAATTGCATTAACATAAATAAAGCAATACAGCCATGTTGTCCATCTGACAGTTTTTCAGAGGAAACCTTGGAGATTCCAGATCGGTCCATCTGAGCTTTCATTAGAAAGAGAGTAGAGCCTGACCGCTATATATATCAGCAGGCCGATATTAGGCATTTCCCGATCTATCGGTATCGGCATTTATAATATATATATATATATTAAAAAAATGTGTGTATATATATATATATATATATATATATATATATATATATATATATATATATATATATATATATATATATATATATAAACAACAAAAAATGTAATATTCATTCATCAGAATCATTTATAATGACAAATAAAAGATTCTGATGAATGAATATTTAAAAAAAAAGAAAATAGAAAAAACAACCATGGTCAACCATGTTATGAGTGTTGGTGTTGCATTGTTTCACCAGAGGGCACTCTACAACGTCCCTGTTGGCAACACTGATTATTTTTTGTTATTGTGTTTTTGTTCAAAGGACTTTAAGTTTTATATCTTAAGTTGGTATTTTTTACATTTTATTTATCAGAGCTTTAATATATTTTGATGTTCCACTGTTCTGTTAAAATTAACAAATTATTAGCATATTATTTTAATGAGAACTCATAAATAACCAATGTTAGGCAAATCTGTTTGTTTTGTAACGTGTTTCTGGATTTAAAAAACATATACTGCATATCGCCCGATATATCAGAATAACGGATTTTTAAATCACCAAATATTTACTTAAAAATCCTTTATCGGTCGGACTCTAATAGGCAAGCTGGGGCAACACATTAATGTTAAAAAAAAAAAAAAAACATGGGACCTTTAAAAAAATTAAGATACGATACCAATACTGTGACTTCAATACGGGTCCTGAACAATAATTTTTTTATGGTAGGTATGTCTAGATAAGACCTATAAACACAGCCCCTGTTTGATATTTTACTATTCATAGTGGCCGTGTGCTTTACCCGATACATAATTTCAGTCAGTGATCGGATCAGTGAGCAGCACAATGATCACACAGTTAACAAAACAGGAGCTGGAAACGGCCCCAAATGTGTCCCCATTAAAAAGCTACAGCTTCTGTCACCTCCAGCTCCCTCTGTTATCCCCTAGGATGGATGTCCAAGATTCAGAGATTGATCAAACTGCACACACATAAAAATTTAGACTAGTGAAAATCTGTATTTTTCATACGTGAGAGGTCACTAAAACAAAATGCAAACCATGGTAAAGCTAGTCTTTCTGCAGTATCAATACCCCCATTTAACATTGCGTTGCTATTTAAACAGTGACTAACTCACTTGATCATTCACTTATCGTGAGTAGGCTGACTCTACGGACATCCTTTTCTGAAAAGCTTTATACATCAGTATTTCTACAGTGGATTTAGAATGGCACCCTATATGCATTTTCTGTAAAGTACACTGTCAGATGAATTGTTTTAACAATTTTAGCGAATGCTAACAGAGCTAAATTGAAAGGTCCCTCTAAGCTGTCTTCTATGGGCATATTCATTATATTGGCACCCTACTGCTTTGATGCATAAGTAACTAGTCAACCGGAAGCATTTTACACATGGGGAAATGAGCTCAGGAACACTCAAATTGGACCCAATGGAAAGTACAAAGCAAATCACTGCAGATATTGTAATGTCTAGAGTCTTTCTTTTGCCAGGGTTTACCGTCGAAACTAATTTCACAGTGGCACACTAATGAGGAAATCTTCTGTACAGCATCTTTAAGCTGACAGTTGGATGTAACCTCAGATCTAGGTCACATCCTTAGCCAAGTTTTTTGCTAAATTAATAGGTTATTTAATGCTGGTCACGCATACTTAACAATCGACTGAGACGTCCAACCCAATCCAAATTGGATGCTCTAAGGTAAGATGAGGTAAGGCAAGGGAAAACAAGGATATACTGTAGGTTGTTCTGCTGCTTAATACAAGCAAACAGAATATGTAGCGTGACAGCTGGGTTGTTGCTCAAATCAATGTCAAACGAGCCTCGTTGGAAAGAAACGATGGAAATAGAGATTAGAGATGACTTTGACTCTGAGACCGTAAAGACGTCGGATGCTGCATAGCAGCAGTGCTAGAGTGGGCGGGGAGGTGGCGCAACGCTGAAGAGTGGCATACAGATAGAGAGCGGGAAGATGAGTACAGGATGCAGGTGGAGATGGTACAGGAGGAGGGTGAGGTGGGTGGGGAGTGCATGCTTGAAGTACTGCTAGTACTGCCAAAGCTAGTTTCAGAGCTCCTTGAAGTTCCCTCTGTCAGAGGGAGAACATGTACTTATGTGTCCTCCTGGGAGGAGGGAAGGGTGTGCGTGTGTGTGTGTGTGTGTGTGTGTGTGTGTGTATAGAGGGGAGGTGGGATGATTGGGGAAAAAACTCAGCAGGCGCTGCTCATATGAGTGTGTGCATTTCAATGTGCGTATATGTGCGTTGTCGTGCAAACACACATCTCCTCAAGCGGTCCTGTAATTATCCCAAACTGTGTCTGGTGGGGCCGGCCTCCATCCCCAGTAGAACAGCACACAATCTGGGCTCCTGCCCAAATCTGTGCAGTCTTCCTGTTAGCAGTGATTGGTTAAAGGAGGAGCAGCAAGAAACAGTCAAAGGCCCCGGGATAAAATGAGATAAATGAATGACTGCTAAATAAGTTAAAGAGCAACAGCAGGGCCAACTCAGTCACATGGCATTGTCAACAACACCTGCTCACACTGCTGGACAGGAGGCGTAATGTTTAAGTAGACTTTAGTCCAATTTACTTTCTAATATGGGTTTATCAGTTTATTTACAGGTACAGAAACCTTTCGGTTTCCATGTTGTTAATAACCAAAATCCATCCATTAACAATTAATTCAAATTTACAACTGCATTGATGGATAAATGTAGTGGAAGTCTGTGGCTCGGGTTATTTTATTTTATTTTGGTTAGCAGTAGCTCAGTCCGTAGGGAGTTGGACTGGTAGCTGGAGAGGTGCCAGTTCACCTCCTGGGCACTGCCAAGGTGCTCTTGAAACGAACCCCCAACTGCTCAGGGTGCCTTTCCATGGGCAGCCCCCCCACTCTGATATCTCTCCATTAATCCATGTATAGGACCTGAGCATTTGTGTAATTTAGGCCTTTGTGTAATGTGTGTAATAACAACAGAGTGTACGTTTTTATTTCCCCCTGTGGGACTAATAAAGCATACATATTTTATCAAAGTCGTGTTTCGGCATCCTCCAAGTCAACAAATAAATGAAATGATTGGAGGTTTTGGAGGTGCACATACCTAAATATATCCAATCGAATGTGATTTGGGGCGATAAACTAATCCAGCCCATTATTTGGTAGTATGTGAGTCTTAGTTGCTAAGAGCGATGTCATGGGTCAGAGGTGGGTGCAATTGACAAACACACTTACATTTCCTGAAGGATTGTGGTTAAAGTTTAATGTAATCATTTTTTTTTGTCCTCTGCATATTGACTGAACGTGGGTGAGGGAGGTAGGGAGGTGTGGTTGGAGGCCTCTACTGTCCTCTACACCTTCTAACTTCCCCACAGCACTGTATTGCTCTGTATTCCCGAAGCCATACCCAATTTTTGGATTGAATACGTTGCGTTCAGTCTCACTCCATGACATTATGGAAGCTAAAGACAATCCAACTTTGATGAAGTTCCCAACAATCTGATTTGTACTGAGCAGGACATGTTGTACACACTATGTGAAAGTGTCAATGCCTCTGGTCCTCATAGCAGGCTGCTGCCATCCAAACAAGGCAAAAGAGCCAGTGTTCGTGCAAGGCTAAAGGCTAACTCCAGTAGAATTTCGTTCTCATGTACAGTATATCAACGGAAGTCAATAAAGTCTCTCTTATCTAATAGTTTAGCCCTGAATTAGATGCAGCCCTGAGCCTTTGGCCACGGTAAGCAGAACTTTCACCAAAAGTACGTGAATGTGCATCTGCACTCTCTCTAAAATGTGCTGTGATTGGCCAAAGCCTCCCGTGATGGCTAGATCTACTTAAGCCTGAATGCAGAGCCAAGGAGAAGATGCAGAGGTCAGTTTTCTCTCAGACCACTTGAAGTGCAATATGCTGAAATATTATTATAATTTCTTTATGCAAAAAATCAACTGCCTACTCTGGCTTTAATACGGGACCAATTTATTGGTCAGGCACGAGCTACAACTTAATTAACCCTCAACAATGTATGCATCAATTGGATATGGTGATCATGTACAGTATCAATACTGTACACTGTTAAGACTACATTTTGGTGTTGTGTCTTTTAATCTTGTAGTTGACAACATGACATGTCAGCAGAATAAAGACTCAAATCTTTACCATATATGGTAAAGTTATTGACGGGATGTTAAACAGCAGGAAGCAGGTGAGTGAGGGACGCTGCATTTTTATCACAAACAGCAGTTGTTTAGTGTCAGTTCCAGCTGTGGAGGAAGACTTGACGGCTGTGACACAAATGGTGACTTCTTACAGATTTCCTGTCACTGAGCCTCATGCTAGGCAGCTCAGGCATGAAATATGAAGCTCTGCATCTCAGCATGTTGAGGTGGAGTCTTCACACCGTAGAACCGGGGGCCACCTGAAGTGCTTGTGACAACTGATTCCCAAACCTGCTGCAGCTCACAATAAAGGGAGGGAACAAGGCCCGTTGATAGAGAACAGGAAGTCAGTGAAGGCAGTTGAAACTGTGAGTGAAAAGTAGAAACCAACTGTACATCAATCTTTTTGCAACTACATACAGTAAATGCACCCCTGCTGAGGTGAACTGACAGTGGAGAATGATATGCTCTAGCTAATGTTTCATGCTCACAACCTGAACAGGTCCAGCTATCAATCAACTGGAAAGCAAGTCCGCCAGGAGCACATGGCTTTCCAAACACATAAAAAAAAGAAATCTAATACATTTTATATGCTTGCTTCCTCTCTTTTTGACACCAACTCTTATCTTGACATGGTTTCACTATTACCATCACCAATACACTGTAATGGCCATATAACAACTTGGGAACCGTGGGAATTGCCTATCCTGCTTTTGATTTCTATAGTTGAAATTGACTGCTCATTTTTATGAATTTAAAATCTAAATTGTGACACCCCTACTTAATATATTTAGCAAAGCAAAATGCTGATGTGCCAGTAGGCAAGATAGTTTTTCTCCGACCTGTTTCCCAATCTATCCTGACATCCCAAATCTCCATGTCCCGCCACAAAACGGTAATTTTCACTCATAGATTGAGGCAGAAAAGAGTCAAAAAGTCCACTGCAGGGAGACACTGCTTCTCTTCTCTTCTCTCTTCTCTTATATGTGTATTGCATTTTATCCACTTGGTCTTTTCATATTTTGCAGACTAAAGGTTGAGAATTTCTCATTAAGTACAAAGCATTCAGAAATGTGCATGTACAACTTTACAAGCTACACTCAATTATAGCAGAGAGCTAAAGCCTGATGGAAGTGAAATTACAACTAATCTGTGACCAGATGAAAGGCAACAGAATGAACGTGCAGACGCTAACGCTAACGGCTCTTTAAGCACAGCGGTGCTTTGAGCTGAAAACTTATGTGGGCGGATGCTCATGTTAGTTAATGCTCACAATGACAATGCAAGCATGCTGATGTTTAGCAGTTACACTGTTTACCATGTTCACCTTCTTAGTTTAGCATGCCAATAAGCCGGTACACACACACACAGTGTAGCTGATGGGAATGCTGTTAGTTTTGCAAGTATTTAGTAATAAACCAAAGTATTGGAAAAAATATAATGATAAGTGCTAAATGACCATAGACTGAAACAATAACGGATGAATCTTCGGAAAGTGGAAGTGCCTTAAACCTGGATAATATCTATTATCCAGCAGGGGGCGACTCCGCTAGCTCCAAAAAGAAGTCTGTTTCTATAGAAGTGAATGGGAAAATTATCATACTTCTGCCTTAATTTATTACCTCAATAAAATTTTCCTAAAGAGTTGACGGCGTCAATCACTACTGTCAAGTCTTCTTCAATACAGCATGTTTAATTTAATTTAGGAGGATGTTTAATTAGAAAATGATGGTCCCATTTATTTAAAAACAGACAATAAAGCAGGGGATGCTTTTGGGGGCGTGACATCACACCGGCCTGTCAATCAGGACAGAGCCTTAGCAATGCTAACCATGGCACTGGGAACATTAACATAACCTGAACTTGTAATTGGGTGTTGTCTCTGGTTTAATCTTAAACTTTAACCCACACCCACACTGTTTTTTTACATCAAAATTGTTTTAAACATTTGTTTGTCTAAAAATGTCTTCTTTAGCGTTATGCCCACCAAGCTAGCTATCTATCGCTAGAGTTAGCTTGTACTTAAAGGGACAGTTTGCCGATTTTCTGTACTGCCATGAATGGCCTTCACCTGCCGGTAAATCTCCACTGGATGACTGGCTTCAGAAGGGTTGAAAATCAGCAAATTTCCGCCATTGCAACCATAAGCAACACTGGCTTGCCCGCGTGATCCTCCCCAGCTCCTCCCTCTCATCAAAAATCGTCACACCACCGCCAAATTTAAGGCTTCAAAACAGCCATAAAAAAACAGTGAGTGACGTCAAAGATTTTTGCAGCCTATACCACCTACAGACAAAACATGTGGATGAGTATGACCCCTGTTTAATCCATAAATGTGCATGAAAATAAAAAATGTAATAAAACCTGTGGAAAACGTCATTTAATGAGCAGTGAAGTGGTGACTGCAATGTTAAACTTCCATGGAAAAAACATATTTGTATGTAATTCTAATGACCAGAAAAAAGTTGTATATACTGCCACTTTCCAAAATGTCCACAAAAATGATATAACATTTGGGCTATATAGCTTACCGCTAACCTCAGGCAACAAAAGTGGACACAGACAACAGAGAGCTAGAGAGTGAGTGAGTGCATTAATGATGGGGCTCATTGTGTCACCACGTTTCTAAAAGAGTGACTACACCATACATGCAGCTGAAGCATGAAAGACACATAACGCTGCATTACTATACATACAGTACATACTGCACTCGGGGCTCTACATTCATAATCAATTTTCTGAAAAGCGTTAGGAGCTGGATGAATGAAAAGGGAATGCACTTACTGCTTGACAGATGATGGGGTATTTGATTCGATTGATGCCGCCGGCAAACACAGCAAAGGTCAGAGCCGTGTGGAAACAGAAGTTGAGAAGCATATGCCATCCCTTCCGACTGATGCGGATTGCGCTGCCAAGAGACCAAGAATCAAAATAATTAGCAAAATAATACCCCACATAAAGTCAAATCTCATTGAGATTCAGATTTCAAGGTATAGTACCCATCAGTCACTGTGAGTATGATTTAAGCCAGTCTTTTGCAAGGTCTGCATGAATTGCCCTTTTTCTTTAGATAGATTAACAACCACAGGAGAGCCTGGGGAATGCTGCTCATAGAGCAGTGCAAACAAGCCGTTACACACTGCTGCCAATACATGTGCTGAATAATAGAACACTGTCAAGTATTCTGAAAACACTTCCACCTTGGCTCAACTTTGAAGAATAATTATTCACAAGTTGTGTCAACATAACTCAAGGAACTAAAACACATTTTGAAATTTTGTTCTCCTTTTAATTATTACTAGCTTATCAAATACAGTAGTCCAATATTGTATTATCCCTCACCTTGACCAACCTGGGCTTTTAATGTCTGACAAATTACAGATTACAGATTACAAATTACATTTTAAATTGCCCTTATTATGAAAAATATCACTTTTTCTTGGATTTCTTGGATTTTTCTCTGGTGCTTTCACACGCATACAAACTTGAAAAAGTTTCTGAATGTTCTCTGTCTTCAGTCTCCGGGTGAGCTGTTGAACGTCTGCACGGCTTTCTACTAGCCGAGATGAGGTGGCTAACCGTAGCATGCTAGCTCGTTCTCAATGACAGAACACTGCTTCACACACTAGTTCACCATAATCTCCAAAAGAACTACTTCCTGTCCCTGTTCTGCAGGTATTCCACGAGTGTCCCTCCTTTAGAAGAAGTCTCTCTAATCCTGCCTTGATTCCTACCTCGCTACTGTGTGTGTGCGACTCCCAACCAAGATAGCAAAGAAGTGTGATATCTCACTCTGTAGCTAAAACAGAGACCTAAACACACAGGGTAAAAACAGGATCTGCAGCAATGTGGAATACAACAAAAATATGGTGTTCTTTGAAAATGAAACCATGTAAACATATTCTGGTACAACCTCAAAATACAATTTTGAACCTGAAAATGAGCATATTATGGGTGCTTTAACAGAGTAAACTTTTACCATCAACCAATATTTCATTGGGTATCATGTTATTAGCCATGCACACAGCATCACTCATGGGCTCACCACAATCACTCTACAACTGTATTACAACAATGGCATTGTAGTGGAACAGTGGAAACACCAGGAACATTGCAGAAATACACATAACATTAGACCTTTGCATGAGTTTGGGGCCACAGTGCATGCCGGGATGTTTGCCTGCATGTTCACCTTGAGAAAATACTATTTTTAGGTTTAATTCACATAAGAAATAATCTTTTGAGTCGAGAAACTAGACTGCATGAATAAATAAGTTGACAGTGAAAGTCAAAATATGAATTTTAACTAAATTGTTTGAATTTTAACTAAACTGTTTGCATTTATATCTGATTTTCAACCACAAAGAAGTGCAGCAAACCATTGCTGTCTTCTATTTTGGTTATTACTGCACAAATCCAAAGCTAAAACACAAACATTCAAAGATCTATGCCATTCAGTGACAGAGTATTTTTATAGTGTTTTTTTTATAGTAAGTTTTTATTTTGACTGAACTTCACAGAAATGGTATTTACAGAAATGCTTTTTCCTGACAATGAAAAGAAAGTGCTAAAACAATCCAAAGAATTAGTTTAACAGGTCCAAACCTACTTTACCCACTGAAAGACACTAAATGTTCCATCTCAGTTCACAAAATGGGAACACTTTCAACAAACTGTATACTCTGTATTTTAGATGATGGCCCTCAGGCAGAGGGCTATTCACAGATCCGATTCTTAGTAAGAGCTCAGTGTGTTATTCCGTTTCCAGCCTTCCTACACAGCTCTACACAAGTATTTGCACACAAATAGGAATCACTCTGCTGGTTTGATGAGGAAATAAAAAGAGATTGCTTCCACTTGGCTGGGCCAATTTTAGTTTTTACAATGTAAAACTATGCACTCATATCCATTTTGTGAAATATAGCATTAGCCGGGGGGTTACACAGTCTTGGGCAGGGCACTTAACCCACATTACCATTTTCCACCCAGATGTTAGAGAAAAGGCTAAATAGGTCAGACAATACTAACATATTTGTCACTCTCTGTGAATAAACAGACCAACCATTCTTTTAATAATTTCCCATGTCTGCTCATGTCCTTTTCATCCCTACAGTCACTGTCACCATTTGAAATTATATAACGTTGTGCTGGAAATCTCCACTCCCCAAAATGGAGGAGCGGAGCCCCGCTGCACGTGAGCCAACTGTAGATGAAGCAGTGGCTCAGCGGTGAGCTGTGAGGCATGTCTGAGGCCGGGCTTCACTGCTCTGTGTAAGGGGAGGGAGAGTTAAAGCTGCTGCTGTCGATGCCTCCACCGTGGTCCAGGTACTGAACTCCATTCAGCAAAGGGGCCATAAATCAGGCCGGCTCCTGGCCTCCCTGCAAGGTTTTCATAGGCTCTGCTCTGAGCTTTCATTGGGTCAAGTACATTAACCTGGCAACCCTCCACATCCCCATCGCCCAGAAGGTAAAGGGGGGGGGGTAAAACTGTCCTCTCTCTCTGAATCTGCTCTCACCCTGCTGAGCCAACTAAAAGGGCCAATAAAGCTAAGGACAGTATAATATGACACACTCTACCATGGGTAGTTTTAGCCAAGCCATTTTATTGGTGGAAGACATGTTCCAAACCTGCTGATAAGTCCCATAAACCATAGGTAGCAGCACTGGTAAATGGAGAAATGGAAGTGGTTTCATGCTAATTGTGATGGAGGAAAGGTAGCAATCTGGCAGCTTAGGGCTGGGCTAAATGATTGAAATCAATACCACAATATTGAAAATATTACTGATATTGATAATCATGCTAATAGAGACTACTAGCATTAAACACATTAATGATGTATATAACCTTCTAAGAACCTTCTTCTAACGTGTGTCTGTCCAACGTTTGTTGCTGAGCTGGTGGTGTACAGTAGGTTTACCAGAGTTTTTTTTTTTTTTTTTTTTACAGAAAACAGCTGCCTGTTGTGTTTGCAAATACCGCTGATGAGAGCCGCGCCATCAGAGCAGGTGGCTTTCACTTTGAGTTGTTGAGTTGTTGTTGAGACTAGAAGAGTGCTATATAAGATTGACAGTGGAGCTACGCCCACTTTTCTACAACAAACTCACGTTACCTGTGTTAAAGGTAGTGTTTAAACTGCAATCTTACAACTATTTTGTTTTGAAAAGGAAGCATGTTAAAGTTGTTGGTATGTGAGTTTATTTAATTTAAGTTTATTTTATTACTTTGTATTCTGCACAATAAAAATACTTTAGATTCTGTAACAGTTTCATGCATTCTCCTTCATATAACCTTATTGTATAATGTTGTGGAGCCAGGGAAACCCTCTAGTAATCAAAACTTTTCTTTTTATATTCTGAGAGTACTAAATACTGACAGCAGAATTAGCTATTATAAACCTGTGTAAAGACCCAGTCAAGCAAAAGAAAGAAAATACCGTGATACACCGTAAAACTGTCAGAATCTTAAAAAAATACTGTGATACAAATGTTTGGTCATATCGCCCAGCACTAAAAGCTGCTACAAAGCTTAGTGGAGCCTCTGGGAAACTGCAGAGTCAGATTACACATAGTCAGCTGACCCATTAACACAGTAATTAGAGCTGTACTTGTGTATCTTATTTTGTTGTTTGTAAATCATTCATTTGGATGGAAAAAGATTTTTAAAAATGATCATGTTGTCATAATAATCCAATAGAAGCTGGCATTTGTTTACTGTCTTTTTTCTTTTCTTTTTATTTGGAAAACCTTTTTTTCCATTCTTATTAAACATAATTTATGATTTTTCCATCATGCTTTGGCTGTTAACAGAAAGTGCAGCCTGTATTTATTTTAGCCTAAGCCGTGTGCCTTGACATTTTGGTAAATATGGAGAATGGAAAAGTGCAATGCTGTACTAGCTGCTAACAGTCCGGGTAACCATGAAATACAGACACCAATACAAAAAATAAGTAATTCAGTAAGAAACATCATATTAACATAATTTCATTCATGGACATATGTCCAGTTCCTCTGATTCCATCAGCGTGCTCCAGTTTGACTCTGGGAACACTTGAGTTAAAAGGATTTTTGGGTTTAAAGATATAATACCACCAGAATGTTCTTGACTATACATCACACTTCAGCATGGCACCCATAATCACCAATCAGATTCTATCATGGCTTATCATGCTGGCACAGAAAAAAACAACAGCACATGTTGCATGCATACATTGATGCATATGTGTGTATGTGTGTGTGAGCTGGAGTGATAAAGTGATTAACTCAAACATGGCCAACCCCCGGTGCCTATCCTTGAACAGCCTCCCTCACATTCTGCCCATTTAACACGCCGTCCCCTGCACTCCACTGCTCGGATACTGTCAGTCAGCTGGAGTGATACTATATAACTAAAGTGTTACTAAACAGAGAGTTTCAGTGCTGGGGAGTGCCTAGAGGGAGGTGTGGAGGACGAGGAGGTGGAGGATTTTGTTAATTTGAGTGCTGTTGAAAGGAAAAGCCTCTAACCCTCCCGTGTGGTACAGACACCACAAAAGCTTAGGCTTCATATCCTAAATATGGGCTTTTTCTCTCTCTCTCATTTGAATTAATGTCTTTAAATATTTAGAAAAGCACTTTGTGATACACGAGTGTGTTTACATGCAAAGTATTGTAGTTTCGAGTATCCCAGTTATGTTAGCCATGTAAACACCTTATCCTGGTACTGAGAAACCTGGATGTGCCAGCTTGAGCACTCACATAGAAATGGGGATACTGTTGAACGTCAACACCTTTTCCAGGTGAAGAGACACCGACCGAAATCTGGATGTTGCTATGTTTATCTATATAGAGATATGAGCAAGGTTTCTCATGTTTATTGGTGTTTTTTCCTGTGCAGTGATTATTACTGCCATTTCATTAAAAAAAAACAAGCTTTTTAAGGATTTTTCGCACTCGTCTTTACTTGATTCCTGTTAATAGTTCTTAACCCTCATGTCGTCCTGGGGTCAAACTGACCCGTTTTCCTGTATCAATGTTCGTTTTACCCAATTGTAATTACCTAAAATAACATCATTGTACATAACTTTATTAACTTTCATTACTTTTGGGGTGTCTTAAAAAAGTGCTTTTGAAATAGTATTGAGTAAAAGTTGACATATTCCAGTATGTGATTATCCATCAACATACATTCCTTGAATTTTAGTCTAAATAATTCCTAATATCTGCTTTTATAACTTAAACATTAGGTATAATTTCTTAATAATGAGGTTTATTGACCATAAATTTCAAAGTTCAAAAATTACTCTTAGTGATACGTAGTCTTGAACATTGAAAAAGCACCAAAAACGTAAGAAAATGTTTTAAAAAAGCAATAAAAAGTGTCAACCAAAGTTTTGATTTTCAATTCTGACGGGAAGACAACACGAGGGTTAAAACCCTACTATGGATCATGGTTGTGAATTATTTATAGTTATAGACTAAATGGGCACAACATTTTAGGATACCCATGTGTGTTTGGAAACATATCCCTCCTGTCTGTTTTTCTTCAGTGAATGCTGCAGTGCTAGACGACAGTACGTAATGCTGCTGTTTGGAGCCTTAGATGCTGTCATTACTGTCTGACTGCAGAAGGACGCACCCTGTCTCTCGCCCAGGTGTCACAGACGGATGCAAACTGCAATTGCTTCTGCGCGTTCACACAGTTTCCTCATCAATTTTGTTGGGATACGAAAAACATAAATAAAGCCAAATATATGTGTCTGGAAAAATATCAGTCAACTGTGTAATTCCAAGAATAACATAATAATTATTCTCACATTTGTGACATTTGAGACATTTCCCATTTCCTTATGAAAATGAAAATGGATGGTGGGCTATCACAATAATTCCCCAGACATGATAAAGTGACTGATGATGTACAGTACAAAAAAAAAAACTGATGATGAATTGGTGTGCTGAAATAATACGCCAGACAGGCTATGGCCACTTTAATAAAAGCAGATTCTCTGTCTTTGTCTCCATATGGAATATGCAGTGAAGGTGGCCTACATACCCATTACAAATCCATTAGAAGTATACATTTCTGCTATGACCGTCTGAAACACACACACACCCACACACACACACACACGTATGTGTAAGATCCTCTTAGTCTGACAGGCTGCAGCTTCATGCCAGCCTAAAGCATTTGACTCACACCCCAGGTTTTCTGACAGAGGACTCAAAAAAGGGAAAAAATGTAAGGGATTACAAAACTGTGTGCCCCGGTGTCCAGATGTGGAACTGAAGTTAATGACTGTGATGTTAAAGGGATGGTTTGCAATAGATGTTGAGCTCTGTGCAGGATAAGCATGACAACTATTGCCGGTAGAGCCTATCGGTAAAGTAGGAGCAAGAAGCGAGAGAACAGAAGAAGAGATCAACGAAAAAGAACAACGTTAATCAAAAGCGACGATGAGTGGTTCATTTTTGAAGGTCGCCCATACCTATTTGAGCCTGAATACACGGACGAGGAGCTACAGCTAATGGAGGAGAACCGGAGAGCTAGCAGCGCTAGTAGAAGCCATTAGGCAAGTGCTATTTAAATAAACTCCTGGTGCACTTACAAACTTTCCAATGCCTAGAGTACAGAACCTATTTGTACTACTGTAGAAGTTTGGTGCCATTAAGGACGTTATTAGCGGGGTAATTTACGATATACGCATTTGGTTCCATTAGCGCCTGCACTAAGCCATTCAGCTAATAGCGCTAACTTGCCCAATGTTTTACCAAGGGAAAAACGCTTCAGGTTTTTGTTTGGCTCGAGGTTGTGGAGCAAAGGACTCATAGGGTGAAATTACTCCAAACCATGCCTTTAAACGCAGGTGTTTAAAGGTTAAGTGTATACTTTAACAGAATCAAGGCGGTTCTTCTTACCTGTGGTGCACTATGTACGTAATGATGGAAGCGAAGAGGCAGAGCAACATGACCGCCGTGCAGGCATACACGACCGGGTGCAAATACTCCCCAGGGTATGGGGGGAAAGATAGCACCTTCTTCAGATCCTGAGGCAGGAAAAAAGAAAGAGAGAGAGAAAAATTGATCAGACAGAAGTCATGATAAATACAGTATCATAAAGATAATCAGTGAGAAAGAACTGGGCCTGCACAGTGACAGCTGACAGATGATGAGCTCTTCATATGCAATAGGCACAGTAAACCGCACCGACGAGATATGCAAATACAAATGTCTTGAGTTAGAACGCTGTCCAAACCAGCATAAAAGACTAACACCCCTGTTGACTGAATATTCTTCCCCTTGCATTGACATTGTGCATTTCAGGTATTTAGCTGACACTCTTATAGTCAGAGTGCAACAATAGCATTGTCTTCCCAGTCTGCCAACATTGAAAGCAAAACAAAAATGAATAGCAGCCAGGCAAAAAAACAAAACAAAGTCAAGTCGCTTTTTGTGTCATTGTTAACAGACGCCCTGTAAAACTTTATCAACAACACTGTCCATTTGCTTGGTAATTTATTCTACATTGGGTCTTAAACTCTCAAAATAGAGACACCTTTTTAACACTTAATTTATCACTGTGTCTGTAACATTTAGATCTGTTGTATTCAGAGACAAAACAAGCCATGGTAACATTTCTACACCCATTTCACATCTCTGTGTTGAGCCGGCTGTGATGTCACGATTTAGGCTCCATCATGTTGATGTTGCTAAATAAAGTGCACCTTATCTCTATAGCCCTGCCAGCTCAGTGTGAGTTTGTGTCTGCAAGCTCTATCTCCACACACACACACACACACACACACACACACACACACACACACACACACACACACACACACACTGTCTGACTCCATCATTGTCTCAGGAAAGTAGGCGGGTGGGATATTCTCTCGCCGTGTTTATCCAAAGGCTGCCTGTCGGGGCCTATGGCAGGTCGTGGCCTTCAACTGAGCATTTATAATCACAGTTGTAAAGTAGTGGCCTGAGATGAAATCAAAGGTTCGGGGGACAGGACGCTGGGGAGATGTAGCGCAGGAGCGTGTGTGATCACTGAGTCTAATAAAGCATTTCCTGTGTGTTTAAAGAGGAAAAAGAATAAAGGAAGTAAGAGGAGTTGGAGCCATTCAGGTTATGAATTTTAAAAAAAAGCAATGTATTGTTTAAAAGCAGTCATTGCTCAGATGTTGTTCTGCTACTTACAAGAGATCACTTCATTTACCGCAAAATGCATAAAATACATCACTTTTGATCAGGGCCTGAAGTTAAAAATACACCTGCCACAGTCACTTTTACAAGACAGTTTTTTTACATTATAAAGGTGAAAAACAGGAACTCTTGTGTCTCTATGATCCTGTCCTGTCCTATTCATGGTAGCCGTGACGTGGACATTGCGCCGTCATCAGGTGCTGTAGTTGGGGGAGCCACCTTGATAATCCAGCATAAAGGCATCATTTCCTATCCTGGGCTGGGACACACATTCATACGATTTGATAATGTACTTATTGGACTTTAACTTATCACTGCAACTACAATAATGTAGCTGTCCTCAATTTAGGTCATCCTGTACATCTCATCTGCAGGTTTTCCTGCATCCACCGTGTGTGTGTGTGTGTGTGTGTGTGTGTGTGTCCGTTCGTCATTCGCAGAACGGAGCGGCAGCTCCACCTGCTGCAGAAAGTGGACAGGATTGAAACAGTAGCAACTTTCAGTAACTTTATAGTGAACAAATGTTGAAAACAGCGTACAATGATGTTAAAATGTGTAGATTTTGGTAGGACGCTTCTCGCTGTACGTTGTGTTGGTAAATAAGAGAGTGAGATGCTCGAGTCACACACGTCTCGTCTTCATAACAGAAACAAGGAAATTAATTTGACCCGTTCTCACTCCCGCTAGGTCAGTGGCTGCACATGGGACTGCTGGGATTGTCGTGAGTATTGAAAATGCGATAGGAGCCCCGGCTGTCAATCAATGTCTTCAAGTGATGCTAGCCGCTGATTGGTCTGGGCCCATAAGCACGCGCGTACCCTGCTTACTGATAGTTACGTCTGAATCACTCAATTGTTATTGGCTACCTGCCAATGTGGCAAGTAGATTGACAGTGTTAACCGGCAATTGCAAAATTCACCCGCATTTGGCAGGTGGTTGGGTGTTAAGTTCAGGCCCTGCTTCTGATGCTTCCCATCCATCTGTTCATCCATCATTTATAGCCTGTATGTTACCCTGTTCCCTGTCATGGTGGGCTGGAGCCTTTTTTTCCCAGCTCTCAATAGGTGCGAGGCAGGGTAAATCTTAAGCAGGTCGCAAGTCCATTAAACAGCTAACATATACACTGTATAGACAGACAACCGTTTACTCTCACATTCACAGCTACAGTAAGACTGGGCATATAAATAGATTTGAAGGGCGTGTCTGTTTTTAGCCTTTACAAAACCAAAGTCTGAGCTCACTAAAGTCTAAGGATTCCACAGTGTGTTTATCTGCTCTTAACTTACAAATAATGGCATGCGGCTAACTAGGTTACAGGCATTTAGAGGATTCTTTGACAGTCAGTTGGAAATTTAAAATGTTGGCTGGTAAAGGCGTTGTCAACCAACTTATGGAGTTGTTCACGTTAGCTTAATTAGCTAGCTAGCTACAGCTGATAAAATGTGATAGCAAAAATTGTGATATTAGCCAGCAAAAATGGTGGCTAGAAATGAGAAGCCTGCTTTTGTCTACTTCTGAAATCTGTGTTTCAATTTAGTAAAACATCTGGCATCATTATTGTAAACAGCAAATGTGCAATCTTTAGATTTTGGGAAGGAACCAGGGCACCCACAAGAAATGGACACCAGGAGAAAATGCCAACCGAATGGAGCCAAAAAGGCCTCAGAAAGACCCCAGACGGGCAGTAAAACTTATTGTATTTATGTATAATATAATGCATAATTTACACATCCAGCAGACACAGAGCAACTTTAGCATTTTGAGTTGTGCCTGTTGTCCACCTGACATACCAGTATTCACTAACATTTTATTAGCTCTTTAGGTCCTCTTTAGATGCTAAATGCTCCACTTTCTTCAACACCTGGTGAATAACGTTATTGTCTGTTTAGTGCTTAACAGGTAGTGTATAGTAACCTGAAGCACCATATGTTTTTTTACACAGAACCATTTAAAAAAAATCGTTGCTGGAAACAGTTTGGAAAAGGGCAGGTACTTAAAAAAAATACCTAGCAGGTGATTGGATGAACTGCTATCTAAGTCGCCCGCCATTGTTGTTTTGAACGGTCACGGCCATCACACACATACCTAAACCACAAATTAGTCTGGCAAGATGGATTTTTGTGTGATATGTGATCCGGTGGTTCTTGCATGATGTGTACTGTACTGTTGCTTTACACACTTAGCCTGCTGCTGGTAACAAGGCTGGTGAGAGAGATGAGACTAAATAAATTAAGTTGGGGGCTGTCAAACCAAAGCTGAAAGAGGTTTACACCGTAGAACTGAGGGGAACTGCAAAGTCAGCTGGTCATTCACTGTGCGCAACATCTTCCAGTTACATGTAGTCTTTTGATCCATTGCTAAAATAAAAGTATTGATTAGACCAGCTTTTATATATACCATAATATCTCAGAAGAGCTATTCCTTTTGTTAAAGATTATTTTTTGGGCATTTTAGGCCTTTAATGACCGGAGAGCTGAAGACATGAAATGGGAGATAGAGGGGGAATGATATGCAGCGACCTCTATATACAGTATGGGTGCCCGCTCTACCAACTGAGATATCAGGGCGCCCCCGAAGAGCTATTCTTGCCTAACTTTGAAAGGTGGTGGAAGAACAAATGATCAACCTTTGACACAAGTACAGACGTTAGTTTGCAGCTTGTAGCTGGACCATAAAATTAAAAACGACAAGAGGGAAGGAGAGATGACTGTAATTAGAACCAACAATAAAATGTACCATCACTTGGGAGGATGCTGAGGGCACATAACAAATGCAATCCAAAACAGCTTCGCATAATTTGGCAGCTACAGATTTACAGGGAATTATTACATTTGTATTTGTCCCTGGAGCGATGTCATGGAAGGACAATGAAAACGTGTGTTAATTACAGCTCAATTTATGTAAAAAATAAAAAATAAAAAATCAAGGCCCTAAAGCATCAGCAAGAAATTTTGCTGAAATTAAGCTTTTATGTCAGTAAGCTGATGTATATACTTAAAGAGCAAATAACACTTCATAGGGGGGTTTTAGATCATGAAAAATAACCCCGCACAAACTTCAACTTAACTAAAGGTCAAAAAGAAAACATTTCAGTTACCGCGCCAGTAAAAATGAACTTGTGCTCAGACATATTGAGCGGGTCACATGGTGAGTGACAGCAGCCATAGTTAAATAGCTGATGGAGGAAGTCAAACGTTCTCATGGGATACATTATCATCATCTTGGCTTGTAACGGTGGCTGAAAATGTCAGCCTCTCGCCTCTAGAGTATTTAACCATTTCTCACCCCAACATATAAACCTCAGTAGCTTACAGCTGTGCTGAGCTGCTTTTCCTCCAAATCCATAAGACGTCATGCATCCTAGAAGTGGTTGCTTATTACTAAAAAGTTGACTTTTATTGTAGAAGAAATCAATGTACTGAGCCCAAAGACTGAACTGACAGACGAAAACTGAGCTGTAACTTGGAATGCTATTACCAATTAGAAAAAAAGAGCTTTAGAGATATTGCATTTTTAAAACGCTTTATTTATTTTTTTTCTTTATCTTTTATTAAATTGTAGTTATTCACAGCACTGATGAGCTAGATGACCTAGACTTTGCTTTCTTACAGAGAAGACAAGCGTACTGGCAGACACCTCAACACAAGTCAGCCCCAACATTCATGAAGGGAAAACTAAAATCCTCAAGGCCAACACAACCAACAAAGACCCAGTGACCCTGAAGGGAATGCCACTTGAAGTACAATGCTCAGACGTTTCAGCTTTTGTAATGCAGAGACATGGAGGACAACCAAGACCAAAATGAGTACAAAGTACAAATATTTATTTAGAGCTGAGTAAGGCCCAACAACCTGTAGAAGAGGAGATCAAGAGGAAGATGGGGAAGCATCGGTCTCACACTCCGAAAAAACCCAATGCTAGCACCACCAGGGAGGCCCTTAGAGGGAACCTTTTAGAAATTGTAACTATTTAAAGCTGAATATCTTTGAAATTGTTACTGGCTCATAATAACCATATTCAAGCACCCAGAGCCACATACCTCCCCAGCTATCTTCAGACACTCAAGGCTAAACCTATCCCCTTTCCTGTCTTGACTGCTTCACTCCCTTCATAAGGGGATTTC
Source organism: Etheostoma perlongum (assembly GCA_026937815.1). Taxonomy (NCBI): domain Eukaryota; kingdom Metazoa; phylum Chordata; class Actinopteri; order Perciformes; family Percidae; genus Etheostoma; species Etheostoma perlongum. The sequence continues at coordinate 8,790,248 of CM049387.1, forward strand.
AGTGTATAAGTGAAGACTGTAATAGTTGTTCTTCAGTCGATCTTCTGTAACCCATTTGCAGGTGAAATCTATGTTAAACTACTCCAGTGAACTCTTTGTCGTCATTTGGTAATACTTTTCCCCCCAAGACACATGGAAGAGCAGGGCCAAGAACACCCGGCCAAGGGACCTCGAGGCTGACATCAGCACAGAGTTCATTTCGTCAGACGAGACGAGACTAGATATGTTCGTCAACAAAACCTTTTTTCCATGACAAAGACGATGACAAGACTGCACCAATATCAAAAAACGCTGAGTAAGACTAAATCAACATGCAATATTGTTGACAAAAAAAGAAGAGACTAAAATGTTTTGCATAAAATAAAAACTAAGATAAAAGCCTCTTCATTTTGCATTTTTTTTTTCCAATCAGGCTGCGGCTCATCTACAGATTCAACGTGTCCTCTTTTTTTCACACATCAAGGTAGCAATGTGACCCGGGTGGGGGAGGGAGGAAGCCCGGTTCAGCCTGCAGAAGAAGCCGCTACAGCATGTAGCAATGTGCCTCGGCCCCAGGCAAGGAGATGGAGGGAGGGAGGGAGGAAGCCCGGCTCTATATAAAACCAGACGCTTTACCAAAGTTGCATTCAACATTGTTCAACAAGTGTATTTTGTCAGGTAATTATGATATTTACCCAATATTTAAGATGTGTTAAACACTATTTGACTGAAAAGATTATCAGAAATAACCTCAGAAATAATTTTTTTTTAAAAAGACCAAAATATTGACTAAAATGACGAGCCTTTTAGTTGACTAAATCTTGACTAACAAAAAACATATGTGACTAAAACTAATAAGGACATTTGGCACAAGACTAAGACTAAATTCAAAATAGGTGGCAAAATTAACACAACATCAGCAGAGCTGCTGACATGGAAACAGCTGGAAAGGAAAGTCCAGGACAGAAGACTCTGGCGAACTGTGGTCAAAGTCCTACGCTCCATTAAAGAAAGGAGCATTAGGCGCAAATAAATGAATTAACAGCACTGTCTGCCATCTTTTCACTCTGTGCTGCTTCTAGAAGCTCCTCCACTTCTGTCAAACATTGCAGTGGGCGTAGTTTATATTAGCGTCACATTCAAAAATCAAGCAATGTAATTATGCATGCTGGCTTTTTGGAGTATACTTAATTTATTTAGTATGTGTTTCATTGTGAATGAGCTACACACTTTAAACACAATCGAGTTTACTAAAAGCTTAAAGGCCCTGCTAACAGCAGAATGAGACTAACATCTCCATCTGAGCTCAGCCGGCAATAGTGGAGCTAAAAATCAGGTGTGACTAAAGCTGCAGAAGCAGGAAACGGCTCTTCAGATATGAATATCTCAACAGCAAGATATGATACACACACAGGACCTTCTGGGGTCTGGATTCACTGCTGTAGGAGATTTTAACACTTTCAGTGCTGACTTTCTGTAAAGAGCAGACAGTGGGTTACCAGGAAGCCAGGGACAGTATTACTGGAAAAACGGCAACAAACAAAGATTACCTGTTATTTCTTATATAAGTGAATGAATTCTTGGTTCTTATTATTAAATGACAAAGTCATGTTACATCACTTAACACTTTTTGCATCACATGCTCACTGCGTTACTTGACACTAGAGCTGTAACAATTAGTTTATTAATCAGTCAATGAACAGATTACAATTTTAGGAAAATGCCTAAAAATTGGGCTCTGGTTTCAGCTTCTCAATTATGAATATTTGCTGGTTTTCTAAGTCGTTTATGATAGCAAACTGAAGATCTTTGGATCTTGGGCTGTACTGACTATGTTAGTCCTACACTTAATTTAAGTCAATTGTATGCTCAGAAGAACCAATTTACCAATTTACCAGTCTTTACCAATACTTTATATCATAATGTGTTTATTATTATACTCAATGATGCTTGTTGTTGTCCAAGCACAGAAAAAATTTAGATGTACAATAGAAATTGATGATAGCCTATTTTTTGATTATTCCGACTTATAGACTGGAATATCATCAACAAACTGAGTCCTTGGATATTAGACCAGGAGTTTTGGGGGTAGCTTTGAAGAAATCCTAGCTTTTCTGTGTCTGAGTTGTATTTTCTGCTGTTTTTGATCAATCATGTGCCGACCACGCATAGATCAAAGTATTCCAAAATTAGATAAAGACTGGACACGATGAGTGGAGTCTTTTAGAAGGTGGCAGGGTTAGCTCAGTTGGTAGAGCGGGCGCACACATGTAGGTTTGACTCACGCGGGTTTGACTCTGACCTGCGGCCCTTTGCTGCATGTCATTCCCCCCTCTCTCCCCTTTTCATGTCTTCATCTGTCCTGTGGAAATAAAGGCCTAAAATGCCCCAAAAATAAGAATCTTTTGGAAGATATAACTCCTGTAAAAAGACAAAATAATATAGACACTGATGTAACATGTTGCCATTATCAAAACCTGTATCTATTTTTGTAATTGATTAATGGTTTAAAGTGCCATTATTATTACAAAAATCACTTTTTCTGGGATTTGGGGTGTTATTTTGTGACTCCACACACATACAAACTTGGAAAAAAAACTATCCATACTTTTTTTGAGTGAGATCCGGTTTTTGAATGTCCTCTGTCTTCAGTCTCCGGGTGAGCTGTTCAACATCTGCACGGCTTTCTACGTCACTAGCCGAGATGAAGTGGCTAACTGTAGCATGCTAGCTCGTTTTCAATGGCAGAACACTGCTTCACACACTAGTTGACCATAATCTCCAAAATAACTACTTCCTGTCCCTGTTCTGCAGGTATTCCACAAGTGGCCCTCGTCTAGAAGAAGTCTCAGCTAATCCAGGCTTGGACTGACCAAAGATGGAGAAAGAGTTATCTAGCTGATGTGATCTTACCTAGCTACTGCAACTCCCAACAAAGATAGTATAGAAGTGAGATGTTTCACTCTGTAGCTAAAACAGAGACCCAAACACACAGGACAAAAACAGGATCTGCAGCAATGTGGAGTACAACCAAAATATGGTGTTTTTTGAAAATGAAACATGTAAGCCTATTCTGGTACAACCTGAAAATACAATTATGAACCTGAAAATGAGCATATTATGGGCGCTTTAAGTCACTTTTAAGAAAAATCACCAAACAGTCACAGGTTACAGCTTCTCCAATTGGAGTATTTTCTACCTTTCTAATTTTTATATAATTGCACATTAAATATCTCTCTGTTGCGGACAAAACAAGCAAAGTGAATGCAGGTATTAGGAAATTGGGACAGCCATTTCCCACCATTATCTGGCAAAGACCAAATTGAATTAAAAAAAACACACACAAAAACAGCAGATTACATCGTAAATCTACTAATAATTATTTATGCAGAGTACCACAAAGCTATACAAGAGAATTCCATGGGACTAACAAACAGACATTTCAAGCAGAAGAGCTGGTGGACCACACAGCTTCCACAGCAGCCAGAGAAGGACAGCAGAAGCCTAAAGGTTTGAGTTGGCTGGCTGAAAGTGAAAGAGTAACAACCACTTTTTCAACAACTAGAGAGGTATCCTCATGCAAGGTGCTAAACAGCTGTTTAGAGGCCAACAATAGAGGAAGTGCCTTTTTATGGGGCAGCAGCATATACTGTACAGCAGGTGAGTATGAAAGCGAAGAAGGGCAACGCTGGAATAGAGTGTGCAGGCTCAGCAGAACACACCCCTGGACAAATAAAGGTTACACAAAAAGAGCTTTTAGTAGGCAGAGCTAGGGGGGTGCATAGAGAAAAAGAAAAAGGGATGAATGGAGACCGTCCCTTTCTGCAGATGGATAGGCCCAAGAAAAATGGTGAGGGTGAACTACAGGGTGCCCTGAACAAATTGTTCATACTGTATGGCTCGTAGCAGCAGTGTTGATGCTCTTGGGGTGATGTGGGGCAAACTGCTGAATGTACACTTATACTGAACACTGGCTCAGGAACTATTGCTTTTCTGCACTGTTGTTATAATCCAGCTATTAATCATTGCCTTTAGTGACTTTGTCTTATATTTTTTTATCTCTTAAGGGCTGCTACGTTTGAATTTCACATTTAAGTTATGCATAGATCTCACTGTGCTGTGCAACAGATACAGACTGTAGAGTTGCAAATCCCGGCTGTCATGCTGACTGATAGGCCACTGGCGTAGCTCGCAGCATGCACTTAACAACTCTTCCCTGTTATATTCTTTCTTGCAGAAGCAGGATGTCAGATAGGGACAGGAGGAGCCAGCTTCAAATGTGATTCCTTCCCTCCAGTTATTATCATTATCTATTACATCAGGGCACCAATGGCCACTTTATTAGTCTCTGTGGCAGGACTATGTGACCAACGCCCTGACAGCGCAATTCATTACAGAGAGGCAACAATACTACAATACAGGGTAGATTGGTTTAGCCTATTCTGGATTAGTACTGGCATGTTATACATCTAAACATGCCCCCATTGTTCCTTAGCCTCTGCAGCTAAACAGGCCCCTAATCCACTGTTTGTGTTGTAGTTACAACTTTAATCCAGGATCCTCCCTCCCCATGCCAAAATCAGATTAAACAGTCAATTAAACTTGATCCATAATCTCTGCGCACAGGCACAGTGGGTGCAAGGTTATCAGCCCTCCCCAAATAAATGGGGCAAATACAGTGTTAATCTGAGAAGTTTTACACGCTCAGTGTCTTGTTCAGCCTGGTAATTGGTTAGATGATGAACTGTACAACCGGTAGAACCCAAACTCTTGCTAACTTAATGCACTTTTTTGCTTTTAATTGAAGCTGATGAAAACGCAGAATCTGTAAACCAATGTGTGACATACAGTATGTCCTCGCCAATGTGCTCCCTTCCCTGTTGTAATCACATTGGTGCATGCAAGAATGCACAAACATTGCTGGGAGAGTGGGAAGGGAAAGGGAGTGAGAGAAAAACAAAATTAAAATCCTCTAGTGAACAGCCTGCGGGCTCCCGGCTTCCAGCACCCATCCAGCACTGTATTTTATCATCCTTGAGTGGCCGTGTGAACACTGGAACAGAACCCAAGTGAGAAAATCAAACCCACTCTGGGCCGCCCATACACCACCGGATAACAGAGAGACAGGACAGGAGTCGGGACAGAATAACCTCCAGACTTGACAAGAGTCAGAAAAAAACGGTCATGCACCATTATTGTAGGTCATCAGTGTTTTGGCTGCACCTTGTGGCTGTCACTCAGCTCGTCTGTCACTCAGCTCGTAGCTTTGAGATCCAGTCACGCTTGTAATCAGCGCCTCGCCCGGCAAATGTTCAACAGCTGAGGTAAACAAGGCCCACCTTGAAACAAGTATCCAAACCACGTGGTAAACAAGCACACACATCAAATCAACAAACATTATGAGCTGATGAGGAACTTCACGCCGTCATCTGAGGCTCAGGCATATCCATTGTGATGTATTTATCTACTCAAACATCGAGGGGGCATTGCTTCATTAGCATTCATTTCTCTAGAGCCTCCGATTAGAAGTGTTGCATTTAGCTTTAGGCTATTCAGAGTCCTGCACAAAAGTTACTGCAATCGCTGTTCTGTGGAGATATTTAAAGCATGACTATCAAACAAAATGAGCCTTGTGTACTGCTCAACCTCGCAAATAGAGTAGTAGCTCATAATTCACTGTAGGCAAAACCCTGCAGACTTAGACTTAGAATTATATTACATAACATTCGCAAATGTGACTAATTGTGTATAAAACTTGAAAACACTACCTTGTCTGTGAACATTAATTCTGCATGAGTCACGTCAGATAGATTGCAATGGTGGTTGTTGAAGACAATGAAGACAGCTCTCATGATCCCACTCTACTTCAAGATGTCGTCACAAATTAATTTTGGACGCTATTCTTAAATAGATTGTTTTTGCGAGGGCTCCATAATAATTTAGTGCAAGAACTCAAATATGGAAATTACTTCAAATGTCCATCCCTAAGGAATGGAATAGTTTTGCAGGTATATGTTGCTAGAGGAAAAGTCAGGGCAATGACATAATCAGTAGTAGTCATAAGCTGGGTGATATGACTCGGAACAAAATGCTGCTAGATTCTGCAAGCTACTTACAGATCTGGAATAAATCAGATACTGCTGATTAGTCTGGATCAACTTAAGTACATTTCCAGCTAGGGCTGCTCAATTATGGAAAAAATAATAATCACGATTATTTTGGTCAATATTGAAATCACGATTATTTAACACGATTACTCATTAACCTGGATAGTGTCCTGTGTATAATCTTTTAGTGTTCTTTATCTCACAGAAAGAGTCTTGGATCAGAATAAAATCTGTTTTACTACTGTTCACCTTTACAGATGTCACATATAACTCTACAGCTAATGAAGATTTCCAGATATCATACGTCACATTTTCACTCACTATGACCGCTACTAGCCTACTGTCATTACTAAATGTGCCAAAATATGAACAATAATGTCACCCTCAGTGGGCTTATTTACTAGCTACCTAGACGGCACATAGACGGTACCTAAGAATATCGTTATGTGACTAATGTTGACTCATTTTACATACTGTTTAACAACTAAACTAAATGCTGAGGGAACATTACTATGTATGTACAGCGTTTTGGGGAAATACAATGTCTACTACAGCGAGGGGAACGGGGGGGGCGGCAGAGGGATTGCAGGGCAACGTTAACTGTTCCCAGACAACAGAGTTGGTTTTGCCTTCTTTGCTCACCAAACGATGCTGTGGGTCCGGTTGCCGGGATTGCTATGGACAAAGTACACACGGCAATACACTGGTTAGAGCATCTGACTTTAACCATGTATCCAGCTCATTTAAATACCTTAAGTTCCTATATTGTGTGAACAGTCAGCTTCATTTTAATATTGTATGTGGCATTTTCTTTTGCAGGCTGCAAATGTTTCACCAAAACAAGTTCCTTCCCGAGACTATTAGTGCCACCCAACATGATTGTCATTGGTTTTAAAGAAATGTAAATAACCCAAAGCGTTTTTTTTCTCTTATCACAGAATGTATCTGTGGTGTAGCCAGACCTTACTCCACAGGTCTCCACAAGACTAACTGCTGATACAATACATTTCAACTGACAAAGTGACAATAAGTGCCAGCTAAAAATGAAAAACTTACTGCCTGAATGTTTTGCATATTTGTCTTTGTTCATAATAATGAGGAAAGAGCAATACAAGATTCTGTAAGATATTTGTTAGAACCCAACCATGTTTGTTGGAACCCAACCATGTTGAGATTTTTCACATTAGATTCAAGCCACCACCCTGCTCCTCCATATTTGTGTTAGAAAACCTTTCATCGCCTCAGTCTGAAAACATGAATCAATAAAAACAAATCTGAGAAGAAGATTGTTTTAAAATGTAGAGCAAAGAGGCTGGGACCTCTTCAACAGGGTTTTGTTTTCAAGTGACTGGGTGAGCAAGCACATCATGTCTTTCATCATCTTTGCACATGTGTGTGTGTGTGTGTGCATGAGAGGGAGAGATAGAGATAGGTGTTGTCTGAGTGGGGTGACTCATCTCTTCCAATCACTACACAACAGAGAATGCTCAATGGATGGGGCTCTATGCGTGCATACATCTGTGCATGCACACACACACACACACACACCCACACACACACACACACGCCAATAGCCACAGGCATGGACAGAAGCACACAGAAGAGCAAATCTTAGCACATGAACACACACACATGCCAGAAACGCTTCTTACGCACACTGCTCACGGTCTGTTCTCAGGTCCCTGAGACGGCATGCTCCCTCGTTCCCTCGCAGGTCGATAGGTTGTACCAAAACATTTCTTTCCCTGTGACAATGGATAAGACTAGGGCAGCGCTCCACAGATTCTGTTCTGTTACCAGGTAAAGACATCGCAGAGGACCAGATGGACTGTATCCAGCCACAATGCAAAAAGCTTCTCTAATAGGATGCATTGCTCTCTGGCAATGGAGGTCTCAGTGGAAAATAAGCATATGTTTGCCTGTGTGTGTGTGTGTGTGTGTCTGTGTGTGTGTGTGTTGCTGTCCACCATTTCCATGTGCCTTTTCTCTGTCTCCAACCTCTAACAGCCCTTCTAAGTTGACTAGATAAAAATCAACTGTGTAATGTGTAATTTTTCTAAGCATCACCATAGAAACCGCAACGCATACTTGCAGGTATAGCGTCTTGCCACTACCTCTCTGAAAAGCCAACACAAACACCTTTGTTAGGAAGTGTAACCGTTGCTAGACTGTTGCTGCCATGTTCTCAAACTGTGGTAGCATTTAGCCCCCAGAGACCCAGAGGTTTTGCGAAAGAAGGGAGTGACGGATGCCCTTGAATGAATGCAGTCAACTGTGCAAAGAATAAATGCTTGGAGAATATGTTATGCAGTGTGTCTAACAGAAAACAGCTTGTAGAAGAGACAACTCTACAAAACAGTGATAGGGGAGATAAGATCGCTAGTTAAAGACAAAACGTCTTGAAGACAGATGAAGAGAGAAGAACAGATTCAGCCCAAAAAGCTATAGTACTTCTGACTCCGATCTCTCCCCTGGCATTATTTCCCATCCCTCCATCCCCCAACCGCAATGCAATTTTCCTCCATTTTTGAGATACAGATTGCTTGCCGAGTGATGTCAGCCCAGTTCCATTTTACCATCTGACAGTTGTGCTATCTGTGCTATTTAGACCTAAGTGCCAACGCACCATCTCCTCCACCAGCAATTTACATGTTTGCATCTTGTTAGGGCCATTTGTAAGGCAAAGGCAAAGTGTCAGGACAGGAATAGGAAGGCCAGATTAGTTTTCACCTTTGATACCAGAGCGCATCGCTCACCCAGCAATACAAAGGCTGCCGTCTATGGATGGGTAATTCACTCTGGCAGACATGTTTTCAGACATATCTTTACCCATACTGTCAAACACGCATGGCAACAGTACACATAGCGTCATACCATGATGATACACGGAGCTAACACTTAAGAATACAATGCCACTCAACACTGAAGATGAAATGTAAATGAAAATGTACTGTATTTATATAGCGCTTTTCTAGTCTTAACGACTACTCAAAGCGCTTTTACATCATACAGGATACATTCACCATTCACACACATTCATACACTGTGGCCGAGGCTGCCGTACAAGGTGCCACCTGCTCATCAGATAAACACTCACACACATTCACACTCCGATGCGCAGCATCGGGGCAACTCGGGGTTCAGTGTCTTGCCCAAGGACACTTTGAGACTGCAGGGCCAGGGATTGAACCACCAACCTTCCAATTGGCAGGCAACCGCTCTACCGCTGAGCCACAGCCGCCCCTTAATAAGGAAAAGCCAATAAGGAAAGATTTCCTTTTAAAATAAGCTCTACTGCCATCCATCAAATGAACGTGGTTGTGTTCTGCAGAATAAAGATTAGAGCTATCTAGACATCTTTGAAACTACCTTGCCACTCACTACTCCAAAGTGCCCACTGACCCCACCCAGACGGCACCTTGGACGTCAAACAATTTAAAGAACTAAAATAGGACTTGTCATGGATTTTCACTGGACCCTTTCCTTACACTTACTTAATTGGACTTCTTGCATCAGATTCAAGATTGTTATGATTATATTGTTCAAATATTATCCCATTGTTGCATATTATGTTTCTTCTGTATTACTGATACAATGTTCTGTTCATTTTTAATAGCCATTATCCACCTACAGCAGCTGTTGCACACCCAGCTGTCCATAGAAGAGGAATCTCTCTTTGAATAGACTCTCCTGAGGTTTCTTCCTTTTTTCCTTCTGTGCTAAAGCTGTTTGAGGAGTTAATCCTTGTTGCCTGTAAAGTCCTGTGAGACATACTGTATATGTTATATTGGGCTATGCAAACAAATTCAACGTTTGACGCCTAATCTTACATATTTCTTCCGTTTTTCTTCTTCAAACATTTTCATGGGCCAATTCATGGTCCAGAATGATAGCTTCAGGTCTGTTGGTGTATGATCCATTCCCATTTAAAGCTCCAAGTAGGCAAAATGGCCAGTTCCAATCCTCCTTCAAGGATAAGACTGTCAATGTGATGTGTTTTTCTCATTGTCAACAAATCCCATGAAACACCAAAACCACAATGAATCTACTTCCACAACTTGTCTGTGTCAGTCCCAGAGGTTAAGTGCAGGTTTTGTCACTTTATTTACTGCAAGTCCAACTCTGTAGCACAAGATTTTCAGTCTGTAAATTAAAAATCAGCTATGAGTCCAGACTTTGGACTTCCTCAAACATCCCGTTAAAAACTTCTTCCTCTTCAGCTGTTCAAGTTTACCTCATTTATGTGTTGAGCGCCACCTCAAGGACCCATGAAGTAGCAACGCTGGGAGGAGGGAAATCTATTCAAAGCGATAATTAAAATATCGGTATTTGGAACCAGCATATCGCACGAGAGGACAATGATATATTGCTGTATCGATATATTGCCCAATCCTACTCTCAGTGTAGCTTACTGATGTGTTTGAATAGTTTTGGGAAAACAATGGAGCTCTATGGCAGAGAGGCTCAGGCTTTGGCTACACAGCCATTACTTGTTAGAAGGATAAACACAGTGTTGTTTTTGGTCTTTTTATTGGATTTGTAGAAAAACAGAATACAATTGAACATCGCCGGCATTATCATTTAAAGGTCCCATGGTATAAAAAAATTAATTTTAAGAGGTTTTTTTAACATTAATATGCGTTCCCCCCAGCCTGCCTATGGTCCCCCAGTGACTACAAATTGCAACAAGTGTAAACTGAGCTTTCACTTTCTCAAAGGCAGAGCAGGATACCCAGGGCTCAGACGGGCCAATCTGGAATCTTGCCCCTTATGAGGTCATAAGGGGAAAGGTTACCTCCGCATACCCACCTGCCGCATACTGGATGTTTTTCCCTTTTCACACCATTCCTTGTAAACCCTAGAAATGGTTGTGCGTGAAAATCCCAGTAACTGAGCAGATTGTGAAATACTCAGACCGGCCCGTCTGGCACCAACAAACATGCAACGCTCAAAATTGCTTAAATCACCTTTCTTACCCATTCTGACATTCAGTTTGGAGTAAAGGAGATTGTCTTTACCAGGACCACATCCCTAAATGCATTGAAGCAACTGCCATGTGATTGGTTGATTAGATAATTGCATTAATGAGAAATTAAACAGGTGTTCCTAATAATCCTTTAGGTGAGTGTATATAAAGGCATCCAAAAAGCAGCATGCCATAGGACCTTTAAGGCTGCGCCCTACTTGTTGCATGGTTCTTACTACTTCTTGGTCTTGTCCTATCAGTGAGCACAGATGCAAGGTTGAACTGCTGTCTGTGGAATGGCGCGCCAGATATCATCGGGTGGTCTTGCAGTTCGTGATTGGATATAAACAATTTGCAAGGTTGGGTCTAATCTAACAAATCCTTGGTAGCCTCACTGTACTCGATGATGGAATACTTTCCTGCATGAAAGCAGAAAATGTATGTATTGATATCACATCCTAAAACGTATCAAATATGTGAGACCTCTGACAATAAATCTGAAAGGAATCTTGCCTAAAGATATGCCCCATTTGCCTGTCATGTTATCGCTCCTCTCTTCAAATTAAGCAAGTCTCATTTTCTGCTGTCCTTATCTCCCCCCTAGGATTGCAAAGGGGGCCCCGTTGCATCAATAGCTACTCTGTAGTTATAAGCCTAGCAACAAGCAGTAGCTCCATGCCCTTACAGAAGATTTTAAAAAGACATAACCACAGGGCAAGGCTGTATTCTCCTTGTATGCCGAGGAGAAGAATGTGCTTTTACAAAGCGGAATGGTCATGAGGATAAATGTCAAAGGTCATGGTGATCATGATGGTTGTGGCGGAAAAGGCCATGATGTACTTGCAAGAGCTTAATTTGTCTAAGTCTATTATGAAAATGACTGTCGCCTTTAACCTTCGGCCTTTCCTGTTTTTGTGCTGATATACTTTTGCTAATCAGGACCTGGCCGCAGCAACAGCAGCAGTGAAATGGAGGAGCAGAGCAGAGGCGAGCATTTTGAGAGCTGCCGTCTTGGTTGACAACAGAGGTAGACATGCCAGCCAGCCAGCCAGCCAGCCAGCCAGCCAGCCAGCCAGCCAGCCACAGGGCTGGATCACTTTCTACAATGCCCTAATAGAGGAAAAAATAAGCTCTTAATGTGTTTGTCTAGACTGCCCAGCATTATGCAAATGAGCTGCGGTCCGGTTCAGTTTAAATGCAGTGCATGAATATAGCAACCCAATTGAAAGCCAATGACAGAAACTCAAACAGAGGCAGAGGGAAGGGAAAGGAGAGAGAGAGAGAGAGAGAGAGCCTGTGTACACAGCATGCCCTGGTTTCAACCAAACTGTCTCCGGGGTTCACAGAGGGTCGCACTGTCGACTAGGGAACAGCTGTTAAGAAAGAGCGGGGGTGGGGTTGGGTGGGGGGGGGTGGGGGAACAGACATTCGAACATGGACAGTTTCAGATCAGATGAGTCCTGTTTAGTCAAGACTGTGTGTACCAACAGCGTTCCAGGACATGAATCATGTACTGTATGTCAGATGGGCTCTTTCACATGCAAAAAGGACAAGCAGGACCTGTTTGATTTGAATCATGCGTGAGTAATCATAGGACGGTGCAGTACATGTATGGCGAGTCTACAAAGTATTTCTATAAAAGAAATCCATGAGTGTGACAAAAATAATCAACTTAAAAATCAAATCAAAAATGCAACTACATCCATATCTTTTATAAAGTCTGCTTTTAAAAAAAACAAAAAAAAACATTTCCCTATTTTATGACCAAATACCTCGATATCAATACCGCAACGATATTGTAGTGTTGACTATTTTTTTGGCTTTCACAAACATTGACATGACATTTTTTTAAACTTTAGTTTCCTCTGCAATTTAATCAGTGACTGTATATAAACAACATCATAACCATGAGACCATCCAATAGCCTATTAACTTTCTTTACGCATGCACACAAACACACATTAAGTGCAACAACTGCTTCTGCTGCGAGCAGCACTATTATAATCTGTCATACACTTAGCTGAGAAGCATACATACATTGAACAACAATAGGTTAAAGCAATGCAATCTGTATCCTGTGTTAAATGAGGTATACAGACTGCATTAGAAATAGAGCATCCAATACAGAGTGTCAGGTAAAAAGTCCAAATAGCTATGTACTGGCTCACTCCAGCAATGCTAGGGCATAACTGTTGATGTCGGAGAGAAATGGTGGTCTGTGAGCTCTGAACTCATTAGTCATGGAGAAAACAATATGCATCACATGCCAGGTTATTAGCCAACAGCAATCTGTTATGAGAGTGCAGCGGGAACTGCTGGATGAGCCAGACCCGTCCCCTTTCACACCACAGCAAATCTGCAGTCAGCAAACACCCCGAGGCAGAAGAAAGTCTGCAGTGGGAATGTGGTTGCAGCGCGCACACAAACACACACACACACACACACACTCACACACACACACACAGCAATCCCCATGTGCTAAAGTAATCATGCCTGACATCAAATTTAAGTTAATGTTCACAAATGGAACATGAGTGCAAGTATTAAATATTAACCTAATCCAAACCTCCACTCATGTGCGGTAAATTCACACAGCAGAGCACAACGCTAAGCCAGAGTGTAAGCGGTTGAGTCAGCGGCTGGTTAGAGGAGGCTGCATGGCTGCCTGATGGAGGTGGGTTAGAGCTCGTCTGAATGCTGCCACGTGTGGAACAAGTGCAAGTGAGATGAAGGGTGAAAGGTAGCTGATGCTATGTGGGCTGCAAATAAGTAGCATTTACTCTCAGAATTAGCTCAAGCTGCTTAATTACGACAAGGACGCCAACACAAACACACATTATGCATTACTGACTACTTATGTCCTGTAAAGCAATGTGGTTGGTAAGTTTCAGTTAGATTTGTGGTTTACTCTCCATCCACAGAAAATCCTGTTTCACATTTATAAAGTATTTATTAAGTATAAAGAGGATGATTCCCAACCTTCTTTATCCAAAATCAAGTTTAAGGAATAGTTCAACATTTTTGAAAATACACTCAATCGCCGTCTTGCCGAGAGTTGAGAGCAATACAACTCTTTTGTCTGTTTTGTTAAACATGAAACTAAAGCCAGCAGATGGTTAGCTTAGCTTAGCATAAACTGAAAACTGCTAGCCTGGCTCTGTCTAAAGGTACCAAAATCCATCCACCAGCACCTGATTAACACATATCTACTGTATGCATAAATATTATTTCTCTGCCTGGAGGCTTGTCATCATGGGAAGTTTGCCAGTTCACTCCTTTTCTCCAGAGTCTCATGCTACATCCACATTGCTACGTTTTCATTTTTAAGCAACATTTGGGACAAATACGATCTCTGTCCACAAGAGTCTAAGCTCCAGTCGCAGAACTAATCTCCATCCATATTTACATGTCTGACAACACATATTGCATTTCACATGATTTGTAAAAAAAGGGTTCCTGTGCCAGGCGCATGGTTCAAAAGGGTTGTACTTAGTGTCTTCATTAATTCATAGGTGTGTTTTGGGTGTAACATGCAATAAACCCATCAGAGTGTCATCTCCCATTCCCTTTAACAGCCAGGTCCATTTGTACCTTGGTACATTGCTAATATGATGGTGGATTTGCACCTTAATATTTTAATTTAGAATCTTTTGCATGTGTGTGTGCTGCTGCGCTTTCCTGTGTGTGTGTAACAAGCATAGTGTGCGTGCTGTGCACGAGCCTAGGCACATTTTTACAAATTTTCTGTTAAAATACCAATGAAAGTAGACCAGGTTTCTATTGGTCAATGCCGCTATTCATCTGAGCACGCCTCCCTGTAAGACCAGCACGCCCATGGGCACAAAGATGGGAGCAGGTGCATTTTGTATTTAAACAACGTGGGCAGTGGACTGGCTTAATATAGCAAAGACACTTGTGTTGGTCTGCGGGCCTGCGCCGGAGGCAAGATAGGGCCCAAGGACTCACTGTAGAAAATTAGTTTTATATTGGTTTATAAACCAAAATGTAGTAGTGTCAATGCAGCCTAAGAGGTGCATTTCTTTGAAATCAACTGCCAGCTAATACACAAGCACAGTGCATCAGCCCACTCTGTTGATATCACAGCCTTTCATCGCCCCTTCCCTCTCCTCCTTCCATTACAATGCATATCAACAGAACATGCTAACACAACGCTGTGAGACATGGTTACATATCTAAACAGGTCATCGTCATTATCACTGTAAATCCCTTCATCTCCTTAAACACACACACCAAAGCTCCTTTAGCACAAAAATGTCTCAGAGATAGAAAAGTCCAGAGCATGAGGATAAAGTCAACCCCGACGGAGCCAGAGCTGGCTTGTGGGCGAATGATGAAAACTGGCTTGTTTTCTCTTCATGTCCGCCTTGAGCAAAGATGTGGACAAAGGACTAATGAGGACACACAGCTCGGAGACTGCCATATGCTGAGAAAAAAAAGAAAAATAAACAAGAAAAAACCCTGTCTGAGCTACAGAAGATCTGAAAGTTGCCAAGAGCTTATTTTCAATTAGCAACACGTACCCTGCACAACTTACAGTATGTGTGTATTAGCCATAATTGGTCAACAAGAAACCAAATGTAGATTGAATTTGAGTAAGCAACTCTATTTAAAGGATGTTTTTTAAAGAGAGCAATCACAATCAATTGGTGTTTCCTCTCCACTGAAGCACAGAAGGCTATCTAATGTTATCTCCTCTACCTTCCATTATTCCTTCCTTCCCTCCAAGTTACTACCTCTTGAGTGACAATTAAAGGCATTGAGAAGGCAATAAACGTGTTGCATCAAAAAGAAACAAAGTAAAGCTGATATATTGTTTGTAAAGTGCAGCCTGATTAGTCCCACAGTCATCAGGATAAGAGAGAACGCACGGATGGATTCTCACAGTCTGCTGCATTTTGTTCTTGAGATAAGATCTTGTGGTCAGCTCCAGCAGTCAGCAGTAATGTCACACTGGTATGGAGTCTGCAGAAGGCTCAGCCAATCAGAACTAATGTATCAAGATGGGATCCGGTCTTGGTTGGTTTGGTTCAAGGCGGAGGCAGCAAGAAAGACAAGTGAGATGTGGTCTGTTTGATGGGTTTAAAACAGCAGATACTCCTGAGACCACGAGACTACTCTCAGAATGAGAAGTGAGGTCAGTGGGCCACATTTTCATAATATTGTATTATAAGAAGACTATATCAGGCTGTCTGTTCTGCTCCATTTGCGGGGCAGATTTATTGAAGTCAATAGCCTAGTATAGGGGACAGCTGTCAATGCCGTAAATTGACAGAAATAAAAAAGCAATGGTTTGACATTAACCTTCCTGTTGTCCTCGGGTCAAATTTGACGCGCTTTCAAAGATTATAGAAAACAAAACAAACAGAAATATGTTATGTTTTTCAACCTAGTTGCCCAAAAATAACACGGATGGATGGTTACTTAAAATGCCCTTCACAAGTCATATTGAGGATCAGCTCACTATTTTTGGGTGTTTTATTCAATTTTACAGCATTATCCTGACTTAACCGTCCATGATTATCCATAAAAATATCCATAAACTGTCTGTGATTATCCATTAACATCATCTGATCTTATTAGTCAAAATAATTCATAATTCCTACTTTTTTAACACAAAAAGTAGATATAATTTCATTTAAATTAGGTTTATAACAATTTTTTTGACCATGAAAACAGATTTTTTTTGGCACCTATAGGACATAACGCATCATCACAGGCCTGTTGACATAGAGGCTTCAACGAAGAGAAGGGAGAGCAACACCTATTTCATACAGTCTATGATTAACACTCACAGAAGAATGTAGAAGTGTCTGTGATGCAGTCGGCTCGTAAAATTAAATGAGAATCAAAGTCATTCAAAAAAATGTTTTAAATAAATTCAAGTTATTAAAAAATTAAATCATGAGCAGGTCGAATTGAGATCGCAATTTTATAATGATTAATCGTGCCAGCCTACCTGGTATAAGTCAAACCACCAGGGAAACTGAGTTATTGTTCAAAAAAAGTTTCGATTTTATTGTAAAAACAAAAAAATATAAATTAATGTTCTTAAAACAATGTATATGGCATGTGACCATGGTATAAGCAGGGTAAAGCCCGACCAGGTGTCAGGAAGAAATGAATGGTGGACAGGAGAGGCCAGAACCGTCTGACGTGCAGTAAATAATCTAAATACGTCTCCCACCACTGGACTAATCAAACTCTTTTTCTCTGCAAACCATCAACACCGATGCCCACTACATCAACACTCTGTATGAGGCTGTACCATGTTTAACTAACACTTGCTCTACTGTAACTGTGATGCAGATGTACAGGATCACTAGAGGAACCCTTCTGTTTCCAGGTATCCACTTCACTTCATATATTCATCACATTCTGTACAGTGTATGGGAATACATATCTGAACAGCTCTTCCCTTATTGGACCATGGCCTTAGGGCCTTTGTTACGATTGGATACTTACAAAAAGCCAGCCACCCCCTCTGTGTGTCTCTCATTCTAAAGGTCTGCTCCTGCATATTAAACAGTCTGGAGCGTTGCAGCAAATCAAATGCAGGAACTTCTTCATCTACGCTATCTCTTCAATGAATACATAAATAAAACAGAATTAGCCACTACTGAAACAGTAAGAACATACAGTACACAGTGTGGATGCAGAACATTGGTGTGTCTTTTGGAGGGGGTAAAAATGGGGTTTGAGGGGGGTTGTTTGAGACTTGTCACTGAGATGAAGACAGATGATGGGGCTGCATTGCTGTATATGAGTGAGTCAGCCCTCCCTTCAGACAGACACAGGGCTGCTGAGGAGGAGGCGGGACATGAGGAGGAAGACAGGGAACTGTCCCCGGTGCTGAAATCTGGAACGGCCACTCAACTTCAGCTCAGTGCAAAAAATCCTAAACAAAGGCATGCTGTCATTCATTACCTGACCCACATCTGAGACAACCTGTATCACTGAGTACCAGGTCAGTCAGTGACCTGCCTTCATGTGCGAGGAAAAACTAAAAGATGCATTTATATACACCTTCTGAGCTTCCAAATCCACGGCAGGGACAGTGTGAAAATAAGACCGAACAAAAGCTTTGCTGTCAAGTTTTTCCCGACACATCCCATCCCAAGTCGGTTATTTGGCATTCTGATCACAAAGCCGGGGAAGGGAGATACTATACCATGTAATTCTTTCTGAGCCAAGTCAAAAGGATCCTCATTAAAGTGCTTTCCTATATTCCAAACCTCAGTCCCTGGGGACAAATTGTATTGGTTTGTCATGCTATTTGTAGACTAATCATCTCCACACACACAAACACACACACACACACACACACACACACACACACACACGCACACACGCCTCATAAGAACTGACTTTGAAAGGGTCTAGATCAACAGGAATTGGATAATGCATATTGCAATGCATTGTGCCTTTCAGGCACAATGCATTGCAGGCTAGCCCCCCCACATATTCTTTGAAATTATTTTGGAATTTGGTTCATCTTTCAAAGCGGTTGTGGCTAACCCTCTGTCAGCTAGCTCAACATCACAGATGCACCATGAGATGGATTTTTCCACTGTATTTTGCAGACAGAATATCTAAGGGGGAAATCAGCTGTATCATTTTAGAAGCAAGGAAGGTGACACAGCTAAATGAAATACTGATGGGACCGCTGGAATCAGGACACAAAGCATGCTTTGCATTCAGAAAATGCCTTTTGGACCATTGTCATAGCAGCTCAGATGTCAAACTTTGCTTGTATATAGAGACTTTGGTAACTTGTTACGCATCATTAATGTTATTTCAGTGCTCTCATTTGTAACTCATGTCAAATGAGAGCTTCACTGATGGCTGGAGGCGCCTTACTTGTGCATACTGTAATTTAAAAAAATGTTCAACTTGCAGCCAGACAGTAATAGGCAACTCTCCATTTGACATGAAGAAATTATGCAACAGGTTTGGTACTTGCAGAAGCCTCCCTATAAAATTGCTGTAAGGGTCATATACAGGAGAATGATGTCACATGTCCTTAAAAAAGGGTCCTTTTCTCGGGCACTGCAGAGACCAGGCGGGTGTGGTGACTGCATTAGCAGACGCGCAATCCCCGGCGCAAACGCTGGCATAAAGAGCATGTGATGTGAATGTGTACATTCCTGTGACGGCTTTCCAACATTGCTATGACTACCTTCTACTTATCGGAGGTGTGTTGAAGTTCAAATCATTAATCTGCTACCAGGAAGATTTGACAAATGTGCCGATTTCGCTTTAGCCTGACAGCCACAAGGTGCCCATTGACGGCGCGCCTCCCCAAAAGCCCCGCGTTGGAGAGAAAAACCCATGCACAATGACAATCTGACATCTGCTCTCCGTCTGACAACAGCTTAGTATTCTCCACAGACACCCCACTCTCTCCCCCAAAGCACCTCATGCCGTTATTCTATGCCGCCCCCCCCCAGCTCTATCCCACTCTTTCTCATTCCTATGCGGCTTTTTTTTCTCCTCTCGATTCCGATTATTTCCACACACGAACAACAACGGAATTGAACAGCGGCTTCATGAAATATGCAGGTAAAAAGGCAACTCGGAAAGCATCAACATCTCAAGCACTAAACACTTTTCCATGCTCTACTGAGAAACTGACCTCCCAGTCTAACGAATCCCACTCTTCGGTAAACATCCGGAGGATTTCTTTTCATCCCAAAAAAAAAAAAAAAAAAAAGCGGACCAGGCAGGCTGCGCAGCGGCTCTATGGAGCGACTGGGCGATGCGATGCCATTGCGCTTTCGGTATTATCCTCATGAAATCAATTTGAACACGGGGACGTCGTCAGGAGAAGAAGAAGAAGAGCAAGAAGAAGGCATCTCGGCGGCGTCGAGACCAACTTGAGCGACACAGATGACGCTAGGCTTTACAGTCCATTTGGTTCTTGTTATTTTTCTATTTTTTTTGCTCGCCGATGGCCAATTAGCACACCACATGCGCTCGGAGGCGAATAGCTCCTGACAAGGCGCTCCTTCTCTTGAGCCGAGCTTCTATTTCAGCTGCTGTGCTGCTTTTTGGAAGAAGGAAAAGAAAAGGGTGGCAGACTATAGCTACAACACACGCAACTTCTCATTTCCAGGATATAGTGTGCGTGTGTGTGCGTGTGTGTGAGTGTGTGTGTGTGTGTGTGTGTGGGGGGGTGTGGGGGGGTGTTTAGTTTGGCGCATATCCTATTCCAAAGCCAATAGATCCCCGTGGCGCATTTGACAAATCCTTTTTCCCCATCTGCTGAGGAGCAACAATAAAAGACGCCTTTAAAAAAAAAAGGTCCCCGCATCAAGTGCCTCTTAAAACACGTGACTCCCGTCTATTCCATGGTGAAAAAAAAGATGCATTTGGTCCATTATAGGCCCTATAACCAGTGTGTGTGTGGGGGGGGGGGACATGGTAAATTATACTGGTATAGCACATGACTACTCACCATTAGCACAGCAAAGTTATTATGATGGGTGCAATGAATGGTGGTCGTGTTGCCCCCGGAGCCGGTTATGTGGCAGCCCTCTGCCCTCCAGCCACCGTGTCCATCCAGCAGGTCAAAATCCCAATAGGCTGCGGTGGGGTCTACACCCAGTGCGAAGTGCCTGAGAGCAATAGTAACGGAGTGCACGGCGCTCCCGATGCTGCACCCATCTGCAAGGAAAAACAGCCAAGACATTCAATTAGTGAAGCCAAGTGGAAAGTCTGGAAGGTATGTGGCTAAGAAGGAATCGTGAAAACGGGCGCGCACATTCACTCACACATTAACGTGTCAGACTGTTACTGCAGTTGTGTCAAGTGTTGTAGGCTACATGAACTTTAATCGCAAATAGAAAACGAAAGTTGTCGTTTTTTTCTTTCTTTCCAGAAACAGAATTACAACACGTGTAGTGCAACATGCATTTAGCCATTTCAATGCATTTTAAATTCCAAATTCCATAAACATTAGCGGAAAGTGATTGAGCTTTGGTTCTTTTTCTTTCTTTTTTTTTTGCAACATGCATACTATGGCTGCGAAGCTATGTCAACATGTTGCGCAGAACAAACTGATGGACTGCGTGTGTCTCTGTGTGTGTAAGCATGTCGGCTCTTGCGTTGACATCACATGCATGGTGATGAACATGGATTTCCTCTTACCTAATTTGGTGAAAGCAACTGGTGTTGAAACGCTCCTACGCTTCCCATCGTCTGCGAGGTTGGACGAATTCCCCGTACAAGGGAAGAGTTTCCCATTGCGAAACACAATAAACTGCAGCTTGCAAGTGGAGTTATCAACAGATTGCAACGCAGCAGAGGAGGAGATAGGCGTACCAGCCAGCGGTAAATGGATTGAGGCGACTGCCACGGAGTTCTGCGGATGGAACAAAAAAAGAGAGGGAAATAAAAATTAAATAATGTCTCCGAGATGCGCAAGGGGGGTATAAAAAAGAAACAAACTCCCAGAGAAAAATGAAAAAAAGCTTTCCTCTCCAGGAGTGCAGGCGACCATAGACCACTAGTGACCAAGGGAATGAGAATCACGTTTGAAGCGCTCTAGTGCGCCGATTTGGTCAGGCTCCCTGCCGCAGAGGTGGAAATGGTTCTTACCATTTCAGCTTGAGGGCACATCAACACTGCAGCTTGATTTAAAGAGACAACCGGTCTGACTTTATCTTCTTTTCACCAACTATAAACACAGAAGAACCCCCGAAAAAAACAACACATCCCTGGTAACATTTTGGGGGGGAAACAGGTTTTCTAGGCGAGAGGTATAAGGTGTAGGCAATCGCCATCTTTGAGCACACGTGAATCCAAACTCATCTTGCAAACTTGCTTTTTATTTCTGTAACTGCCAGCAAAACCCCTCCAGCCATACCCCCCCAAAAACAATCCCATCCGAGTTGCATTCAAGATCCACAATCCCTCTTGTGTGTCATGACCTGTAGGTGATCCTGTTGCACATTGGACAAGTGGCATGTTAGCGGGCAGGACTCCGGAGTCTATGCCCCCCATCGTGTCCCAAGAAAATCAGGAACCAGCCTTTTGGAGCTGCATGATATACAGCCGTAGGACCTTTGGCCACAGCTTCAGTGGATTGACACCCCTGGTGGACAAAAACGTTGTTCAAGGATGTGTGGACCGGTGACTGGCTGCACTTATACAACAGGACAGGACAGGACAGGACAGGACAGAAAGATCAAGTTTAATAATAAAAAAGCCTCCAGAGTAGCACAGTCAGCATATAAGACCACATGCTCCACTCTATGCACCACAGCAGGTGACCAGTGGTGGAAGAAGTATCCTTTACTTAAGTAAAAGTAGTACACACTATACAAATACTCTGTTACAAGTAAAAGTGCTTCATTGAAAATGTAACTTAAGTAAAGTATGCAAGTATGATCAGGAAAATATACTTAATTCTGAAAACTCATTTTAGAGACTGGAAACGATCCAAAGTGTTTAAACTGCTCATTATATCAGTTAACTTTTAGGCCATTATAATGCTGGGTAGTTTAATTTATAATAATAAATTGTATTTTATAAAACTACATGTGTTTTGTGTGCAAACACTCTTAATTTGTAAAGTACCTAAAGCTGTCAGATGAATGTAGAAAGAAATGTAAAAGTACAATACGTCTCTCTGAAATGTAGCAGAGGAGAAGTACAAATTGGCATGAAAAGAAAACACCCAAGTAAAGTACAAATACCTCAAATATGTACAGAAGTACTTGAGTAAATGTAACTGAGTACATTTACCTAAACAGGCTATTATTCACTTGATTTATCATGCATAAACATACTGTAGAGAAGAGGAAGTTGCGAGAGCAAATAAAGACCTTTACATGGAAAGGCTTCTACACATGATCTCAGATATCATTTATTCAGAAAAGTTCTCATCTTTTCCTTCAGCTGGTGGAAACACTCCAGCTCTTAAAACCGACAAATATCCTCTGCGTTGATGATTTCACAGAAAGTGTCAATTCCCCGACTAGGGCTGTTCAGTGTTCCCCAAAGCCCAAGATGACGTCCTTACGTATCTAATTTTGTCAACAAAAAGACTAAAGAAACTAGAAAATATTCAAAGTAACAAGCTGGAATCAGAGAATTCTGAAGTTTTTGTTCATAAAAAAATGACCAAACCGACTTATCGATTATCAGAATAGTTGGCAATACATTTAGTATAGGGTGACCAGACGTCCCCGGTTTTGGTGACCTGTCCCCGGCTGGATCTGTCCCCGGAAATGTACCCGGTTTTTACTGTGACTGACCCACCCGAAATTGGAATGAATGAAAGAAAACATTGACCAAACGTAGCCGATAGTCGCACACCCTACACCGCAGGCTCCAGACAGCCAGAACCAGCGCTGCTCAGAGCTCAGACATGTTTTAGAAAGCCGTATTTTACCATGCTAAAATCACTGATTATTTACATGGAGTCTGGTGGGTTTAGCGAACGCAATTTCACGGACTTTTATGTTTTAAAAAAGGATCATAATCTTTAACAGAAAAGTCAACCTCCTTAGAAATCCTTTCCATAATGTTGTCAGACACTATAATAATCTGAGTCTGTCAGAAGCAAACGAGCACTTTTATGAACTTAAATACAAGCTATTAATTTGCACTGTAGCTTGTTTCTCTGCTGCTGACTGCAGACATCTCGTTTAATACTGCAATATTTCCTCAAGAGTTTTTATTGTATCCGATACTCAATGAGCTGTTGCAGAAACAAGACTGAAGTAATAAAGCAAAAGCTGTCAGATACATGTAGTTCAGTAAACATGACAACATTATAAAATATTAGGACTTTTTATCTTGAAATATTAGGACTTTTTATCTTGAAACATTCCCCTCTGAGGTGTAGTGGAGTATGAAGTAGCAGCAGGATCAGACCTTTGTGTAGTGTCCCCGTTTTAAGTGTTACAGATAAAAACATGACGTGTTTTGGAGGTACATACGCTTCTGAGCTGAAAATGTCCCCGGATTTTGTCTGAGAAATCTGGTCACCTTAATTTAGTAGTTGACTACTAATTGATTAATCAATTCATCTATGCAGCTCTATCAACAACTGAGGTTATTAATACATGTACTGTATGCGTGAAACAGATTTCTAGGAAGCAAAAACACTGTTTATCCAGTAAGTAACCCTAAATGGAGAATGAGGCTAACAACGAGGCGTATGATGTGTTCATAGCAAAGATAATGATTGTGTTACGCTACGGCTCGCTCTCCAAATGAAGTCTTGTTTTGTTCGGCTTTCAATCACATCACCCCACAGTGTGAGGGGATCAGCGCCTTTGAGGCTAGAGGGGAGGGAAGCTTTCTGCCCAAGATGAATGTGCATGCACATAAAGTGCCCTTACAGTTAATGGGGAGCTGCTTAGTCAGACGTTCAGCCCAATCAATGTCCAGAAGAAAGATGGGCACATTTCTTAATCAAGTTAAACAAGAGCTCCTTTGTCCATTCCTATGTGTCTTATGCTGGCTATTTGCAGCTGTCTTTATTGTGGAAAATATTAGGTGAAAAAGCCAAAAAAATGTCCAAACCATACGACCATAGGCATACTGTAGATCCCCCCAAAATATGTAGAAGAGGTATATTGGCCCCCCCTTAAAAATATGAAGTACAACCCCTCTCCCCAAAAAAGTTAAATAATAACTGTTCAGGAGGCTTAAAACAATAACTGTGTCTACTTTGCAACATTAAAGAACAGTAGAACAGGAGCCTGAAAGATGTGATTTCTAGCAATTCCATGTCTTTTATGTCGATTTCAACTTGGAAGCTTATGGCTTTACTGAGGTCTCACTCGAACAGATTTGTTTTTGGGATGCACATGATTCATATAAAAACATCCTGAAACGTGTGATGTTTTGAATATGCAGAAACAATACTAATTCAATTTATATAAATAAAGTCTACCCTTTGAATACAGCGATATACAAGTTGTTTATGCTTACCCTCTAAAACCACCCACAGGAGCGTTTTCCATCCTCATATCTGAACATAACGCATCATAACGTCCTCATAACACATCAAAACGTCCTCATAACACATCATAACGTCCTCATAACACATCGAAACGTCCTCATAACACATCGAAACGTCCACATCGAAACGTCCTCATAACACATCATAACATAACAAAGCAAAACCTACTTGGTTAAATGTTGTAAAAGATCATGGCAACCTTGCATTCAAATCATCTGTTAAGTTACTTTACTTCCAGGTTTCGTATGTGAAGGAGAACGTGATACAGCTCTGATTGTTCCGTTAAGTTAAAAAGCACAACTTGCCATTGACTCTCTATAACCCTATTTTCCACTGGGTGCGTCTGCGGTCCGGATGCATGCATAAAGCATCTCTCCGATTAAAGATATGCGCCCATTTTCACACTAGCAGCGTGCCATTTGGGCAGCCAGGCAGGAAGGGAAACAGTGAGGATATCCAGTCAATTTACACAACCCCAACCCCCCTCCCCCAATATCATAACTGTCTCCTCTCCATTCTCCATTCATCTTGGAGGTAGAAAAACATAATAGACATCACAGACAAGGACAAAGAGAAGGCATGGAGTTTAACTGTAGGAGTGCTTGGAGTGGAAGGTAGATACCAGCTTAATAAACACTGATTGTTCTGGGAAGTACTTCTAGAATACAATCTGTAAGATGCTCCGCTTCTGAGATGCTGGCACGCACAGCACAGTGGAAAATCAGGGTTATACTTCGTCACCTTACTTCCGTAACAATTAGGAAAGGGCGGCGCCACTATGAACGTAAACATGAGTTGTGATTGCTGCTTAAACAAACGACTCATGGGAGCATTTTTCGGGGTAGGTCTGTCTCCAACGGCGTGCTTTAGCACAGTTTCTTTACATTACACCCAGTGTGTGGAGGAGTCAGTGGGGATTTTACAGCACTGGGTTTGTTCCCCATCAGTTTCTGCATTGAATCACTCTTGAAAGGCTATTGATTTCCATCCTGCGGAGAATCCTCGCCTTGAAATTTATGTTGCATCATTTCCTTTCTCCAAACAGCTCAAGCATGGCAGTCTGTTTCCAAGACATCATGGGATACAGACATCAGGGATAGAGGCGGAGAAGGATCTGAGCCTCGGTGACCATCGAGAGACGGGTGGAGGTAAACACAGGGCAGGTCTCTTTCTCAACTGACGAACACAGATGCCAGATGACCTCCATCTCCGGGAAATCTTATCTCGTTTACTTGTCTCCTTATCTATTTCCACATCTTTTATCCTCTTTAAAGTGGCATTTCAAAGGGATTTAAAGCTCAGAGGGTGTGCTATGAGCCATGGCAAAAGGCGCAAGGTCCCGTTCTAAGCGACAATCTATGTTCCTCCTGAGCAAACTAAACAGCTACATTTCCTCAACCCCAACGCCACCGGGGACCCTACACTTTAGCGTTGATTTAACTGGTTGTACCTCAGCCGTGTGACCTTCCTCCAAGCCCCTCCCTTTCCAACGGGGCCGCATGCTGTAGCCTTAGTAATCACACACTGCTCTCCGTCTCGCGCTCTAGCCTCGGGATCCTTCTCCTTTTTTTTCCACTTCTTTTCCTTACAGAGGGCATCCAGGTGAATGTCAGCTCCTATTTCAGGCTGTTCCCTTTCCTCCACCTCCCTCCCTCCCGCCATCCCTCCCTCCCTCCCTCCCTCCCTTCTCCACCTGCTCCTTGATGCGGGGGCCCTGCTTGATAGAACCACAAAGCTGCATAACAGCCTGCAGGGCGAAACACAGCAGCGCTGTTTGACCCGGGGCAGCCACCAAATCACAGCACAAACATCACGCTTAAACACGGCTCCTCGACATCACATGGGGGGGTAGATTATTGTCGCTGGGTGTTTAAGACAAAGAGGTGGAAATTTAGAGCCAGCAACTGTGTTTAAAAAAACCTGCATAATCCAAAATGAGCAAAAGCTACCGCTCTGTGCCTTTGTAGATATATCTGTGGCAGAGATAATTTTATTTATTTGCGCAGGCGGCAACTTGAAAATTAACTATAAATGAAATGAATTTAGCTCAAAGGGCAGCCCGCTGAGCTCGGCCCCAGCCGACAAGAACAGTGCTGACGAGCACGATGGGAGATTTGCATAATTTTTTCGTGTGTAATCATTGGCAGTCCTGTCAGCGCAGACGTAGTCAAAGACACGGTGACCATGACAAATAGGTAGACATCAGGAAACTTCAGGGGAGTTATTTCCACCCATAATGTTTCAGAGTTTGACAATAAATCACAGTTTGCTCACAAGCAACGTTTAGTGAGACCCTCCTCTGCTGGAGCTGCTTTCCACATTTGTATTTGTGTTGCCTGACATTAAAAATATAACCAAAGAGAAAAATAATTCTACAAAAGGGATTGCCATGGTAGCAGCTTGAAAGGCGCTTGTTTTTTCTTCTTCTCTTGAGCATTATTATGTTGTAGTGTTGTTAGCATTACTTATCAAGAGAAATTAAACACATTCCCACACGGTTGCCATGCCAACAGGAGTCTGTTTCTTCCAGCTGGGTGGTGTTGGTTGGGGGGGGGGGGCATTGGAGCAGATTTGAAGCAGGATATCAGGCTCTTTGCTTCAGCTGTCAGCTACACTCTCCTCAGCAGAGCTCTGACTCAAGCTGTCACATCACAGGGCTGTGTCTTCACATAAACCTTCAAGAGGCTGCAACAGATGGACATTGTTTGATTAAAAAGGCATTGTGGATTACACATTAATAAATTTATTGTATAAAAAGCATAACTAACATATTAGCTGAAGGGCGATTGATAATGAGCCAAAAAAAAGGGGCCAACTCTTTGAGACAAAACAGATCTTAGAAGGGACATTTATTAGCATTAATTAATGCAAATACATGAGTCTCTACAGAAACTCCATTGTCAGCGTCCTCCGTATCCAGAAATGTGTTATCAGAGTTACTCATCAGTCTCCCGATCCTGCATCAGTGTAGCCTACATGCCCATTATCAGTGACGGCAAAGATGACTGTGACTCAGTGCAGAATGTCTTTTGAAAGCACATATTTTCATGCCACTGTGTAATGATAAGAAACGATTTAGGGCAAACAAAAGAAAACGCAAACTTTATTTCATTCCTCTGAGTCATCTCCCATCTATTCTTCCAGGGTCAGTTCACTTGTTAGTATCTGGTGCTATCAGGCCATGCACATCTTGTCTGTTTAATGTGCAGAGATTTGAAGATATCCACCTATGAATCTTGAGATGCAACTAGTTCTTGGAGAGAAAGTAGTCCACGGTAGTCTGTAGATTTATTTAGGAAAGCATCCTTACAGCCAGACATGTTGATATTAGATGTTTCCGTAAAACCCCCGGGTTATGTTATACAACAATGTTTTTCAGATCCAAACCAAATGTTTGTTAAGATAAGATGCATGACTATGACAGTAGATAGTGGGGATGGCAAATACACTCTGGTTACAGGTTTGGGCAATTAAAACACTTGGTGAAGGAAAGGAACTACCTTGGTTAAATGTAATGCTTTCAGCACCACAAATGAAGTTACACGGACTTCTACTGTATTAGCTTGGTTCAAGGCCTCTGATATTCACGATTCAAATAGGTCTTACTAGGTTTTTGTGATAATTCCCAGTTGGAAAATACCTCAGCCAATCTCTAAGAATAGCAAAATCATGTTCTTGTACCAGATCAAAAAAAAGTAACTACACCCATGAAAAAAAAAAAAAAAAAAAAATAGGGACAGAAAAATGGTCGCAAGTGCAGATGAGATCAATGAAGCTGTACAAGTTGCTCTAAGTCAAAAGGCTCTGTTTTAATTATCTATGCCACGGCATTGCGGGCCAGATGAATTTTTCAGGCCAGCATGGTGCTTTTCAGAGGGATGACTCAAATGAGTTTTGCTAGTTAATGGTGGGAAAAAAAGTGTCTAGTGTCTTCATTAATCATAGGTGTGTTTTGGGCGTAACATGCAATAAACCAATCAGAGTGTCATCTCCCATTCCCTTTAAAAGCCAGGCCCGTTTGTACTTTTTGTTATGATGGCGGATTTTCTAAGCAGGAAAGGGAAAAGAAACTTGTGCGTGAAGTGACAGCAGGTCACATTAGAATACGCTTTCACATTGTAATATTTTTATTTGTAATCTTTTGCATGTTTGTATGGCTCTAGAACATTTTTTGGTTTGAAGAAAAAGCTGATGTTTGGGAGAATTTTTTAAAATTGGCTGTTAAATTAACAATAAAAATGCTGTGTTACTGACTTTAGAGGTTTTTGTTGGTCAATTGTGCGATCACTTCCCGCTGCCTCAAGATAGCAACACGCCAAGAATTCACTTGAACACACCTCCCTGTACTGTATGACCAGCACACCCATGGGTGCAAACATGGGCAACAGGTGCATTTGCTATTTAAACGACGTGGGCCAAAGTCAGAAATAACATCTCTTACATCTCTGATCATTGTGACAAATGCAAACGTCAAGCTGGTATCATCCTTCAAGCAAAGATTTAACAGCAGTCCAAGGTTGTTTTTTATAGTTCAACCTCCGATGTAACCAGTTGATAGCACCATCGCGACACTAGATAGCAGATAACGTGCTTTAATTATGTTTCCCCATGGGTTTACATAGCTGCATGTACTTTGTGATAGTGAGTGACATGACTCGAGTTACAGGTAATACATTCCATTTCGCCTTGTCTCATTACTGACCGGAAAAATGAAACCCAAAACTATCTGTAAGGCTGGATACCATATGGGGTATTTGAGAGGATATGTTGCTTTGTAATTTGGATAAGTCAACCCTTTGGCTAGCTCCAACCTAAGTCAAATTCCTCGTATGTATGTCATACCTGGTGAATAAAGCTGATTCTGATTCAGATTCAGATTTAATAGAATTCAACCTGTATTGTCTTTGAGGGGACATTTGACTTCTTCATTGATCTTCAATTCAGCCAAATTCCAGTTGAGCTGAAGCCCTGACTTCAGAGGATGGTGTCTCAGTGACAACACGTTTTCTCTCCGGGGAGTTTTGGCTTATAAGATACGAACACTTCATAATATTCTAAAAGTGTTTTTAGATAGCGCCTCACTGTGTGAAATCATTACTGAAAACATGACATCTGTGTCTCTATTCTCGTTAATGAGCAGACAAAGTAAAGGTAGGATGCATCATTAAATAAATCCCATTCATATTCTTGACCATTCGAGGTAAAGAACAAGCAAGCGCGTACAGAGAGAGCCAATACCAAAAACCCTTTAACATATTCATGTATACCTTTGCTCGCTAAAACCATTCATTACCTGTTTTTTCACTAACATGCCCCCTTTGAATACTGCTGAACAAGCTATAATTGGCCTGTTTGCAGATAAGACTGAGTGGGCCTGGAATCCCAAGAAAACAGACTGCATCCAGTCCATAACAATATACCACAGGCTGAGAAAGGATTTTGAGAAAGACACACACACACACACACACACAGTCGTGTGGTCCTTTTGGAGTCGGTCCAGGTCGTGTTTTACGACCACCACATTTTTTCTCCCACGCTTCCAACTTTGATTCAGCTGCAAGGCAGGGAGACAGGATTAATGGCCGGTCATTTGGTGCAGCGATAACAGTTGGCTATCACACAAAGTGGGTGTGCGACCACTGCCCGAGATTTAAAACTTCTCATAACTTCGGATTAGGCCGCAGTGGTAAAACCTATGAGCTCCCCTTGATTCAGTGTATGTAAGAGTTCTGTTATTTTCCAATTGCTGTGTTCACTTATTTTGGGTCATTGTCCAATCCAGTGGAGAACACCTTGATAGCATCATGGTCATGTTGAGCTACTAATTCATTCATCAATAGATTTCTCACTTCTGTTGTCGGCTGATGTTATTTCAGACACACCGTGTCTCCAATTAGAAGCAGCTGTACTGCGCTGATATCAAATGTCACAACTCGTCCGTCCCTCGCTGTGCCGTCAGGATTGTAGATTTCACCAGAGAGTGTGAATTCCACTCCAACAACGCAATTAAAGTAGATCTCCATTTGAGGAGTAGAACAATTGCAGTCTCTTTGGGCCTTTTCAGATTGTAATTTGAGATTCGGCTCAGAGGTGAAATGAATGTGAACTGATGTGTGTGTGTGTGTGTGTGTGTGTGTGCGCTTCTCAGATTGAATCATTCAATTACTTTGCAGTTGCTATTTGATTTTAGGCTGCGTGTGGTGTTTATGACAATCTCTCAATTTTGGCAAGCCAAGGCCAAGAATTGATCGCATTAAGGTATGCCATCAAACTGTCTGAAAGGAAAAAAGGTGAACTCGATAAATTAACAGGAATGAAATAATTATGCTGCGAAGTGTATGCCTAACACAAAAACACGGAGATTTGAGATGTGCGTATGTTGTCTCCTCTCCACGATGTATAGTGTCTATTAGCGTAGAGTGCTAGTACCATTGAGATATGTTGGCCCATAGTGCTTTCTCACATATTTGATTCAGCGGCAAGAAAGCTGTGAGGGCTGTTTAAATGTCTCCATGGTAACCTGTCTGTAAAGTGGAGTGACTTAACAATTTTGTGGCAGAAAAGGGGGTTAGCGGCCGATACAGATGTTAAGTGCGTCAATACGGGTAGACTGTGGGGAGCTGGATTGCATTCATCAGAAAAACCAACATGTCCAACATGCTACAGAGAGATTGCTGGCTGTAGACCTCCACTTGGGAACATGATTAACCACCTTCTCAATCTCCTCTTCAGCAGAGATCAAACTGTTAAGATTTTAGAGATTCTTAAAAAAAAACTGAAGTAATTAAATTTTTATACGTGATTTGATCAACCCACATGAACGTGTAGATTTTCTTGTGAGCCTGATGATGCAAGATAAGGAATGGCCTGAGAGCCGCTCAGTGATGATAATTCAAAAGCAGGCTGTATAGGATTTTACCGACACATTGCACCTACACGCACACACACACACACACCTGCTGTTGTGTAAATGAAGGAGACGCTAAAGGCGTCATCGCTGTCTGCATAGACAAATCATGCTGAGGAGAAAGAACAAACACTTTGGAGGTGAATCCATGCACACGCGCGCGCACACACACACACACACACACACACACACACACACACACACACACACACACACACACACACACACACACACACACACACACACACACACACCTAAACAGCATAACGGGACTTCTACAGTCCCATCATTGTGGTAGATGATGGAACAAGCTGATTGCTTCCTGACTGCAGCAGGGAGGCAGCCACCAATCAAGGTGCACACACACAAAGCCAAGATAATGAACATCACCACTCAGCACTGTGTGTAAAGGCAAAGGCTGCATTGAGAATATATTTATTATTACATGGCGAATCACCATAAATGCCTTCACACTGTCATGATGTTAAAGAAATATGCCACCGTTTGTTGGAATAGGGCTTATCACAGTCTCCCCTAGCTGTAGATAGGTGGGCCAACACATTTCTTTGTCTCAGTGCATGCATTGTTTTAGTCCGTTGCAACACCAACAACCTAATTACTTCTTGTGGTGTGTGTATTCACAACGAGTACAAATAGCAATGCAGATTAAGACTAGACGATTTCATCCGAAGCACTGCTACATGGGCGCAGAGATCATGCAGCACCTTAAAACCCCCAACTTCCGTCAACATACCCAATGTGAATAGCTGGCTATTTTTCTTACAGCACACAGTGAATGGCGATGAACATGGCAGATTTTGTGTGAGACAAAGAGAATGACTTCTCAGACAGTCCAGATCCAGAAGTATACCTCTATGAACCAGAGTTTTCAGAGGAGGAGAGATTTCGAAATACAACCAGAGGAGGAGGGGGTTGCGATTTCTGAAACAGCTGGAGGAATGTCATCAGCTTATCCGGTATCAGGTCACGGGGGCAGCAGCTCCAGCAGGGGACCCCGAACTTCCCTTTCCCGAGCCACATTACCAGCTCTGACTGGGGGATCCGGAGGTTTTCCCAGGCCAGGTTGGAGATATAATCTCTCGACCTAGTCCTGGGTCTCCCCCGAGGCCTCCTCCCAGCTGGACGTGCCTGGAACACCTCCCTAGGGAGGCGTCCAGGAGTCATCCTTACCAGATGCCCATGGAGCAGTGGCTCTACTCCGAGCTCCTCTCGGATGACTGAGCTTCTTACCCTATCTCTAAGAGAGACGCCAGCCCCCTTCCTGAGGAAACCCATTTTGGCCGCTTGTACTCTGGATCTCGTTCTTTCGGTCATGACCCAGCCTTCATGACCAATGGTGAGGATAGGAACAAAAACTGACCAGTAGATTGAGAGCTTTACCTTCTTGCTCAGCTCTCTTTTTGTCACAACGATGCAATAAAATTAATGTAATATTGCATCAACTCTGACCAATCGTCCCCTCACTGGCAAACAAGACCCTGAGGTATTTGAACTCCTTCACTAAGGACTCATTTCCTACATGGAGTAGGATCTCCATTGGTTTCCTGCTGAGAACCATGGCCTCATATTTAGAGGTGCTTTTTTACATTTATATTTGCAGTGATGTCAAAATCTAGAGACTTTCAAACATACATGTCATTTATTAATATGTATTCGGGTCAAAATGACGTATAAACATCTTTTCCTATTCTATTTTGCCTGGAAACACTACCAACGCACTTGCGTGTCGCATGAAAATAGGCGTTGTTTCTATTTCTAACATGCACGCGTTTTTGGTGCGGCTCGAGCTGTGCGTGTCACACAGGCAGTGTGTAAGCCCTATCCTGTTAACATGGGAGCTGAAAAAAAACGGACACGCCACGCATCCAGTGTGTAGCCGGCCTAAGTGATTACTGTAAACATGACGCATTGTTATTTTACGGGATAGATCGACACATATTAGACCTGTACTCACACAGAGTTGCTGCATGATATCTCAGTGCCATCTAGCAGTGCTTCGGCTGTGCTTCCACCCAATATAGTCCCAAATCAATATCTACCGAGGAAATCGTTTAGTCTTGCTATTTGTACACGTTGTGAATATGCAGGCCACAAGAAGTAATTAGGTTGCTGTTGTTTTTTTGTTGGCTCACTTTTACTCACAACATGCAACATAGGATTTAACTAGCGGTGGAGACCACGTATTTCAACAAACAGTGGCGTATTCCTTTAAAAATATGGTAGTGCTACATGTATAATGTTAATTGTCATTAATAGAGCCATTTTGTTAACCAGCACAGCAGTTTCAAATGTGAATTTTTCACATAATCATAGATTAAATGTATTTAAGATACCATTAGCATTCTCCAGAGATGTGATTGTCTTCAGCGGCCTGTTTGCATTTAGCTTCTTGCCTGGATATTACCTATGGGCATTGTCAGGGCAAATCTAACGGATCTGGGAAGGAAATTCAAGCACAGGAAAAGGAAGAAGGAGAGTGCCATGTATTTATGACCTCCTTTTTTCATATTAATCCCTTCCTACTAATCCTTCAGCTGCACCAAATAAAACTGTAATGGCTTTGGTGGTCATCTTTCTCTAATCGGGCTGAAGATGAACTCACAAAATTCTAGCATCCACATTTTTTAAAGTCAACAAAGGTTGTGTTTGTTTCTCACATTCCTGGCTGGAAACATATTATTTACTTATCTAAAGCTAAAAGGATATAAGATGGAAAAGTGAAATTCGTTTCTCCGTTTTGATTTGTAGTATGCTCCAAACACTCAGTCAACTTAGTGTTTTATGGCGATGGGAGTTTATTTCAAGTGCGCATAGACATTTCGATACTTGAACTAGAGGTCTTCATGGGTCTGCTCAGTTCCTACAGTAACCAAGACCTGACCCGCGATGCAAGTTGGGTGGGTCCAATTTCCACTCAGTCTAAATGGTTGTTGGTTGGTGGCACAACCTGCCACAGTTGAAGACTTGAGTCAGATAACTGTAGACTTGCATCATGAATCTGACATGCAAGTTGCCTTCACTTGGACTTTTGAGTTGGTCAAGTTTGTCACTGTTCTGCACACAGAGCAGTTGAAAGCGAAATGATCGTTTACTTGGTAAGAAGTTCATGGCGGAGTTCGGCAAAAGCTAAAGGCCGTAGGTGTAGTTTTAACTTTGGGCAGGACAAATATGAAGCCGTGGGCCTGGTGATCTTTTCCCAGGACATTTTTAGCATTCTTGTGAATTTGTATGCACCAATTTATGGTGGAAATGTATTTTAATATTTATGTAAAGGAAAAAACTAAAGTCAGTTATCAATATACAGTATGTGGGAAGTTTGAGCATATTTGAGGAATAAGGACTCGATTGAAGTTTTTAAGTACAGGCCTCTGTGACTTTCCTCAGGTCCTCGTTTTGTTAAAGAAATCAGTTATGCACCTTGGTTTTTTGGTCTGTTTCACTGAGCCTATTTCATTGAGCCAGTCCAAACTCTTGGACCTGTGAAGAACCTTAACATACATTATTGTCTACACATTCTGCACAGGGAACACAGCATCTTAGCAGAACAGCAGCTTTAGCCCTCCGACTGTGTCTACACAGGAGTTCGGGCACAGTGTTGGGTGTACTTCACCTGCATTTTGGCAGTACCCAGAGCCCAACACACAATTACTGTAGTTAAATGGAAGTAAAAAGACTTTAGAATATAGGCTGTTCTCATGAAACGTGTATTTGAACAGTAACCTTTTCCCAGCCAAATATTACGCCCTGCAAATTTGTCAACATGCAAATAGACAAAACACAAGCAAATTAAGAAAACATCTTCATTAATTTGACAACACATGCGCAGCATTCAGCAAACGCGCTGCAAGTACACACAGCACAACCAAATACAACGTACTTCAAATATAGAAACAATGCATAAGGAAAAGCACACGAACCCTGAAAAAAGAAGTGATGCAAAAAAGAAAAGCAGATGCAACATAAAACACTGTATCCAGATTACACAACGGAAGTTCTTCAGGCCTCTAGGGAGAAAGCGCTAAGTGGAACAGCTTGATCTTTAACCCCACTGGGAAAAATATGTTAAGTGACCAATGTAGACAGCTGTATTGATTAAAGAAAGAATAGTTCTGTCAACTTGCGTGAGACAGAAGACTGAAACGCCTTGTGTAGACAAGCCTTAGTGCTGTAGTCCTCCACAAAGGTACACGCTACAAACCTTTCACCTAGTAGTCTTGCTGTCTGCAAGTACTTGTACTTGTAGTCATAATACTACTCCAATACCACCGCACACAATACCACCTCATAGTAATGTGACAATAACTTATCCGGCAAGCAGGTATAGGCTACGGAAGAGGAGCAATGCCAGCCGTTTTTGGCTGTAAAAAAGTATCTTGCCCAAGGCATGATTGCACTTGACGACCAGCTATCATCAGTTGTTAAGGGTTTCAATGTCTCAGCGTACTGGAGCCGAGAGATTCCCAGGCGTCACCACGTCACAAAAAATGTGTTTCCAAAGCTGCTTTGTGAAAAAGCACATCAGCTGCCCGTTAACTTCACCACTGATGGTGAGACTGAACGGTTAGCCCAATGTCTCTCATCAGCTTTGGTGTTCAGGTCTGTGGGACCCGTTTTCAATGTTTGCTAAAAGAAATATTATGCTATTTCCTATTGGCCTTGGCTCATTTTCTGTGAAGAACATAAAAATAACTTATTTTCAATGACTGCACACGGCACACCCCCCCCCCCATACACATAACTATTACATATGAGGTGTCTACTGGACCCGAGTGTATTTCAATGTTGGCTGTTGTTGTTTTTCTGCACTTGCTATTCTCACAAAAAGTTACAAAATTATTACATTCCAAGCACATTCACCTGTTCTGATTAAGTTCTAAGAAATAAGCACCAATTTATTTAATAATAAAAAATCTTGTTTCTATTTTTTTAAACCATTTTTATAATAGAATTTTATTGTTTTCTCACAACAAAATGAAAATGCTCATAAATGTGATGTCAGAGGGGTAAATGGCAAATATGAACCATAAATGATGCATATATCATGGGTAATTGAGCTAAAGTAAACATCTGTTAAGTATTTATATATAAATTGATATGGCTGTATTGATTTAAAAGCCTAATAATGTGGTGGCTCCACCAGACCCGGGAACACCACACAAGGCTGAAAGGGAAGCTCTCTGTGTTTAGTCTAACTCTTTTAACTCTTAAATACAAGTCTTTAAATTTCGACAACATCTTGTGGACTTAGCTCCTGGTGTAAACTAACCATCCTCTCCGTTGGATCGGTAAATCCACATGGGGACTTAATATGCACGTGAATGACTTTGCGTTCTTCATTCTTTCTAAACTTCACTCAGTATTTTGATACAATATAGTTTATTTTGACACTAGCCCGAGGAAATTCCCAGGTCCAGACACCGAGCTTTGAATAGAAAAACGGTTTGGTACTTTGAAAATACGGCTTTGTTCTAATTTACAACAATATAAGAGAAGGCCAAAATCATCTTTGTGTCTGAAAACACGCTCGGACCCCAGAGGGATTATTAAGCACTCGTATCGGTACTCTGTATCGGCAGGTACCCAAAATGTAAGTACTTGTACTTGATATTAAAAAAAAGAAGTACCAGTCTATCCCTACTTTGTGTTTTGTATAGATTTAAGAAACAAGATAAACATGAGTTTTAGAGGTATTTTTGGGTGGATGTATACCTTCGGACAGGGCCAGGCTAGCTGTATCCCAGTCTTTATACCAAACCAAGCCAACCTTGTGTAAAAACACAAAACATTGTGGCAGTTTTATGTTAAAACAGAACAAAATGGTTGTGTTCAGCATAACTCTGGAACTCATGTTGTAATTATGTGTTTTTAGTGTGTAAATTAAACGCTTTTTAAACATTTTGTTGAACGAGAAAGTACACTGTAAAAACTGTTACTTGGTTATAACTTAATAAAATTAAGACAACATTTTCCAACCACTTTTTGTTAGTTTAGTGAACATCTTGTTTTTTTAAGTACGT
This sequence comes from Etheostoma perlongum, assembly GCA_026937815.1. Classification (NCBI taxonomy): domain Eukaryota; kingdom Metazoa; phylum Chordata; class Actinopteri; order Perciformes; family Percidae; genus Etheostoma; species Etheostoma perlongum. The sequence goes on from CM049387.1 coordinate 8,828,241, forward strand.
AAAACTCAGTAATAAACATTTTTGTATATGCTAAATTATTATGTAAAGTCTACCAAAAAAACAAAAAAATTAAGTTTAACCATTGTCAAAATAGAGAGCATTTTAACCACAAACACCTAATTTAATTAGGTTACATTTAAAAGAAAAATTAAAAATTTGATTTAAATTAAATCCTGCACTTATTTTTTTTAATGTTGCCAAATTCTTTATTTCTGTTTAGAAGGTGCAATTTACTTAAAATAATTAGTTAGTATTGGAATACATTTAACAAAGAAACGAGAGGTATTTGATTCCAGCATTTATTAAACATATATTGTTAATATTACTATAATCTTGACACATTTGACCATTTGAAACATCATGGCTTAACAGTCAATGCATCATTTGACATCTTAAATTGGCAGATTTTCCTTTTTAAACATACTAGTTTACATATTAGAACATGTGATCTCAGCTTACTGACTGCAGCTTGATACAATAGCTTGTCTTTCAGTGAGTACATCAGTTAAATCATTTTAAAATAACAAATATTTAAACAAAAATAAAAAAGTGCTTGAAAGGCCTTCAAGTAAAACTCCAGAATCCGCTCATTAGGCCCAGAAAAATTTAACATTCTTGACCAGAAAAAATGAAACAGTCTTCAGTGCAAGGCCAACAATCATGTTTCACTTCAAGAAGCAGGTTTTTGAGGCTTGTAAACTTGTAGGTTGGTTTTGGGCGCAGTGCATCAAGTCCCACAAAAAAGTCTTTGAAATACCTCATAAGTTCTCAAACTTTGCATGGATCCTGGAGATTCAGCATGCGTGTCACCCTGAGTACACAGCAGCATGCTCTGGCCAGATTGCAGAGATGTGGAAGCACCGGGTTTCTCTCTCTTCTCCACTGCTTCTGGTTCATGGCAAGCACAGAACGTCAGGTCCTCATGGACACTGCTATCTGCAGTTTCCTGTATGACAGACAAACAGAATATTAATAAACTCTAGTTTATTGTCATTTAAATCAATATAAAAAATTTGATAGTCCTATTTTGAACTTAAGATTTATTTTGCCTTGGTTTACAGATTGTTAAATGTGCGTGCCTGTATCACCTGACACATGTGTGAGGTTACATTAGTTTGTGGCTTTTTGAGACCTTTCTCAGTCTCTAGACCCACCAATGATGCTGGATATTAGTGGAAGTGTAATAAGTAAATGAAGCTTTAAAAGTTGATGCAAACTTACTTCCAAAACTGTCTGTATAAGACAGTGTATGTATTTAGGACTGTGTATTTATTTGGGACTGAACTGGTAGCTTTTTTTTTAACCTTAAAATGTGTTATAAGCTGTAAACCAGTTGTAACTTTTTGTAAAACAAAGTTTTACCTCACCTGTATCAGCTCCATCAACAAGTTGTTGATGCACTGACCAACCCCTCTCCTCCGTCCAAAGTAAACAGCTCCAGGAGCTTTGGAGTGTCCTTGTCCAGCTGAGACATACATGTTGATTCCAGTGGAACTGCACCTTCCAAACTCCTCACTATCTGCAAGATCCCCCCCACACACACACAATTAAACTGTTTTGGATTACATCATTTCTCATGATAACAGTTTGACACAAAAACATGTATTGCAAAAACCTTGATTACTTACATAATATGTATCTGAATGAGACAGAGTGTTGTGGGGGGGGGGGGGTGGCAATGCTCCCTGGAGTAGATGTGATGGTCTCCTTGAGAAACAAAATCAAAGGTTAATACAACCATAAGGAAAACAATTTACCAAAAAAAATGTAACAGAAAACCAGAGTTAAGTAACTACTACTACTTTATTTACCAAACCTGTTATGACTAAAAGAAAAATGTTCCAGTTTGTAATGTTACTTTAGAAACTTATATGAATGCATAAATGCTCCGACAAAAATTTGCAGGACATAGTACAATCTGTTTGCTGATACTGAAAGCCGAAAAAACAATATTTATGAAACAGAAAAACTTGCATTGCCTAGTTTCTTCTGTAAACGGACATTCTTTCAGTTAGAGTTGTTTTCTATGCCGCAGGTTGCTCCAACTAGCGTTAGCATGCAGTAATAATGCTAATAGTAATAATGCTAATCTAACGAGGGGGAAGAGGCACAAGCAGCAATCCTGCACATGACTTACAACAGTTTAGTCAAAGCTAGTAATTATGGATTTCATTATTGAAATCTACTAAACAGGGTGTACCTTTGATGTAGAAACTGCATTTGACTAAAAATAGACGGTTTACCGTTAGCTAATCATTTGAGCTTAACGTTCGTGCACATTTGAAAAACGCCTCGTGGCATCCTCACAAATGGTAAAGTTAATAGTAGACATACGGAAACTGAGAGCTATTTTAGCATGAGATAGAGAAAATAGACGTTCAATTTGGAGTACAACTTAACTTTCACTAATAAAAATGGTTACTTACATATGTTTTGAGAAGAAATGCCCTCCAAAAGCACAGAAAAATATCCACATGGCCAGCAGCAGATCAGTCACGTACAGCCGCGCTGAGACTCGCCCAGACATGTTCAACCGTTACTGTGGGCGTGTCCTGACTATTCATTTTGCCATAAGTCCTAAAACTGAGTTTTGGGAAGCCAGTTTATTGTAAAATACAACAAAATCAATTTTATGGTAGAAATGTGCACTTTCCCACAACATTCACACTTTTCATTTTTCTGTAACTTAATCTGAAAGCAAAATAAAGGAAATTAATTTATTGAAAGAAATATACATTTTAAAATAAAGTTGTATGGACAGTTTCGTTGAAGGACTTTTTACAGTGTAACTGCTTGTCAAATGAACATTAAACAACTGAGTAGATATTTTTACACCAATTTTTAAGTTAAAACATCTTATGCAATGTAAACCTAATGCACAAATTCTATGCTGTCCATTGAGTTTAACAATATATGCCATTTTAACACTAAATATTAATGTATCAAATCAAACATAACACAAATTTTATGTATCCCTTCTATTCAAACATTTTAAGTTAGACAAAGAAATGAAACCTTTAAATTTAACGTCGCTTTGACTATTTAAAACTTAATTATGTGTACTAAAAACGTATACGTTGGTAAAAACACAAAACATTGTGGAAGTTTTATGTTAAAACAGCACAAAATGTTTGTGTTCAGCATAACTCTGGAACTCATGTTGTAATTATGTGTTTTTGTTGTGTTAAGTGAACACAATATTTTCATTTTGTTAAACATGAAAGTGACCGTCATATAAACATAAAAACATTAAGTACACATTTTAACATCCATTTTTTAGGTTTACTTAACTATCAAAATATATGCTAAGTGCACAGTATATGTGTTGTTAATTGGCCTTGAACTAATTAAGTGATGTTGACATTATACATGTCAGTAGAATGAACTCAAAAGTCCAAAAATGTTAACATAACATTAAAAGATTATGTCAACCTCACATGAGATAACTTTTTGTGTCAAATGAACATAACGTTTTTATGTTGTTTTGACAGTTCTGAACATTTGTGTGGACATAACATTAACATTTTGTGTCATGGATGGATTGGGGACAGATATGAGAGTGGTATCGATCTGCTCATCTAACGCATATTTCACAAAATGTCAAAACATTTGTAAAAAGCCTACAGGTAGTGAGTATTTAATATGAAAAAGATTTCAGTTGTGTTTTCTCTCTCATTTAAATGTAATCCTCCCTTTTTGTATAACACGGAGAACATTTAAGATGTGATTTTCACAAGTAAAAGTTATACGTATTAAGAAATTCCTTAAAGTTGTATCTACCAGTTATTATGTAATGCATGCACTTTTGATGTGTTGGTCCACAGCTGCTGTTTGATATTCTGTACCAGTCACCCAGTCTTGGTCATCCTGAGGAATCTAAGACACTTCAACGTGAGCAAGGATAGGATGGAAGATTTATTGGAGCGCTCTTATGCCTCAAACGCACATCCCTTTAATTGATCTGTTGAAGCATTACCATAGACGGCTTGCTCTGACTGTTCAGCTTTCCCCCATGCCCTTCCATGTTGTGATCAATGAAGGGCTCATCCATAGTCAACCCAACCCCCCCTCCAGCTACAGTTGGACAAGAGCCAATTGACATACATGTAGTGAAAAGAGAAGGAGGCTTGTATTTCTCTATCAGTACCATCATTCTAACAATCAGGCAGGCAGCAATTTCTCCAGCGCCATGATGGTGATGGCCATGATGGGAATGGCTGTTCTCTTAATAAGATGAAAAAAGGTGACTATGAGCAAATGAAACCCCCTGGCATTTGCACTTGATTCGTCAGCCATTTAATCTGTTAAACAGGGGTAATAAACTGGTGTCTGAGCCATGTGGTAATAGAGTTGGACTGTACTAGTGACATGCTAATGCGACTTCAAATATACATCAAAATACCTGGCTCAATTTCAAATGCATGGACATGCAGTGTGTTGGCAGCAGCTCTAATGATTCCCATCCATAAAGTGATGATAAAAATACACCACAGGAGACACATGCTACAGTTTTATGATGCTATTGGACAGTAGACAGCTAACAGGAAATGAGGAAATGAGGGGAGAGAAATGTAAAACAACATGCAACAAAGAGCCCCTGTCAGACTCAAATGGTATTGGGATTACATGGTCAGCATATTCAACCCCACCCCTAAACCTGCTTATTTCTGATCAATCCAAGCAAACACAGAGTCCCTGGGTCCACATAGAAAGGTCAAAAGGGTGATGGAACCTTTTTGTTGTAAGGTGACAGCTGAGCAGCATTCATTTATTAATTGAATAAATTGTTAACACACTGTTAGTATCATAAGTGAGTCATGCAGCTACAGTATATTAGCCAGTAGAGCTGAAACGATTAGTCAAACAATTGATTAGCTGATTGATAGAAAATGAATAAGCTACTATTAAGATAACACTGCATGTTTTTTCAAAGCCCTGAGTTTTAAAGTCCATGTTGCAGGTTTAATTTTACAACGAATTTGTGCAATTTGCTTGTTGGTAGTAAATACTTGAACTGTTATCCATTGTTTTTGATGGTGTTGGATATCGCAAAACTGAATATATATAGAAAAATGGGCACAATTTTACAGTGTTTCATTTTCCCCCCACAATACATTGCATGACGTCACGCTGGGGAGACAACAGAGCAGCCTGCGTTGTATTTACCACTGGTCTGGCCTAATGTGGCTTCTAGTCTTTTAATAATAACAGTCTATGGTCTCGATCAAGTCCATGTGACTTTATTATATTTATAATAATATTGGAGGGAAAGTGAAACACAGCTTAGACGGGGGTGTTGTTCGTTTGTTGTTCAGTTTAGACTGCTAGCTAACACTAGCTAACGCTACGCCGCCGGACGTTAGCACAACAGCGTTAGCCTAGCCTGCTAGGTAAATATTACGACTGCCTTTGGTGTTGCCTATATATGCGTCCATGTTGTCAACATCATACATGTGGCATTAGTGCACCTGTTGTACCATAATTGTATTGAACAAAATAGTAAGCTTCGCTCCTACGAGATGGGGGGGGGTTGTTACGTTACACACAAAGCTAACTGGCTATAGTTAGCCTGTACAGATGCTAGCGGATATAGCTAACGTCGTGTAGCCAGCCAGCAACTTCGGCAGTAGAGTTTCGGTAAGCTAACACGACCGCGTTGTCGCCCACAATCAACCTGCAGTGATGTTTGAAATATAAACAATTAAAATACTGGTGCGTGCTGGTTGGGGATGACCATGATTCTGTCTGAAATGTCACAAACGGATTTAGGCACCTTCAGATCGGCTGATCGCGGGGCGAGCTCCCCGACCGGAGGCGCTCGCTCCCCGACCGGAGGCGCTCACTCCCCGACCGGAGACTCGCTCGCTCGCTCCCCGACCGGAGACTCGCTCGCTCCCCGACCGGAGGCGCTCGCTCCCCGACCGGAGACTCACTCCCCAACCGGCTCGCTCCCCGACCGGCGGCAGGCTCGCCTACAGCACCTGCTCTCCACCGCAGCTTCGCCGCCACACACACAAGCACCGGCCAAACAGCGACACGTTTTCACCAGAGGAAGAGGTAAACACTTAGAAATAACACTCGGGGATGCCTTCTATTACTATATCTAGATAAGTGTAGCAGTACTTATCTGAACTAACGACAGGATCACTGTCACTAGATCGAAAGAAAACGTTGACGTTCACTCGGTGCTATTCACTGACAGTAAAAAGTAAAGTCATTGTATACACTGCTGCGTTGCTAAAATAAAGGAGATAAATGAAGGAGATAAATGAAGAAGACTTCCCCACAATCTTGACAATTCCTCATTTGCCCTCTCACGTCTGGTAGGTTCGTAATTATTCGGCTGCTGGCCTTTCCTCCTCTTCCACATCCCAGTCAGTCACCGTAGTTCTAGTGCTAGGCTGAGACTTCACTCCCCACGATGACGTCATCGCCGAATTCACTTCATAAACCCGCGAACACCAAAAATGACCAAAAACTAACTTTTAACACTATTTGGAGACATTTTTAAAAATGATATACATATCTTGAGTGTTTTTTGTACCCAATAATCAACAGTGGTGGTTAACTTGCAACATGGGCTTTAAAATAACTTGAACCTGGTGTAATTTGCCCTTAGTCTCACTGACTGGACTGGGAAATGAATGGAACAAAAGTTCTATTACTGGGGAAATGTCGCCATTCATTCTGTGAACTCTCTGTAACTAAAAAAATAGAAAAAAGTATATAGAAAGTTCATTTTTTTAGGAGGCATAAATGGAAATGAGTCATCCTCAACATTGGTTGTGTTCTGGTTTTAGAATGATGAAAATAATTGGGGAACAATTACATACAAAACAGGATGTCTGCTCGATTATGTTTTTCACAAATGATGTATATATTCAGGCATTCTAAAGTCAAATGGCTTGAAAGGACCCAGGTTTGGTTTCAGTGTCCCACAAAACTGGAGTAACCCATTAAGTAGCATTTATTTTGCTGGTGTGGGTGGGACTCTGGTGGGAACCGTACAGTATATACTTCGGTTTGGATCCATTCCATAATTTAATTGACCTCTACTAAATTTGACACATTTTCCTCCTGTACTCTGTATTTGTCACCAAGCACATCAGAACACACACATTTTCTTTGTCTTTGACCAGGTCCGAGTACCTAAAATGAATGGCTGCCCATAATAACGTCAGTATTAGATGTCAACTTATCAAGACAGTCAACCAAACCACATCAGTGAAATAAACAGACAGATGATGTGAACACAAGCCAATCTACCCTCAGCACACACACACACACATCCATCTGCAGAGCCCCCTTTTTTGCCCAGATTAGCATCAGACAAGAGAGCACGCTTTGAAGATTCTGTCTCAAAACGTGATTAGCCGGGAGCCAACCATGTTAGCAAACGGGGACTTATTAGCCAGTGTCCACAGTGACCAGAGAGACAGAGGGAGGCAGAGAAGTCATTCATCAAAGATTTGTTTTCACCCTGATTAGGAAACAAGCACAGTAATGGTGTTAACATCCCACTGACCTTTGTCTCATCACCCAGTTTAACATGTTACAGAATGCTACAACCATCCTTTATTCAAGCGTTGTAAGTTCAAAAAAAGGTAGAACAAAGAGATCTGAAGGGATTGTTTATGATTGATTTTTCTGCTTGTTCCAAGTTGGACCGTGCAATCGATGATTTACCTCTCCAGCTTAGGTTAGGGGGATACAGCCTGGCTCTTTTTCACCGAGGAGTACCATCCATTCTTTAACAGACACTCTAGCATGGATCATGTAAACTGTATAATGCTCACTGGTGAATTAATAACACATGCAAAACTGGTCACATCTGTAAAACTGCCAATTAAATACCTATTCAATTATTGTGGAGAACAGTAATATACGTAATTACAGGGTGCAAGCCAATGTAAATGTGGAAAACATAGTAACAGTGTAGATATTGCAAATAATTTGAGAATTTATTTCACAAAAAACAACATATGCAATCACAATGTAATGCAAACATTTTAAAATATTGTATACTTATTATTAATATGGCATACAAAAGAGTAAGGGATAATGTGGTGAGCTATTTATAATTTCAACAACTGTAATTATTTTATTTTTATATATGCTTTACCATTCTTTTATTGGATATTTCCATCTGATCTTATGGCCATAGTTTTTCAGTGACAGTACTTAAGGCAAAAAATTGATAACCATGGAAACAATAAGCATAAAAGGGATTACAGTGGAAGCCTGGAGTATGAGGGCTGTCACATATTCCTGTTTTCACTACAGTAATTACAGTGTATAGCGTATGCAGGCTGTAATGCTGTTGTTACACTTAGTAGTACCCAGTAAGTAATTCATTGGTAAACGATCGATGACTTGATTTGATTTTTTGATTTACCTCTCCAGGTTAGGTTAGGAGGATCCAGCCTGGCTCTTTTTAATGGAGTACCATGCATTCTTTAACAAATCAACACTGTAGCATGGATCAATTAAACTGTGTAATGCTCACTTGTGAATTAGTAACACATTTAAACTGGTCACATTTGGAAAATTGCCAATTATTGGGAGGAAACCTCGGGGAAGACCCGGGACTAGGTGGAGGGATTATATCTCCAACCTGGCCTGGGAACGACTCAGGATCCCCCAGTCGGAGCTGGTTAATGTGGCTCAGGAAAGGGAAGTTTGGGGTCCCCTGCTGGAGATGGATGAGGGGCCATGCAATCTGTCAGTTACCCTGAAAACTCTTGTTCTTCAAACAATTCTATTTCAATGGAAATATTGAATTATCTATAGTCATTGGTAAATTGAAAAGGAAATGTATATTTTAGGACTAGAAATAAATATGTTTAAAATATGTTTCTTTCAAACCTTAAGATAGGGCTGGTCAATATATCAATATTATATTGCCATCAATGCGGCTAGATATTGTTTTAAATTGTGGATATCGTAATATTGTGACATGACACAAGTGTTGTCTTTTCCTGGTTTTAAACGTGGCATTAGACTAAAGGGATGTCATTTCCTTAATGATTTCTTATCAAACATCTCACTTGTATGTTAATATTTTGTGAAAGCACCAATAGTCAACCCTACAATATAGCCACAATATCGATGTATTTGGTCAAAAATATTGTGATATTTGATTTTCTCCATATTGCCCAGCTCTACCTTAGGATAGATAGTTTGGCACCAAAAACCCTGAGAGATCTCATTGAACTCAACAAGACCAACAGCTAAATAAACACCATAATGTATGCATGGACACTACATTTACATGAAGAGGCACCTCTACCTCTACTCTCCTCTCCAGTGTCAGACTGGAGTGGGATACAGCTGCTGTTTGAGGGAATGTGTTTGTGTGTGTGGGGGAGGGGGGGATGATTTATACCAAGAAGCTACTTGCTGCTGTCCCCTCTGTCCTGAGACAGACACTATCTAGCTCTTTGTCTACGGTCCTTTAACCCCAGGCACCACCGCCAGCCATGTCCAGCTCCATCAGACTGAAGAGCCTGGCACGTGCCCCCAGCGACTGCTGCTATGTCACAGCATCTGAGCTACAGGGATCTCAGGAGTGAGAGATAATTGGTCACTTCATGGCAGTGGGTCTGCCTCAGCCACTCTCTTCAGAAGAGGTTGGCACTGTCATGAAGGCATCATTACAGTGAGAGATTTGACCCAGGTAGCTGCACTGAGGCAGATACAAAGATGTGCTCCTTGCTTTGACCTCAGATTTATTTAAAAGTCAGTCTGGCTTCTTAATGCTCCTCTTTTCAAGCAATATTACTTTAGGTTCTTGTGTCCTTAAAGAGGTTGTTCACTTGTCAACCCATTGCTTCTGCTGCTGGAAACGTGTTTCATGACAGTAAATAACTGTCTGTACCCTAGAACTGAAACAAATAGTAGCATAGTAAAAAAAATATCACAGAAGTTTAGACTGCTGGTTGGGCAACTGTTGGAACAAGGCAGCACAAGGTGAAAATACTAAAATTTGAATGTCAGCAAACAGTTTCTCATTTGCAGCTGAGACCGAGAAACATTTGCATTATTATGGAGTCGGGTTTCTGGTGACTTTACCAGTGTAAGTCACACTCTCCTTTTAGCTCTGTTTTTGGCTAGTTGCTAACTTAGCCTGTTAGCCTGCTGTTTGGCACTGGGCAGGTAGTGTACTACAGGTGTCTCAGGTTGATGATAGCAGAGTTGTTTGTCAGAAAAACCCCAACAATGATCCAAAACAGAAGAAAAAACGGTACTATGAACTCTTATGGCTTCACTCACATAATTTTCTTCCTGGTTTTCCATATGGTGAGTCACTTACACAACCAAAGCGTAGACAGGCTGCTCAAAGAGACCATGGTCGTGATTGTGACATGTCTCCCTCAAACAAGCTGCTCAAAAGTGAGCTGTAAACCTGCAGCCTCCAGGGAGATTTCTATGAGAAAGGATGCTTGACAGCGGCTAGCACCAGCCAGACTTTAGTTCCACTCCAGGGATGGACTTGCCTTTCCATGTCAGTGTAAATGTAATTTTGACTCAGCTAAAGCACCTCAGGTACCTCGTCGCCTCAGATCCCGGATTAAGGTGTGAGAGTGAAAGTCAGAGAGAGACCGCAACAAAGAGACAACATGATAAATGAAATCAGTGTGAAACAATCTGGCGCTATACTGTATGCTTGAATGCATATGTGCTGGCATGTACGTGTGCATACTTTAGAGGTGCTGTATCACCTGTAATGTGTCCCGTATGACCACTATACAAAGACAATTCACTGCTTTCCTCCATCCACACAATACATATACCACTGAGCCAATATTTTCACCTTCAGATCTCAAAACCTGTTTAAGCACCACACAAGTATGAAAGTTCCATAAACCTGAATATATGGCTGATTTCCAAAAAGGATATGGGTGTTAATCTCCAAAGCAAGAGCTGGGGAAAGAGAGGAGGAAAAGCGGGACTAGAGCAAGACTGAGACCTGCTGTTTTACGGCACCGTGGTCACCGTGTTAGCTGCTGGTTGGAAATCGGCAGAGTTTCCCTTTAATACCACTGTAACGCTAGCACAAGCTAGCCAGCCTTGGTTGGCAAGGGGCTAACAAATGCTGAACAGGCAACTAACATGTTCCAACTGACTTACATAAAGTGAGAACCCACAGTGAGAAGGTCAAAAGAGGGTCAAAACATGGACAAAACCCTAAAACACGTTCACATTCCCTACTTTATCATCTATTTTAAAATAAATGGGACCATACTTGAACATGAATGAACATCATGCTGTATTGAAGGAGAAATGAAATTAGCGATTGAGGCCATAAAGCCATTATAAAATATGTTTGGTGATGTAATAAATCATTTTCTGACAGACTTGTATACAACCAGATTTTGTTTTGCAAGCAGCGTCATACCCTAATGGAAATTAGATAGAATGCTGTATCAAGGCACTTCCACGTTGGCTTCACTTTGGGGACAAGCAGAACTTTCCAAAAATATCAAAAACTAAAGTCATGAACTTTTGGCGACATCTGAGGTCGATAATGTCCTCCTAGATCCATTCTATATGTTTAAATTGTATAATTTTGTCATCCTGATTGTGCTGAATGTAACTGTACGATTCTGAACACGCAATCTATTATGTTTTTCCCTTAATGGTACCTGCTCAACCCCCCCGTCCTCCTTTTTCCACTGCAGATTAGCCGTGGCTGGTTGTCATTGCATTAGTTTCAAAAACTAATTGTCTGGCTAAACTACTTTTTCAGGACAAAAAGCAGAAATTATTAATTATTTTGACTAATAGTTAAGATCAGAGGAACAAACAGGAAACTGCCGCGACTTAAAACGACACACACACAGAACGTCGAAGGTGTGTTGTTCTAGATTCTCGGCATGTGGCTGTTGCCACAGCCAAAATACAAATTAGTTTCAAAAACTAATTGTCTGGCTAAACTACTTTTTCAGGACAAAAAGCAGAAATTATTAATTATTTTGACTAATAGTTAAGATCAGAGGAACAAACAGATGAGTTTAGTCAGGAATGAAAGGGAGCAATTGTATTTGCAAAGAGCGTTGTAAGGAATCCAATCCATATTTTTGTGGTAATTTGGTTAAAAAGAAATCCATATTTCAGACTTTTTTTAAAGGCGTCAAATTTGACTCAAGGACAACAGGAGGATTAAAGGGATTTGGGGATTTTTTTAGTAATGATACAGGGTGTTGTATGCTGTAAAGATTGTAAAGCTTGAGGCAAATTAGTGATTTGTGATATTGGGCTATAAAACAAATTGTCTTGACTTCTAAGCGAAGTTCCCCCTCTTTGGTTGTACATCCAATTTACTGGTGGACGTGAAACGTTTAAAGATTCCCTATAGGCTGGTAAGAGTGGAGATCGGTGAAACCTATTTCATGTTTAGTAGTAACAGCTATATGTTCTATTGAAGGCGCCAACATTTTGTGTTGATACAGGACAAATGGGTCAGACAGTCTACACTAGTAAAAGCTAGATTATGCCTTTTTGTTTAATCTAATCCAATTTTTGTCCTACAATAAAGCCTGGAAGTTAATCAGCACTCTTTGCTATATATGTTAAACTTGTTTTGCCATTCATTGATAAAAAATGGCATTGGACCACCGCAATTCATAGTGACAGCATTATCTTTTAATCATCTCAATTTAGTTTGCACAAATGCCTAATTTATGCAGATTTTGCAGTGATTATAGGCAATGCCAGTAGCTTAAAAAACATGTTCTTGTGAAATATGTGCAGATGTCCAACGATGAACTGACTGTTGACTGTTAACATGTTTCTGGTACCAGCCATCTTATAAAGGGGACAGACAGAGAGCTATTGGAAATGAGACTTTTATTCCCAACCGTGATTTTGAAGGAATGAGATCTTACTTTTTCAATAATGTATTTCATATGGCTTTTTATAATGTGTTTACTGTTACTGAGTGGCTGACACTATTTATATTTACATGTTCAAGTTTCTTGATCCAGGCTACATTTCACAGTCTGATCCAATATTAGGATAAACCCCTTGAGATGTATCATCTCATTTCCAACATACATACAATGAAACAACATACTAACAAAAACAGTAATTTCCCCACTGGGGATCAATAAAACAGTATACATTAAATTAAAATTAAATTACATGATTCTAAAAGGCTCTTTTAAGAGAAAGAGCAGGCATGCTCAGGAAAGCAACTTTAAAAATGAAATAAAATTAAATGACTTTTAGTTTTTTTTTTCTTTAGTTTTTTAGATTTTAGTTATTAAAATTCACCAAGGGAGCAATTGGCAGGATGTGTCCTCACCTCCCCTCCTCATTGAGCAGCAGATATTTAAAGGCCTTTCCATTGATTGCAGCAGTTCCCTATCTCCACAGCAGAACAACATTCCACCTTATCTCCATGACCTTCCATATACAGCCCTCAGTCCCCGGTCCCAGGGCAGGGGGGGAGAGAGAGAGAGAGAGAGAGTGAGAGAGTGAGAGAGAGAGAGAGGTGCACTGGATAACACCCAACTTACTCCTCATCCGATCCCAAACACCATTGACATTTGTTGGCTCCCCATTGGAACCCCAGTTTAGATATATATCTACAAGACCTAACCTAACCGCCATCCATCTCAATCCTCAAAGCCATGATGCACTGCATCTACATCCTTCATGTAGCTCAGAGTAAATTATTTTTAAATCTTTTAATTGGTGCACTCCTAAATCAATTCCTAATAAATCCTAATAAATTTACTTTTTTGCTGTGTTTAACTGTCGCATATCTGCAACTAGTCTCTCCTGATTTAAATATAGCTCAGCTTAAATTCTTTCAGGAAGACCTGATATAATCAATGTTCTCTTCCTGGAATGGAATGAGCTGGTGGAGGGGTTCACCGTCCTGCTTAACCAATCAGAATAGTACACAAATGGCAAGGGCCAATCACAGAGTCACAACCCTGCTTTAAAAAAATCTGTTTCTCCCTTTACTATTCAACGTTGTTTCAGGCAAAGAGTGCAACCCCCCCCCAACCTCCAGTCATCTACTCCAGCTGACCGGTCCGGAGCCTCCTTCGGTCTGGTCTTTGGGCTCCTTCGTCACCACCGCTGGTGTCTAGATTCCATCGGGGGTCTGATGATTCTCTACCCCTATATAGATATACGAAATATTCGTATAGTGACAGAGTCTAATCGCCAAAGACTTTGTACATTTTATTGAGCTGTACAATAAACCTCCTTTGCATATCTGCAAACACATCTTTCCTGATTGAAACTGGAGCTCCTTCCAAAACTAAGTACCCTCCAGGGGCTGCAGGACCCAGATACATACCCCAAACAGCCCACTTTGTGTCAATCAATGCTCCCGGGGGGGACGAGATTCTTGTCAGTGTAACTATGGTAAGCCATTCTATCCATATAGTGGCTATTTGTTGTGGCCTGCTCACTAGCCAGAGGCTCCTGAGAAAGCTAGCACTGTGACCTGACAACGGGGGAGATATTTCTAGCGTGGAATGTGGATGCGGGTCTTTAGAATTATCAGTTAGAATAATTTATATTTTTTTAAATCAAACGAGTTAAGTTTGTGATTCTACTTATTCTACTTTATTTAAGTTTTTAAACAATATGTCTATGTATTTACTTTCTGTAATTTCCTGTATTTATAGACATTTCATTATCAGTGGCGGAGTCGCCACTCCCAAGCTGGATACAAACAGCCGTCACACACAGGAGGCATTCACAGTAAACAAGGCTTATTCTGTGTTACTGTTTGTAATTTTATCTCATTGATAACAGCCTTACTGTTTTCTGGTCACTCTATCTGCTGCTAGTTCACATTAAAAGTTCTTTTGGCAAAACACATGATGGCTTTTATTGTGAAGAAGTCACAGGAAACACATGTATATTTCACCGTGGTTAGCACTGACGGTGATTTTTCATCTAAAATACGTTTACAAAACAAGTAAACAGTTATGTTTGCCACTTTTTTGTCAGCATCATCAAGTGATAAATGGAACAAGGAGCCGCCAGTTTGTTTAGTTGCACTGCAAATTATTTGGTTCTTACCAAGATAAAAAAACAACTTAGATTTAGAAGTGTTGAAGTGATAATGTATCTTGTTTTAAGAGTGAATTTCATATTTTAAGTGTTCAACTTTACACTATAATCTTAAATTAAGCAAGTTTGTCAAGGTAAATGATCTTGTTGCATGGACAGATAATTTCACTTGTTTTGAGTACTTTTTCCTTCAGATTTATTGTTTTCATCTTGTTTTTAGACACCCTGTTTTTGCATTGTGCACTGTAAACGGACACAGTTGCCTTCCTGTGGTAGACCTATGGTTCATATTAGAGAACAGATGAAAGAGAGGAAACATGAAAAGACAGAAACATAAAACTAGGCAAAACCCCACATTCTGCTTCATGATGAATCAAGTTGAAGGAGCTGATGTTATTGCATTTGAAACTGAACATTGCACGATTCTTCACGTAACAAATAAAGGTGATCGATTGGTATTTAGCTAAGATGTGGTAATATGTAAACAAAAAACCTACAGGATTTTACCCTGCCCCAAATTTGACCCTGTTTATAGGGCTAATGCTTTAATTGACCCAAATAAATGAGAACATCAGCGATGCTACAGCACCGCTGAGTGATGATAACCAAAGTCCTGCACTTGCAGGGGGAGGAGAGCAGCCTTGAAAATCCCATTCAAATAAGTACTGAATAAGGAAATCCATGAGAAGGCCTGGACTGCATAAGAATGAGAGCATTAGGATAAATAGAGAACCAAGATACTTTTTAGAGGACAGATTTCTAAAGCAGGGTAAACTAAAGTCTGCAAAGAAGACCAACAAAGAGAAGGAATAAAGTTCTTTGTCATATTATATTCTGATGTTTGTCTTCACCTGTATCTAACCTAGTACATTTACAGTGCTTAGTCACAATTAGTAGTACCATGTGAGGCAAGGGCACACCTTCCACTGTGTGGTTTGCACGAGTGTGTGTTATTATGTTAATTGTGTGTTTACCGCTGCGGTGCAACGACAGAATGTAGTGTTTTTCTCTGCTACATTATTCATGGGCTCGAGGAGAGACTTGGCTCCATGTTTGGCACAGGCTTGTTTTGTTTAGCGTCCCCTGTTACACGGGCCCTATCCACCCCCACTTCTCACATTATAAATTCTTAATCGACGCCCGCACTCGCTCAAAAAACCCAAATCTTGCTGGCTCTTCTACCGCGCCGCAGGCGTGAGGAGCTGGAAACAAGTTCAGGTGGATCTCCGCTTTGTCCTCACGCTCTGTGTACAGGAACATACAACGCTGATTAATAGAGATAATCAGATAACGGCTTTTAATGAATAAATTATGACTGTCTGGATCAGGAGGAACTGGATTTTCCCCCAGGAGGTAAAAAAAAGGTTGAATGTTTTCTTAAACACCAGTCTTTGCTTCCTTCATATTCAGAAGCCATGATAGTAAAACAATGAGCTTAATGTGAACTTGTGTAAAAGACATCCATGATCCAGTCCAAATTTGTCCACCTATTTTTAGCTTTGAATGTGATTCTTATACATGCTGACTTACACATACACTGACATAAATCAAATCACTATGGAGAGAACATCATCCAGGTCACTGAGGTAAACTAAAACAGTCACTCACCCAGGGCGAGAATAATAATTTGAAAAAGCATTCACCACAACAACAATATTGATTGAGGCTGCAAACACAAATTGGGTTCTGATATGGTACTAAGATTAGGAAGGTGCTGAGCTGAAAATTAATGCAGCAACAAGTTAAAGCTACATCATCTGGAGCCAATTGTCTTAATTGAAAAGCTATCTCGAGTGCAGATATCTACTAGGTTGTATGGAAAAAACATCTAGACTACATCAAGAGTGTTACCGGAGTGCACAGATGTAAGGTGAGCATTGGAGTGGAGCCGGAGAGCCGCTGGTTGGTAGGACAGGTGGACAGAAGGGCAGTGGTGGGTTAACTGATTTTTATTGAACCATTAAATCCCCAGTGCCAAATGCAATTTGAGGTTTTTTGTCGTTTTGCTGTCATTAACTGCTAACGACCCCCCCCTCGTCGCTCGGGGGCCTGTCCTGATAAAAATAGAGTGGAGGGACAAGGGCGAATCAGAACACCGCATTCAATCTGTGCAATTATGGTGCCGTTAACATTAGCCCATCTGATTTCTTAATGTCAAAGCAAACAGATGCATCACTCAGGGAGCTTTCCAAATCTCATCAGAGAGGAGACACAGGTGGAGAGCCAAAGCCAAACACCACAGCGAGGAAGCGACGAGTGAAAGACGGAGTAATAGACATTGAGGAAGCGCTAGGGAGCGATAGAGTCTTGATGAGAGTGGACGGAGTGCGTGTTTGTTTGGGATTGTGTGTTTGTGTGCACAACCATGCATGTGTAAAGCTCAGAGGATAAGTGCACATTAAGTGACAGGGACAGGGACAGGCTGCATCACCATAAAATGTAATCTATTAAAGCCTCTCCCAGACAAGATCGCTACATCTAAATTCATCTCAGTCTGTCAGGCCCTGTTCTATTTCCAATGCTGCGCCACTATGATGGGATGTGACAGTACATGTCCTAAGGAATGAGGAAATAAGAGATCTCCATGTCATATAGCCGTGTCACTTTCATACAGCTGCTTGCCCCATTAAGACACAGAGCAGCTGGTGAAACCCTAAACAATGAGCAGAGAATTAAAACACTGCATTATGGACTTTTATATACCGGTACATACATATAAAAGGGTTCATTTTTTGTAGCAATGGCTAGTTCCTACTGCAGTAAGCCAGTTAGCCGGACATGCTAACAATTGTAGCTTAAGGAAGTCTCGCATTGCCAGACCTTCCTCCACAGCACTCTGGAGAAAGGTCTGGCTAGTCCACACAGCATTCTGAGATGGGAAAAGGCCCAAATATATGCCAAATCTCAAACCAGTGGGGCCATTCTCTTCTATAAAATGGTAGAAACCTATCTTGTCCGCTATGTATCTTTGATCACATACTAGACTAGTTTGACTGGGGGGATGACTATCTTTCCCACTAAACTCTTTGGTCACGTTGTCGCCTATAATTGGCATACTGCTTGCCTTCACTTCCAAAACAAAGAGAGGAGGCACGACGGCAGAAATGAGCAAAAACGCGATGAATTATGGACATCAAGTGGATAAATCTGGGATGTAACAGTTTGGATATAATGCTCAACGACCCTGAAAAAGGCACAAGTTCCAGGCTGGATAGAAAATAATCTGTAGAGGCTAGAAAGACCCTCCATAACCGCTAACTCGTTAGCTTTTAGCCACAACAATCGGTAAGTTTCTATCTTTTATGGTTATTAAATGATTAAACTATGAATCAGAGGTGCTGTTTTTGCTCGTGGACGAGCCTCTCGGGTCCACAGGGTTACAGCAGCTACAAGGAGTTCTAACTGGTTATGCAAAATTCTCAATTGAATACTGATGCCTCTATATGATAAGCATAAGCATATGGGACCATCAGCGAGAATGTTTCTATTTCTATAAGTTTCACAGTGAGCACATTAGTCTGTATGTATGTATGCTTTATGTCATTCCCCCTCTCCTCCCTTTCACGTCTTCAGCTGTGCTTTCATAAAATGCCCCAAAAATAATCTTTAAAAAAAAATAAAAAGAGACAGTGATAGAGCCCTTGCCAAAACACAAGTCAACCTTGGTCGGTCATTCAACAGATGGAAAGAACTGCGGGGTTGGAAAGTATACAAAACCAATCCTGAACTGGTCCTCTTCCTCCTAAAAAGGTATGTAATATGTCTAATAATGCATATTATATCTTGGAATGACTAAGGCTGTATTCGACTAAAGAAAATCTACTGAAATTCTATCTACTCTTCAACCAATCGATTGGTTGATGGGGAAACACATCTGCAACTTAATTGTCCACCGTGTAATTAGTGTACTCTATCTGGTAGCATTGTGTCCATCAAAGGTTTTTAGCGTGCTCCCAGCTGGGTGTTCAAGAGTGCCTAGCTTTTTCAGCTGGGAAACAAAATGCTTTGGTGGAAAGACAACCTTATGAAAGTAGCCCTAGCGACTGTCCAACATGAGAATGTAGTTGTCAAGAACATATTGACCAACCGACCTGGAGACGTTAGCCCTAGACAAACATTAGTAGGGAATTTAGCTTTCTCAACAAATTGACTATTACTGAGCAACTGAAGTTAGAAGGCTTACAAGTAACCTAAGTGTATGAAGTAAAACAAAGTTGTGTTTTTCCATGTTTATACTATAATATAATCATGGTTTATACCATGATTATATTATAGCTATTAATCTTATATAGCCACAAATAGATTACCTAATCGCTATGCATCCTGCAAACAGCTGTATTTAAAAATAGTATTAAAAATAAGTTGCGTTGCGTGTTTCTTTCACTCGCCTCCAAAACCCATGCTAGCCAGATCAAGATCTTGGCGAGCCGAGGCGCTGGTGCTCACAAAAACACTAGAGTCCGACCGATATGTTGATGGGCCGATATTATCAGCCGATATTAAGCATTACACAAACTATCGGTATTGGCATTTATAATGGCTGATAAAAAATTAAGAAAATATTAATTCATCAGAATCATCTATAATGACAAATAAATGATTCTGATAAAGGAATATTTAAAAATAAAATAAAAACGGACAGTCAACCATTTTGTGAGTGTTGATGTAGCATAGTTTGTCCACCAGAGGGCGCTCATTATTTTTGTTATTGTGTTCTTGTTCAAAGGACTTTTGTATTTTTATAAATTTCATTGGTGTTCCTCTGTTCTGTTGTGACAATAAAACAAATTATTATCATATTATTTTAGTGAGAACGCAAATAACTAATGTTAGGGAAATCTGTTTGTTTTGTTACGCCTTTCTGGATTTCTAAATATATATTGACTGATATATCAGCATCAGATTTTTTATTAACCAAATATTTGTATCGGTGTCAGCCTTAAAAATCTTTTATCGGTTGGTTGCTTTTGACTACAGGAATCACAAAAATAAACACAAAATGAAAGTTTGTTGTAGTTGCTTTCAGTCTCCTCTGGCTTCTATTTCCTTGTGATCTCACATATCATGAAGATGCACCTCTACTCACATAATCACCCAGGTCTCATCAAATGTCCCCCCTAAAATGGAAAGTACAACTGCAAAGAAAGCTGTTATCTAAAAGAGCAGCAGGCAGGAGCCTTCCTTTTTTGCACCATCTCTCACTGCTCACCTTCTCCCCTTCCTATCGCCTTCTTTCAATGCTTCCTGCTCAGTCAATCTGCCAAGGCTCAGAGTGCCTTGAGACAATGCACCAATCATTGCACAGGGAGCGGGCTCTTGCCTCCTCTCCGGCTGGAGTCCGGTGGGATTGGCTGCTGCCTCGTGTTCCGGGCTTTCCAGACAACAGCCAGATCCTCGGACCACCTCAGCTGCCAGGACCAAAGAGCTTTAATGGTCTGAACCAGAGCCAGGGACACACAGGCACGGAAAGACATGGAAAATCCACAGTGCATGGGGGAGGGGAGGGGGGGAGGGGGGAATCACAATTTCTGTATTTTTTAGAAGTGTGTTGAAGGCGATCTGTCATCCACAATAATCTTCCCATTTAAATTCAAATGGAGAAGATATTTATAGGATGGGCATGTCCTTCAGAATCTTACTTGTGAAGAGTGTGTGTTGTGTTAATGTATTGCTGGTCCAGGTTTATTCAGGTTATTGTGCAGGATGACTCAGCAGTGGAATATTTTACTCTGTTGTGGTACAAAATACATCTTGGCATATGTGGTAGTAATGGCAACCTGAGCTTTCAAAAGATAAAAAAAATAATATAAAAAAATTGACTCTCTCCTGCCTTCAGTCATGCTTTATGTATGTCTACCTCTGTCTGTATCTCTCACCCTGTATCTTCCTCTCAGTCCTCCACATGTATAATAACCCTCACCTCTTCTCTGCCTTTTGGTGTCTTTGCTCTATACGCCCATCATTTTCTCATTTTTGCCTGATGCACTCTCCTTCCTCTCCACCACATGGCTCCTCTTTTCTCTACGCTGTCACCTGCTTTTTGTCTAAGCAAGGGGAGGCTTTTAGTACCTTATCAAACTCTCATGAATTATGAACGTCCACTGTCCAGTGGCCTGACAGAAACACATCTCAGTGTCTGCCTGCCTCTCAGTTGAAGCAGCTCAGAGAGAAGAGGTACCGCAATCCAGTCAGAAACACCTTGTTCTGTAGACCATTGGGATGAATTATTAAAACCGTTGTGACCTCCACCCGCCCCTCAAACTTGTGCGTGACGCATGCAGATGGAATTATTTTGTGCTTTTAATTTCAAGCAAAAGTTTAAGTATGAAACAAAAATCACTAACTCAAATGCTTCCAAACTCTTTGTTAGAATTGTAAACAAAGAGTTTGAAAGTGCAAACGAGAAAGCTGGGAACGTAATGGAGAGAGCAAAAGACAGAAAAGAGGAAAGAAGCAGAGGGAACTGTAAACAATGTTATCAAACAAATTAAAGACCAATAGCTTACAACTACACAAGTGTTTTGTCTTTAAAGGTCTCATGGCATGAAAATTACACTTTATGAGGCTTTTTACCTCCCCTTTTTTCTGCTTTGCCCACCCAGAGAATTTGGCCCACCCATGAGAAAGAGACATCATGGCTTTCAAATAAGAAAAGTGACAGTTGGTAAAGGCCACACCCCTCCCCCCCCCCCCAACAGACACAGTATTAGGGGACCACTTAGATATAAAAGAGACTTCAGATACAGTATTAGGGGACCACTAAGGTCCATATAAAAAGAGACTTCAGATACAGTATTAGGGGACCACTAAGGTCTATAAGAGACTTTAGATACAGTATTAGGGGACCACTAAGGACTATATAAAAGAGACTTCAGATACAGTATTAGGGGACCACTAAGGTTTATATAAAGAGACTTCAGATACAGTATTAGGGGACCACTAAGGTCTATATAAAACCATCTAAAGAGCACCATGTCATGGGCCCTTTACCTTTGAAAAAAAAAGCACCAATATAATCCCATAGCAGATCACCCATCCATCCATCCATCCATCTTCATCCGCTTATCCGGAGTCGGGTCGCGGGGGGCAGCAGCTCCAGTAGGGGACCCCAAACTTCCCTTTCCCGAGCCACATCAACCAGCTCCGACTGGGGGATCCCGAGGCGTTCCCAGGCCAGGTTGGAGATATAATCTCTCCACCTAGTCCTGGGTCTTCCCGAGGCCTCCTCCCAGCTTGGACGTGCCTGGAACACCTCCCTAGGGAGGCGCCCAGGAGGCATCCTTACCAGATGCCCGAACCACCTCAACTGGCTCCTTTCGACGCGAAGGAGCAGCGGCTCTACTCCGAGCTCCTCTCGGATGACTGAGCTTCTCACCCTATCTCTAAGGGAGACGCCAGCCACCCTCCTGAGGAAACCCATTTCGGCCGCTTGTACCCTGGATCTCGTTCATTCGGTCATGACCCAGCCTTCATGACCATAGGTGAGGGTAGGAACGAAAATTGCCCGGTAAATCGAGAGCTTTGCCTTCTGGCTCAGCTCTCTTTTCGTCACAACGGTGCGATACACAGAATGTAATACCGCACCGGCTGCTCCGATTCTCCGACCAATCTCACGCTCCATAGTCCCCTCACTCGCGAACAAGACCCCAAGGTACTTAAACTCCTTCACTTGGGGTAAGGACTCACTCCCTACCTGAAGAAAGCACTCCATCGGTTTCCTGCTGAGAACCATGGCCTCAGATTTAGAGGTGCTGATCCTCATCCCAGCCGCTTCACACTCGGCGGCGAACCGATCCAGTGAGTGCTGAAGGTCACAGACCGATGATGCCATCAGGACCACATCATCTGCAAAAAGCAGCGACGAGATCCCGAGCCCACCGAACTGCAACCCCTCCCCGCCCGACTACGCCTCGATATCCTGTCCATAAATATTACAAACAGGATTGGTGACAAAGCGCAGCCTGGCGGAGGCCAACCCTCACCTGAACGAGTCCGACTTACTGCCGAGAACCCGGACACAGCTCTCGCTTTGGTCATACAGAGATTGGATGGCCCTGAGAAGGGACCCCCTCACCCCATACTCCCGCAGCACCTCTCACAATTTCTCCCGGGGGACCCGGTCATACGCCTTCTCCAGATCCACAAAACACATGCAGACTGGTTGGGCATACTCCCAGGCCCCCTCCAAGATCCTTGCGAGAGTGAAGATCTGATCCGTTGTTCCACGGCCAGGACGGAATCCGCATTGTTCCTCTTCAATCCGAGGTTCGACTATCGGCCGAACCCTCCTTTCCAGTACCTTGGAGTAGACTTTACCAGGGAGGCTGAGAAGTGTGATACCCCTATAATTGGCACACACCCTCTGGTCCCCCTTTTTAAAGAGGGGAACCACCACCCCGGTCTGCCACTCCTTAGGCACTGTCCCAGACTTCCACGCAATGTTGAAGAGGCGTGTCAACCAAGACATCCCCTCCACACCCAGAGCTTTCAGCATTTCTGGACGGATCTCATCAATCCCTGGGGCTTTGCCGCTGTGGAGTTGTTTTACTACCTCAGTGACTTCCACCAGGGAAATTGACGACAATCCCCCATCATCCTCCAGCTCTGCCTCTACCACAGAGGGCGTGCCAGTTGGATTTAGGAGTTCCTCAAAGTGCTCCTTCCACCGCTCTATTACCTCCCCAGTTAAGGTCAACAACATCCCATCCTTGCTGTAAACAGCTTGGATGATTCCTCGCTTCCCCCTCCTGAGGTGGCGAACGGTTTTCCAGAAGCACCTTGGTGCCGACCGAAAGTCCTTCTCCATGTCTTCTCCGAACTTCTCCCACACCCGCTGCTTTGCCTCTGTCACGGCAGAGGCTGCAGCCCTCCGCTGGCCAAACCTCAACCCAAACAGACTGCCTCCCAGAGTTGGCCAAAAGAAGTGCCGCAGAACACACCGACGGCAGCTGATTGGACGAGTGCGCCACGTCTGTCTGGTTTCTCTGGAAATTCAAAGCCAATCTGTCATGGCGGCTTGTTCAGAATACCATCTCATAATTTACTAAAATAGTTCACCGATGCGTGTTTCTGAAAACATTTTAAGGCCATGCAGTTGTTGAATCTGTCTCCATTTCAGATCGACAAGGGTCAATTTAAAAGATGTGTCAGATTTTGAGAGACTCTAGTCACGCTCATCCCGTTCCTCGTTTTCTGATTTTAATATGAAACTACAGTGCCTTGCGAAAGTATTCGGCCCCCTTGAACTTTTCAACCTTTTGACACATTTCAGGCTTCAAACATAAAGATATAAAATTGTTATTTTTTGTGAAGAATCACCAACAAGTGGGACACAATTGTGAAGTGGAACGAAATCTATTGGATATTTTAAACTTTTTTAGCAAATAAAAAACTGAAAAGTGGTGCGTGCAAAATTATTGGGCCCCCTTGCGTTAAGACTTTGTAGAGCCACCTTTTGCTGCGATTACAGCTGCAAGTCGCTTGGGGTATGTCTCTATCAGTTTTGCACATCGAGAGACTGAAATTCTTACCCATTCTTCCTTGCAAAACAGCTCGAGCTCAGTGAGGTTGGATGGAGAGCGTTTGTGAACAGCAGTTTTCAGCTCTTTCCACAGATTCTCGATTGGATTCAGGTCTGGACTTTGACTTGGCCATTCTAACACCTGGATACGTTTATTTGTGAACCATTCCTTTGTAGATTTTGCTGTATGTTTAGGATCATTGTCTTGTTGGAAGATAAATCTCCGTCCCAGTTTCAGGTCTTTTGCAGATTCCAACAGGTTTTCATCCAGAATGGTCCTGTATTTGGCTGCAACCATCTTCCCCTCAATTTTAACAATCTTCCCTGTCCCTGCTGAAGAAAGGCAGGCGCAAACCATGATGCTGCCACCACCATGTTTGACAGTGGGGATGGTGTGTTGAGGGTGATGAGCTGTGTTGCTTTTTACGCCAAACATATCGTTTTGCATTGTGGCCAAAAAGTTTGATTTTGGTTTCATCTGACCAGAGCACCTTCATCCACATGTTTGGTGTGTCTCCCAGGTGGCTTGTGGCAAACTTTAGACGAGACTTTTTATGGATATCTTTGAGAAATGGCTTTCTTCTTGCCACTCTTCCATAAAGGCCAGATTTGTGCAGTGTACGACTGATTGTTGTCCTATGGACAGACTCTCCCACCTCAGCTGTTCAGTTCATCCAGAGTGATCATGGGCCTCTTGGCTGCATCTTTGATCAGTCTTCTCCTTGTCTGAGCTGAAAGTTTAGAGGGACGGCCAGGTCTTGGTAGATTTGCAGTGGTCTGATACTCCTTCCATTTCAAAATGATCGCTTGCATAGTGCTCCTTGGGATGTTTAAAGCTTGGGAAATCTTTTTGTATCCAAATCCGGCTTTAAACTTCTCCACAACAGTATTACGGACCTGCCTGGTGTGTTCCTTGGTCTTCGTGATGCTCTCTACGCTTTCAACAGAACCCTGAGACTATCACAGAGCAGGTGCATTTATACAGAGACTTGATCACACACAGGTGGAATCTATTTATCACCATCAGTCATTTAGGACAACATTGGATCATTCAGAGATCCTCGCTGAACTTCTGGAGTGAGTTTGCTGCACTGAAAGTAAAGGGGCCGAATAATTTTGCACGCACCACTTTTCAGTTTTTTATTTGCTAAAAAAAGTTTAAAATATCCAATAGATTTCGTTCCACTTCACAATTGTGTCCCACTTGTTGGTGATTCTTCACAAAAAATAACAATTTTATATCTTTATGTTTGAAGCCTGAAATGTGTCAAAAGGTTGAAAAGTTCAAGGGGGCCGAATACTTTCGCAAGGCACTGTATTTTTAGGGAAGGCCTCTAGGGATGACAGCAAATTTTATGGAAATTACATGCCATGCTGACGTTAGCATTTAGCTCAAAGTACTGATGTGCCTAGGTATTGGCAGAGGTGTGTATTGCGTCAACCGTGTGTATGCGCACATGCATTCTCATGCACACGAGATGTAGCACTTGAAGCAGTTTTGATTATTGGATTAATTTTATTACTTGCATGATTTATAAATTTTGGGTTTTTTTTGGGAATCTTTATGGTTGAATTGTAAGTTGCTTTGGATAAAAGTGTCAGCCAAATGAATGTAATGTAAACTTTTTATTTTTTGTTTCTTACGGAGGCTAATCATCCCAGTACAACATGTGTTTTAATGTTTTTTTGTAGCCATGAGTGTTTCATTAATTTTATTTTAGCACTGTATTGTGGAACAATAGTGTGTATCACCAACACACTGAAAAATCAAGCACATTGAGTGCGCATTTTTTGCGCATACTAAATGTTGTCCCTTATTTATCAGAAGCACGTGTTATACGCGTTATCCAGCTATGAGGGCTGTAGCTTACTTTGAAGACACTGACGTCATGTATTCGTAAGCCAATTCCAATTATTTTTAGACTGAATATATCTATCACTAATATACATATATGAGTATTTCCCAACCAGAATTTCATCCTGGCAATGTGAGGAAGGCTGTCAGCTACCTTATGTCATCAAACAGTGGCAGAACAATATTGCTGGAAGCAGCGTGAATGCAAAGTAAGTCTGCTAACGAGATGAGCCGAGCTGCTGGCAAATACATACAGATGATCCCCCGTCTTAGGATTGGAGTCGGGTGCTGTGCATAGAAAGAGTTGAGAGCTCCAGTATGGATTAGTGGGCCTGGGAGTTGCTTATGCTCTTCAGGAGAACACAGAGCGGCGCCACGCTGGATTACACAGCTGGGTAAAAGGTTACACACTTCAATGGGCGTGAGAGAGGGATGAACAGGAAGAACAAGCTCACGGCAGGAACAATAATTAGAGAAGTCTACGTTTCCTCTTTCTGACAGTACAGTCAGACAGGGGTTGCTGTGTAGACTGCACAGGACGGCTACTGGAACACAGACTCTGTTTACGTGGAGAAATGAACCCTTTCCTGGTCCTTACTTTGCAATGTTTCTCTACTTGTGTCACCAAGACAAATTCCTGTGTATGTGTTGTAATTTGGTAATCAGTGTGCGCCAGATTCTGCTTTTAATTAGCAGTGAGAACGAAGTTAATCACAGTGACCTGTTGTTTGACATTGGATGTGATCTGGATTGTTAGCAGATATTGTAGTACCATAGCAGTGCAATTATACTCTTAATGAGCATGGATAATGTAGCAGTATCATACGTACCTGCCATAATAGACGTGGTCAAGACGACATGAGTGGATTATGACTCATGACCAACCAAAACAAAGTCCAGCCTTTGACAGGGGTTGGGCATGTGATTATGTATCTGCAATTAAACACCGGTCAATATGATATGATGGAAACAAATGGATAAATTAAAAGTTAAGGCTGGTGATGTTCTGTATTTTTCTAATGGTCAACAAGTCTAGTGAAAAGACCCAAACCAATAAGTAATGTGTGGCCAAAGCCTGATGCAGTATGTTTTATGTCATAAAGCTCCACTCTTGTCCTATTAAAACACATTAATGAGCCACAGTTTTACACTGGGTGACATGTTCCTTCGTTACCATGAAAACACACACACACAACACACACACACACACTTTCCTTGTTGAGTCAATCCCACATGCTGTTTAATGTGTGCTAGTGTGCCAGAACTGCAGCTGCAAATAGTCCCCAACAAATACAGTACAGTATTGACTGCTGTTTGAGTAAAAAATGCGGTTTGTACAGTGCCAAGCGGTGTTAGGAAATTATTTTGCCTCAATAAAATCAAACTATATAGTTGTGACCCAACGTTAAATATGTACACATTTAATGGGACTGGATGGGCTGAGAGACACAGACAGGCTGGAGAAACTAATGTAATTGTGGATTGGGTTTTTTATGGCATATCTTGAAAAAAAATAAATTGCCAGCCTACGAATCAGAGAGAGCTATTTTTTTACGACGTACTAAATTATATAACTAAAGGTAAACTACGTATCGTAAATTACATCCAATCTTTAATGCAATTTGGGGTGTGCTTTCACAGCTACTTCGTTTGGTGCCGACTTCTCACTTTGAACCAAACCAAACAAAAAGCTACCCATGTCTACAGTCAAGTCCAAACAGCCAAACCTTGGTGCGACGAAAAACGTTGGTCTCGGTCCGGAGCAAATTAAACTATGGTGCATTTTTTTTCTAGTGTGAATGTATTTTTTGGCTGGATCAGACCTTGGAACCAATTACAGGACGTACCGGCGAGCTGTGGTCATGATGTAAGAGTAGAGTAGTTCCTGTAAGGAACAGTTCAGTGACTATGTGTAAATGCACATAATATTCCGTTTTTTGCCCTTATTCCGCAAGACAATATTCCAACTAAGCTGTTTACATGTGTAACTCTTGTGACTTAAGGCATTAACAAAAATATCACAATAACTACAGTGCCTTGTGAAAGTATTCGGGCCCCCTTGAACTTTTCAACCTTTTGACACATTTCAGGCTTCAAACATAAAGATATAACATTTTTATTTTTTGTGAAGAATCACCAACAAGTGGGACACAATTTTGAAGTGGAACGAAATCTATTGGATATTTTAAACTTTTTTAGCAAATAAAAAACTGATGCTGATGGTGCGTGCAAAATTATTCGGCCCCCTTGCGTTAATACTTTGTAGAGCCACCTTTTGCTGCGATTACAGCTGCAAGTCGCTTGGGGTATGTCTCTATCAGTTTTGCACATCGAGAGACTGACATTCTTGCCCATTCTTCCTTGCAAAACAGCTCGAGCTCAGTGAGGTTGGATGGAGAGCGTTTGTGAACAGCAGTTTTCAGCTCTTTCCACACGATTGGATTCAGGTCTGGACTTTGACTTGGCCATTCTAACACCTGGATATGTTTATTTGTGAACCATTCCTTTGTAGATTTTGCTGTATGTTTGGGATCATTGTCTTGTTGGAAGATAAATCTCCGTCCCAGTTTCAGGTCTTTTGCAGACTCCAACAGGTTTTCATCCAGAATAGTCCTGTATTTGGCTGCATCCATCTTCCCCTCAATTTTAACCATCTTCCCTGTCCCTGCTGAAGAAAAGCAGGCCCAAACTATGATGCTGCCACCACCATGTTTGACAGTGGGGATGGTGTGTTGAGGGTGATGAGCTGTGTTGCTTTTACGCCAAACATATTGTTTTGCATTGTGGCCAAAAAGTTTGATTTTGGTTTCATCTGACCAGAGCACCTTCTTCCACATGTTTGGTGTGTCTCCCAGGTGGCTTGTGGCAAACTTTAGACGAGACCTTTTATGGATATCTTTGAGAAATGGCTTTCTTCTTGCCACTCTTCCATAAAGGCCAGATTTGTGCAGTGTACGACTGATTGTTGTCCTATGGACAGATTCTCCCACCTCAGCTGTAGTTCTCTGCAGTTCATCCAGAGTGATCATGGGCCTCTTGGCTGCATCTCTGATCAGTCTTCTCCTTGTCTGAGCTGAAAGTTTAGGGACGGCCAGGTCTTGGTAGATTTGCAGTGGTCTGATACTCCTTCCATTTCAAAATGATCGCTTGCACAGTGCTCCTTGGGATGTTTAAAGCTTGGGAAATCTTTTTGTATCCAAATCCGGCTTTAAACTTCTCCACAACAGTATTACGGACCTGCCTGGTGTGTTCCTTGGTCTTCATGATGCTCTCTGCGCTTTCAACAGAACCCTGAGACTATCACAGAGCAGGTGCATTTATACAGAGACTTGATCACACACACAGGTGGATTCTATTTATCACCATCAGTCATTTAGGACAACATTGGATCATTCAGAGATCCTCGCTGAACTTCTGGAGTGAGTTTGCTGTACTGAAAGTAAAGGGGCCAAATAATTTTGCACGCACCACTTTTCAGTTTTTTATTTGCTAAAAAAGTTTAAAATATCTAATAGATTTCGTTCCACTTCACAATTGTGTCCCACTTGTTGGTGATTCTTCACAAAAAATAAAAATTTTATATCTTTGTTTGAAACCTGAAATGTGTCAAAAGGTTGAAAAGTTCAAGGGGGGCGAATACTTTCGCAAGGCACTGTATATTATTGATATTTAAGTACTAGCAATCAGGATTAGGTTCGGCTCTCGAAGTGAAATGGGCTACGACCACAGTTTGAGTAGCAAAACATTTATTTCAATATTACATAGATATAAATCACACATGGAAAACAAAAACAAAGATAAAAGATTCCCCCCAGCAAAACAAAACAAATAGTCAGCACAAAAGAAAATCAGTCAGTCAGTTAGTTCAATGCAGTGCAGTTCAGTTCGGTTCGGTTCGGCCTTGGTCCAAATCACTACTCTGGCAGTATGTGATAGGGTTGGAGATCCCAAAAATCTTATCTGTGTGATTATCCAAAAGCGTGTAGTCCACCAGGGTTGATGGTTGCTAGTTCACACTCCAGAATCACTGAATCACCGGGTCCAGAATCACTGAATCACTGGGTCGCTGGCTCGCCGTGGAATATTTCTCTCGTTCTCTCTCAGTGGCAGAATATGCACAAAAAAAAAAAAACAATCTGCATACAGCAATGGAAAATGTCTTATTAATAGCTGTACATGGCTTTATCATTAACACATTTGAAATCCCTGTCACTCAAATTCAACTCAATATTACTCAGTTTAAACATAATGCATACCATAATGTAACATACCACCTGAAATATGACTTAAGACAATCAATAAAAATACACGTGAACAGTGCTACATTTTACAGGTTTAAGCTAACCAGAAAGTAACTGAACTGGTTAAAACCATATAGCTACGAATAGCACGGCAAAAGACGTTGCAAACACTCTTTATGCTGGCTCAAAGCCTCAAAATATTAGCCCGTTAGAGTAACCTGCTGAATAAACATACACGTTGCGCCGTCTTACTTTAGACAACGCACATGTACAAGACAGCGCCACAAATTGTAATGGCGGATTTGCAAAGATAACATATCAATCATATCCGACTGTTTTTTTTCTTAAATTGTCAAGGACATAACAGGAACAGCAAGGTAACATAAAATGCATGTAGTATATAATTATAAAAGTAGCTCATCTCTCTGCTCTTTTAAATCAACTTAAGGCAGCTTGCTAGCATGTAGTTAACCTTCTGTCTCACTCACCGGAGATTCTAAAGCTTCTTTAGGCAGTTCACAATATCTAGGGCTTCTTGCCACTTTTAATAGCTCAATATCAAAAATGGCAATCTGTTTCTCTCGTGTGTTAGGTAGTCTATTTCACTCTTTTCCCTTCATCTGACAATCTGCTTGGCAAGAAGAGAGAAAAAGAAGAAGACGTTGATCTTCTTCAGCCGCGCAACATAGAGCGGTTCAGCCTATAAGCATGGAGCAGCGCCATCTAGGGGAATGGAGGATCACAACAATTACAGTACTTTGGCCCTGTGCATTTTAGATGGGATACACATGGTTAATGAAACTAAATATTCTACTAATATTCCCGTTTACATGTAGCTGTTCAAAAGAAAATTTTTCTAAGTTTACCAGCTGTTGCGGACTTGTTGGACCGTGCGAACACTGCGTCCCTCTTTCATTACTTCAACCAGCTTCTTGAAGAGGTCGGCATAGTGATGTGTGCACATATCCAAACACCTGATGATATCCAAGTCTTTGATTATGTCAGACACCAAACAGGACGAGGATCACAAAAGCGTCACGTTCAAAAGTTTTAAAGGGTTGGGGGTATTGGAGGTTTCAGGGGTACAGGAGTACCAAGAGCCTGCATGTGTGTGTTCCCCCAGTAGCCGAACAACGATGGCAGGAGCTGGATGATCCGGAAAGTCCGGGGCTGGAAAACACAGAAGTAGACGAGCGGGTCCGGGATCACAGGCAAAGAGTCAGAAGGGTTTTCAAAACAGGCAGGTACTGGTGCTGGTCGCAGACAATCTGACAAGTGTGGACTGAAAAGCAAGGCATTATATACAGGGCATGATGAGTGGTGAATGCAGTACAGCTGGTAGGTAACGAGGGTGAGGCAGAGCAGAGCAGCAACAGGTGGAAGTCATCAGACGTCAATCAGCGTGTGTACCAGGCAGAGAGAGAGAGCCCATGACAGAACCCCCCCTCCAAGGGACAGCCCCAGAAGTCCCCAAGAGCGACACCATGTCGGGAGGGCGGAGGGGAGCCGGAGGAGGGCTAGAATTCCTCCGAGAAAACACCCTCATAGGGAGCTGGAGGGTTGTGGACAGAAGACGGGACAGGCACAGAGACAGGGTCAGGGCCAGGCACAGGAAGCCGGGCGGCAGGACGGTCAAAGACCCCTCTGGGGCGGCCCCTGCGGATCGCAGGTTGGTCAGGATGCAG
Source organism: Etheostoma perlongum (assembly GCA_026937815.1). Classification (NCBI taxonomy): domain Eukaryota; kingdom Metazoa; phylum Chordata; class Actinopteri; order Perciformes; family Percidae; genus Etheostoma; species Etheostoma perlongum. The sequence goes on from CM049387.1 coordinate 8,860,581, forward strand.
ACGGTGGAAGTTGGCGATGAGCGTCCGGTCCACAATCCGACTGGCTGGCACCCAGGTTCTCTCCTCAGGTCCATAGCCCTCCCAGCCGACGAGATACTGAGGCCCCTGCCTCGCCGTCTGGACCAAAACAGGCGTCGAACGGTGTACACCAGCCCACCGTCAACAAGGCGAGGAGGAGGAGGAAGCGCCACGGGGACCAGCGGGCTTTCATGCGCCGGCTTGACTTTCGACACATGGAAAGTAGGGTGCACTCTCATGGATGTTGGCAACTGGAGCCGGACTGCAGTTGGGCTGATGACCCTCTGGATAGGGAACGGGCCGAGGAATCGAGGTGCCAGCTTACGCGATTCCACCCGCAGTGGGAGATCCTTGGCTGACAGCCACACCTTCTGGACAACACGGTAGGCGGGTGCCGGCGATCTTCGGCGGTTAGCCCCAGTGGCATAGCTGACGGCTGACTTGAGCAGCGTGGCATGAGCTTGTGACCAGGTACGACGGCAACGGCGGGCATAGGCGAGGGCAGACGGGCAGGACACATCACCTTCCTGGCTGGGGAACGGGGGGGCTGGTAGCCATAAACACACTGGAAAGGTGACATACCAGTGGCAGAGCAGGTGAGGGAGTTGTGAGCATACTCTATCCACATCAGTTGTTGCGCCCAAGCCTGGGGTTTGCGAGAAACCATGCACCGCAGCACCTTCTCCAGCTCCTGGTTTGCCCGCTTGGACTGACCATTGGACTGGGGGTGGAACCCAGAGGTGAGACTCACTGTGGCCCCTAGAAGACAGCAGAACTCCTTCCAGAACGTAGAGGTGAACTGCGGGCCTCGGTCAGAGACAACATCCCTGGGCAGCCCGTGTAGACGGAAGACAGGATCAAGAACAGCCTGGGCAGTCTCACTGGCAGATGGCAGTTTAGGGAGGGGAATGAAGTGTGCCATCTTGCTGAACCGGTCAACCACAGTGAGGATGACCGTCATCCCACCTGATGGTGGGAGGCCAGTTACAAAGTCCAAGGAGACGTGGGACCAGGGTCATGTGGGCACAGGCAAGGGCTGGAGTAAACCAGCGGGGGGCCGAGTGGAGGACTTGTTCTGATTGCAGGTAGGGCAGGCACGGACGCATTCTCGGACATCCCTTCTCAAAGAAGACCACCAGAAGCGCTGGGCAAGGAGATGGCAGGTGCGGGCGGAGCCCGGGTGGCAGGCAAGGCGGGAGTTGTGTCCCCACTGTATGACCCGGGACCTCAAATTCTCTGGGACGAAGAGACGACCGTCTGGGCATGCACTGGGACTGGGATGGTCACGGAGGGCCTCTTGGAGTTCCTCCTCGATATCCCAGATCAGGGCAGCTACGACGCAGGGATTGGGCAGAATTGATGCAGGTTCCTGGGAAGAGGTGTCATCCTTCTGAAACTGATGGGAGAGAGCGTCCGGCTTGGTGTTCAGAGAACCTGGGCGGTATGACAGGGTGAAGTTGAATCTGGTGAAAAACAAGGCCCAGTGGGACTGTCTGGGGTTAAGACGTTTGGTAGTGCGGATGTATTCGAGGTTTTTGTGATCGGTCCAGACCAGGAACGGAACTGTGGACCCCTCCAGCCAGTGATGCCACTCCTCCAGGGCAAGCTTGACAGCCAACAGTTCACGGTTTCCAACATCATAATTGCGCTCCGCAGGTGAAAGCCGGCGAGAGAAAAATGCACAGGGGTGCAACTTGTTGTCGTCCTCTGCCCGTTGAGAGAGTATAGCCCCGACTCCCACGTCTGAGGCATCCACCTCGACAAACTGCCGGTCGGAATTCGGCATCTGGAGGATGGGGGCAGTGGTGAACCGGGCCTTGAGGGTATGAAAGATGATTTCTACCGTAAAAATTATTTTACGGTAGAAATTGGCAAAACCGAGGAATTGCTGCAACTTCTTCCTATTGCCCCGGAACTGGCCAGGAGGTAACTGCCGAGACCTTTGCAGGATCCATCTGGATATTGCCTTCAGCGACGATGTAACCCAGGAATGACAGTCTTAGCACGGAACTCGCATTTCTCCGCTTTGACATAGAGAGAGTTCTCCAGGATCCGTCGAAGAACCAGCTGGACGTGACGGGTGTGTTCGGACAGAGTTCTGGAGAAGATTAAGATGTCGTCCAGGTACACGACGAGGAATTTATTCAGCATGTCCCGCAGCACATCGTTCACCAGCGCCTGGAATACCGCTGGGGCGTTGGTGAGGACAAATGGCATTACCAGGTACTCGTAATGGCCGGTGTGGGTGTTGAATGCAGTCTTCCACTCGTCACCCTCCCTTACTCGCACTAGGTGGTAAGCATTCCTAAGGTCCAGTTTGGTGAAAACAGTGGTTCCCTGGAGCAACTCAATAGCAGAGGTGAGTAAAGGCAGAGGGTACCGGTTCTTCACTGTGACATTTCCCACAAAGAAGAACCCGGCACCAGCAGGAGAGGAAGACGGGCGGATGAGGCCAGCTGCCAGGGAGTCCCTGATGTAATCCTCCATGGTTTTTCTTTCAGGAGGGGATAGTGAGTAGAGGTGACCTTTAGGTGGAGCAGTCCCAGGGAGAAGATCAATGGCACAGTCGTACGGACGGTGTGGGGGCAGAGATGTGGCTTTGGTCTTGTTGAACACCTCTGAGGCCATGGTAACAGTCAGGGACATTAGAAATGTCGGGGGCAGTGCTGGGGGGTACTGAGCCGGGGGGCAGCGAGGCAGCACGCAAACAGGTCAGGTGGCAGGCATTTTCCCATTCTGTCACAGTTCCGGAGGCCCAATCGAGGTGAGGATTGTGGAGACAAAGCCAAGGGTAGCCCAGGATTAGGGGTTGGCCTGGAGAGCTGAGCAGGTGGAAGCAGATGGTCTCTCGTAGTTTCCTGACACCATCATTGTGATGGGGCGGTGATGCTGGTAACTGTGCCAAGTACGTGACCGTCCAGGGCCCGGGCTGGAACAGGAGTGGACAAGCGATGGGTTTCCAAGCCCAGCTGACGAGCAAGTTCTGTGTCAATAAGGTTTGCTTCTGTGCCAGAGTCCACCAGGGCGCGGGCGGAATCAGACAGGTGAAGACAGACTTGGATGAGGGGTTTACGGCTGATGGAGGGCTGAATGTTCATTGAGCGCATCCGGATTCCTCCTACATCTGGTGAGCTCCGGCTTTTACTGGACAGGTGGCGACTCGATGACCATCACCACCACAGTACAGGCACAAGTTGGAGGTGATGCGTCGCTGGCGCTCTGCAGGGGTTAGGGAGGCGCGGCCGATCTCCATCGGGTCAGACTGGTCCCGCTGGCTAGATGATGTGGCAGGTGAGGACAGAAGGGCAGTTGGGACACTCCGTGTGCTAGTGGATGGACCCTGGCGCCCTCTCTCACGACGGCGGGCCTGGATCCTGCGGTCGATGCGGACAGCCAGAGCAATGGCTTCATCAGGAGTGGGGGGTTGATCATGGGAAACCAGCTCGTCCTTTATGTAGTCCGCCAGGCTGTGGAGGAAGGCTTCCATGTTCCAGGAACTCCGACGTGCCACAGTTCGAAAGTCGATGGAGTAATCCGCAACAGTCCTTCTGCCTTGGCAAATACTCATCAGGGTCCGAGATGCCTCGGCTGTTGTGGATTCCAAATCGAATACCTTGAGCATTTCCTCTGCGAATAGGTCGAAGGTCGCACAAGCTGGGGTCTGGCGCTCGAACTCCGCCGTTCCCCAGAGTCGAGCTCGGCCCATCAGGTGAGTGATCACGTAACCGACCCTCGCCCCGTCAGTGGCAAAGGTCCTGGGTTGCAGGGTAAACTGGACACGGCAGCTCGTCAGGAACGCCCGTACCTGGGTTGGGTCGCCGCTGAACCGTTCTGGATTGCCGATCCTGGGTTCTGGGACTCCGGCAGCAGTGGACTGGGCAGGAGACTCGGGTGCTGGGCCGGTGAGCAGGCTGGCTGGGGCTAGGCCGGTGGGAGCAGGTAGAGAAGAAAGGTTGGTGAGAAGTTGAATGATCATGGCAAGTTGTTGTTGCTGTTGCTGCTGGAACTGCTGACGCTGTTGGTATCTGGCTTGAAGTAGGGAGGCAATGCCAGCAGTGTTGCGGTGTACCTCTCTCTCTGTCTCTTCCAGGCGTTGCATGGCATGGGTGGTTCTGGTTCGTCGTTTTCCATGCTTTTTCGACCGTGCGCTGGGTCCATGTTTGGTCAGATCGTTCTGTCAGACACCAAACAGGACGAGGACCACAAAAGCGTCACGTTCAAAAGTTTTATTAAATCGTTGGGGGTATTGGAGGTTTCAGGAGTACCAAGAGTCTGCATGTGTATGTTCCCCCAGTAGCCGAACAGCGATGGCAGGAGCTGGATGATCCGGAAAGTTCGGGGCTGGAAAACACAGAAGTAGACGAGCGGGTCCGGGATCACAGGCAAAGAGTCAGAAGGGTTTTCCAAAACAGGCAGGTACTGGTGCTGGTCACAGACGATCTGACAAGTGTAGACTGAAAAGTAAGGCATTATATACAGGGCATGATGAGTGGTGAATGCAGTACAGCTGGTAGGTAACGAGGGTGAGGCAGAGCAGAGCAGCAACAGGTGGAAGTCATCAGACGTCAATCAGCGTGTGTACCAGGCAGAGAGAGAGCCCATGACAGATTATGTTGAAAAGTTGCTGTGTTTCTCCTTATTGGGTCTGCAGCCTTGCAAACTGTCAGCTGGTTGGTTTGTGTAAAGCAACAAACAGAGCTGACCATAAGCCGTAAACAGGCAAGAGGCCGTAAAATGGTCGTAAATTGCAGTAAAAACCCTGATAGAGACACATATTCCGAATGCACTGTATACAAAGAATGACTCTAAAACATGAATAATACTGCAAAATCCTACGTCTTAATCGGAAAAAGCTGTATTTGGAAAAGGGCCTCATTCGGAATATCCAACTGGAATATTCTGTTTATATGACCCGCATCAAATTAGGAATATTGTAAAATTCTGAATAATAATGGAATATTGGTGTGCATGTAAATACACTCAACGCTTAGTGTATACCTAGTGTGTGGTTGAGCAAAAGAGAGAGGGAAGGCGGATGCGGTCAGAGTAGACAGCTGTCTGCGATCGGAGCAGAAAGGAAGACATTAGCAGTTGTCTGTGAATAAATGCTGCAGCTCCTCAGTCCAAAGTAAAGGTTCAGCGTCTTGCTTCTCAACAACGCAAAGAAACAAAACGATCTGCAGCAGCACAAGGAGAGGAGTTGGTTGGAAAGAACTTTATTTTAAAAAGCTAGAAGGAATCAGTCAAGGTTTTCTTTTCTTATGCAGTTTCACTAGTTTTTGTAACTTGATACAAGGCAGAGGAAGACAGATCAATGAAAACGTATTTGCATCAAAGGCAAAGGAAGTTATCTCTCAGTCTTTTTCTCCTTCAAGAAAAATCATAATTCATGACAAACACCAGCCAACCTGGCAATGAATGACAAAGTTAACCCCAAAACGTTTAAAGATTACAAACGATAAAAACAAAAATACAGACATGAGTCTAGTTTATTTTGTCTTCCTTCTACAGCTGCAGTCATATGCACCAAGCCTGATATGGCATTAACATTCCAAGTCTGTGGAGCAGGATCAGTCTCCTCCATTGCAATTACTGCGGCCCACTTCTGCTCCATATCTACTGCAGGTAGGTATTACAGTATAGTCAACATGCTAGCCATTTCAACGTGGGTATCACTAGAATCAGAAGGAATCTGGACCTGAATGCATAATGCCCAACAAGGTGGAAGAGAAACCAGACATCACATACTAATATAGAAATAGAGACAATAAACAGCAGGTTAAATACCAGCCAGTGAACAGACAATGTGTTACAGTATGTGCTACAATCCCGCCTAGCTGCAGACATGTTATATTCCCCTGATGCAGACCTGAAACCTACTGACCACTGAGTCTTGTGGACACCCCCTGAGACAATACAACCACAGCAATTGTGCTGTGTGTTATGCAATGGTGCAGGGGTGCTGTGCATTCGGAGTCTGACTCAAAGTGATAACAGGGGGTTTGTGAAGGAGTGTGTGGGAGAAGAAGACTGCAGCAGGAGTGGGTGAACTCAAGAGGTGAGTATAAATGAGGACTGAGGAGTCCAGATTCCTGCCGTCATAGCATGGAATAATACATGTATTGTGGATTCTGTGGATGCAGCATCACCCTCTGTATAATGTACAGGGCTGAGAGGAAAACAAGGTGGGGGTTTGTTATACAGCTGTAAACTACAGCTTTTGGAAAGCCTGATTTAAGAATTAAAATAATTGCTTGTTTAATGTTACTGGTTATAGTTTTAGGACAAACCAGCCAACATCAGAGTTCAGATGTGTGAAACATTTGCAGGATTCATTTAACATGATGTTCCGTGGCATGTGGAAAAGCAAGAATTGAAATGCATGCTCGGCTGAATATTATTTTAACTGTTGATTAATCTTTTGATAATTTTCTCGATTAATCAATTAGTTGTTGAGTCTATACATTTGTCAGAAAATGGCGGAAAATGTGGATCAGTGTTTCCCAAAGCCCAAGATGACGTCCTCACTCAATCCAGACTCAGATATGGCACATACTAAGGAAAGCTTATTGTGGGACTGGTTCCACAAGGACCACTAAGGTCTATATAAAGAGACTTCAGATACAGTATTAGGGGACCACTAAGGTCTATATAAAAGAGACTTCAGATACAGTATTAGGGGACCACTAAGGTCTATATAAAGAGACTTCAGATACAGTATTAGGGGACCACTAAGGTCTATATAAAAGAGACTTCAGATACAGTATTAAGGGACCACTAAGGTCTATATAAAGAGACTTCAGATACAGTATTAGGGACCACTAAGGTCTATATAAAAGAGACTTCAGATACAGTATTAGGGGACCACTAAGGTCTATATAAAGAGACTTCAGATAAAGTATTAGGGGACCACTAAGGTCTATATAAAGAGACTTCAGATACAGTATTAGGGGACCACTAAGGTCTATATAAAAGAAACTTCAGATACAGTATTAGGGGACCACTAAGGTCTATATAAAAGAGACTTCAGATACAGTATTAGGGGACCACTAAGGTCTATATAAAAGAGACTTCAGATACAGTATAAGGGGACCACTAAGGTCTATATAAAAGAGACTTCAGATACAGTATTAGGGGACCACTAAGGTCTATATAAAAGAGACTTCAGATACAGTATTTGAGGACCACTAAGGTCTATATAAAAGCATCCAAAGAGCACCATGTCATGGGACCTTTAACAAGCTGGAATCAGATGTTTAGTGAGATTACTTTCTTTTCCTAAAAAGTGACTCAAATCGATCAAAAAAATATATATATAGTTGCCATTTCATTTAATAGTTTAATAGTAGACAAATAATTGATTAATCTTTGCAGCTCCACTGTGCATTAATGTGAACATTCAGCAAAAACTACAGTTTGTTTGCTTTGCTCTGAAACGCAGAACTTTTTTTTGCATTTCATTGATTTAGGATCACAATTTGACCCACAGCAGCACATGTAAACAAAAGTCCAGAGGCTCAGAAGTAGCTCGTTAACGGGACAGTTTGGCTGAGCTGCCATCTCACCAGATAGGGAATCAAAACAAATCGGATTCCAGCCAGTGTAACTTTAATCTTAGCATGAAGGAATTTAGAATGTGGTGTGTGAACAACTATTTTTGATCAACAACAAATTAAATAGCAAAAGGCATTTTGGGCAATTAACTAGGCTAAAAACAAGCTTTACCTAGTGTGTTGCAGACAATATTGGCCTTTCGTCATGGCTCAAACTCTGGCATCCATCTAAAAAGTCATTCACACCCATTTTGAACCATAGCATCTGCAGATTAATTTCAAAACCGATATGTTGTGTTCCACTAAATTTAGGCACGATACAAGATGAATAAATCTATTTTTCTTTTCGGTGGAATTCTGCACTCTACTGCACTTTTCCAGTTTTCTAATGCAATGGTCTCCAAGAACCACCACCTGCTGGCTGCATGTCAGTATACATGTTTCTTTTTATAGAACGAGTAAATGTGATCAGGAAACCTGATTGGTCAACTGGAGAGTTAGAAAGTGCTCAAAACAGCATGATAGCACAACGTGTTCATCGCTAAAATTATTACTCCGCCATTTCTATGGCAACATTGTAACTTCTAGAGTTGAATTGAAAACAGTTTTTGAAACATTTGTATTCATGAAAATAAATAAAAACCCACTGTGGAACACACAGGAACTAACTTATCCAACGTATTTGTAGAAGTTCTCCAACACATTAGGTCATTCATCGGATAAAATGAGTTGGTGTTGTTTTGTTTGTGACAGGGCGCACGTTTGCCGATGTAATAGCTAAATCTGTCCATGGAAAAAAAAATCTCTTTTTCATCACATATCTTAGTTTTCTAGTAATCTTAGTCCAGGTGTGCTCATATTACTGTGGTTAACATACCCCTTCAGCTGACCCATACAAAATACAGAAGAGCAAAAATGAAGGTAATGCTAACACTGTAAGGCAAACCCCATAAGCTTTGAACTGCTGTCTGGGGTGGCGTTTTTTCATGACACATGGGGGGCGGCGCGAGCACTTAAAAAAACAACCTCTAAGCGGTTTTCTACTGTAATATCTATCATTTCACCATGTGGAGAATTGGCATATTGGTGTCCCTGCTTGCTGAGAAGGTGCACAGAGAAGCTGTGTGAAAAGGGGAAAGGGGAGGGGGGAGTGTGGGACAGTTCATCTTTGGGTCAACTGGGTTGCTGGGCATAGGCGTCAATACCTACGTATTGGCGCCTATGCGAAGTGTGTCAGTTAAACTTTTTATTTCCAATTCTGTCCTAGTTAGTCTGGCTATCACCAGACCAATTCAAGCTCAATATGTATGAGATTGAGCATTGGTCTGGGGAGTCTGCTCTGTATTTTCTCTGCACAAGGGGCATGACCAACGGGCATAGTTAAAATTACTCTGTTCGCAATTGGACAGTCCTTCAACCAATCAGACGAACGATCCGGGTGGCTGACAACAATGACGGTGAGGCCGTGCGTTGCAGATGTAGTTCCGTAATGGCAGCGGAGAAAGATGCAAGTGAAGCCATTCGGTCTGTTGTGGCAATGATGCCGATTATCCAGGAGTTAAAGTCTGAGCAAGAACAATCTGAGTTTTGTTGGTGGCCATGATGTTGTAGCCATGGATGTCATTAGGCCTATTTTAGGAGGGGAGGGGGGGGTGTTTCTACCCCAAAATGTTCCTAAGCCCTCCCAAATAATAATAAGAAAAATAATAAATTGATTTTATTTTTTTTTACAGTGCACTCTGTATCACTCACTACGTAGAATCAATCTTCCTTCACTATCTGTTGGTGTCGTTGTGCACTCCAGTTTGTTTATATTTTTATTTCACGAACTGTCAATTGGTCGAAAGTGCTAGTGTTTCAGAGACAGGCTGACAAGTGGCCGCTTGCATGGTAACGGTACGTGGACAAGCAAGGTACTGAAGTTACTGAAGAGAATGTTGTTTTCGCCGATTTACTGTGCAATTGTAGCTAGTATCTCACCATCATTAAAGTTATCCAAATTCATAATTAGAAACAACAAATAATATATTCAGCTACAAAAAAAACGGAAAGTTGAACGTTAGACTGAAGTACAAAGTGTCAATGGCTATGAAGATGATACACCGCCTTGTCTCTTCTCATTGGTTTAAACTGGCAGCTTTCAGAATGCTGCAGACCGGTGTGTTGCAAGTATAGACTGTTATTTATCTCGTCTCGTTGCAAATCTTTGGTCTGGACTTGTTACTGCACCTTAGAGTGTAGGCCTATAATATACAGTCTATGTACCACACACACAGTGAGTGATACAGAGTGAAATTGTAAGTTGTAAATTACTTTTAATTGCTTCATTATGCTACATTAAAGGTAAAGATAAAGGAAAATGTTGGTTGGCTATAGATAATAGGCTAATCTAGCCAGTGCAAACGAGTGAAATACAAGAAATAGCTCTCCAAGCAAGGTATCCAAAGCTCTTCGTTACCATTAATATAGCCTGCTATCTCTATTAAAACAATATCAGTCCCTAAATATCATAGTGTTAATGTTATTATGCTGCTATTGTACCATTATATCCTTAGAGAGAGAGGGGGAGAGAGAGAGAGAGAGAGAGAGAGAGAGAGAGAGGCAGGAGTTTGGCAGGGCAGCTGATTCTGAGGGAGGCGGCTTGATTGAGGTCAGTAGTGGTCTACAGGGCTAAAACAAAGTGTGAGGTGGGGGGTGGTTTTTCTTCTAACATGCATGTGTTGGCAGGTCTGGGCAACAAGGCATAGCCTAAACTAAATTATTTCGTGATATGTATTATATATTCTATACATATTCTATATATATTCAATACATTCTGCATTCAATTGCTTTAATAAATTAAACAAGTAAATAGACGGTGCCTAAATGTACACTAGACTATACATGAGCATACTTACAGTACATATATACATACTAGAACTTCTATTCATCTTGCCTTCACGTTTTAAAATTAAGACATCCTTTAAATAGGATCCTTATATTGCAACGAGCTAGTTCAGCATATCATGCCTGACTGGAGTGTTTCTCTGGCCTAAGTAAATCCCCCCCCCCATGCAGCTTTGATGTATGAAGCTAACATTAGAGTTTTTAAGTAAGATATTGCGAGGGAAAGTTTTGCTAATAGAATTTCAATGGGATAAAAATTGTGCAAATTACAGACAAACAAATTTGTGTAACTAACTATGAAAACCCCTACTTTGCCATATCTCGACCAAAATAAATGCAATCACCGCTAAACTTTAGATTCTTGGTTGCCATGATCCCTGACACATTTTATAAAATCTGACCACTAGGGGGCGCTACAAGTACAACAAGTTTACATCTCATGAATGGTGCATCCAATTGAATTGAAATTTGGAGGGGAACATCTAGGGTCACTCCTGAGGGAACTGCTACAGTGGAGTACTGATTGGTCAAAGTGGGTGTGACCTATGTTATCCACTTTTGGATTCATCACTTACACTAATATGAGCAACTTTAAATTTATAGGGTAGATATGCAATGGGTTATGGAGCTCACCTACCAAAAATTACACATCAGGACCACTAGGTGGCACAATAATGTGTTTTTGCCTTTAACTCCCACATTACACATTAGAAAACCTTACATCCACACGTTCACTGAATCAAGCTACAAAAAGTTTATATCTCATGAACGGCTCTTTTGATTTTGACGAAATTTGGAGGGTACCATGTGGGACCAGTGTGTTTTGCCTGCTTTCCGATCATGCTACAAACATATCTCACTAGAATTTGCTTGTTAAGTCTTCACAAAATTCACACTGATCAATGCAGTTGGCAAAAACCCACGGATACTTTCAAAACATTGCATTCAACATGGGTTAAAGGCTGTGTGTGTGTATGTGTATGTGTATGTGTGTGTGTGTGTGTGTGTGTTTGTTTGTTCGACTCTTCCTGAATGAGAAACACACTTTTCATCAAAAGTAAGCAGCTTATATTGTTTCAGTAAATCCAAAATTATGGACACTCTGTGGGAGGACTTGTTACTGCTATGCCAAATTTACAGCTTTGCACAGTGCAGTAACAGATACAGTAGGGGGTGAAAACTACAATTTCCACATGAGGAATAACAATAATTAGAGAGAAATATACAGAGAGAGATATATCCCACTGTTGAGAGAGGAGCACAGCGTTACTGTAATTATAACTTGTGAAAGCCGGTGCTCTTGCAGCACATTCCATCTGAGCAAACACTAGCGGTGCAGTAAAACTCCAATCTCGTTGATCTAAGAATTCTAATTGAGGGAACGGCAGACGCACCACAGATGGTGCAACATGCCAAAACACTGCAGAGCAATTAGAAAAAAAGTAATTTTTTCCTCTACTTTCCACGGGTATTAGAGTAGACTGATTCCCCAAAACATGGATGTGGATGGATCTGATTAAAGAGTGGGAAGTCAGAGGAAAGAGTGAGACGCAGGAGGAGGGTGAAAAGGCGTGATTCACGGGAGAAATGTGTGTGCGTGTTTTGTGATGTGTTCCGTTTTCTGATTTGATTCATCGAAGAAAGAATGCTGCTGAGTGTACATGCTTTTTCAGTACTACCCACAACAGCATTCATTAGGTTCTCGCATTCTAAATTACACATTTCGGATTAAAGTCTGTGTAGGGAGGAGGTCAGAGTGCATGGATGGGTCAAACAAACTTTGGACTTTCACCATGGAGGTCGGTATGTTTGTGTCCTGTGTGAAACTGTAAGTCAACGGTGATGTCAGTCACTTAACTTCCATAACGTACTTAACTTACGTACGTAAGACTGTTTTACCTCAGACGGCTGCAAAAATCCTGGGGTGTCCCCTCAAATATTGAGGAATTTCTACTTCTACGTCATTGAGAGCGTCCTGATGGGGAACATCCCTGCCTGGTACAGAAACAGCACCAAACAGGACCACAAGGCCCAGCAGAGAGCGGTTCGCTCGGCTGAACTTATATAGGCGGTAGGGCTAGATCCAAATATACAGTGAGGAAAATAAGTATTTGAATGCTGCTGTTTTGCAAGTTCTCCCACTTAGAAATCATGGAGGGGTCTGAAATTGTCATCGTAGGTGCATGTCCACTGTGAGAGACATAATCTAAAATCACAATGTATGATTTTTTAACTATTTATTTTTATGATACAGCTGCAAATAAGTATTTGAACACCTGAGAAAATCAATGTTAATATTTGGTACAGTAGTCTTTGTTTGCAATTCCAGAGGTCAAACCTTTCCTGTAGTTTTTCACCAGGTTTGCACACACTGCAGAAGGGATTTTGGCCCACTCCTGCACACAGATCTTCTCTAGATCAGTCAGGTTTCTGAGCTGTCGCTGAGAAACACGGAGTTTGAGCTCCCTCCAAAGATTCTCTATTGGGTTTAGGTCTGGAGACTGGCTAGGCCACGCCAGAACCTTGATATGCTTCTTACAGAGCCACTTCTTGGTTATCCTGGCTGTGTGCTTCGGGTCATTGTCATGTTGGAAGACCCAGCCTCGACCCATCTTCAATGCTCTAACTGAGGGAAGGAGGTTGTTCACCAAAATCTCACAATACATGACCCCGGTCATCCTCTCCTTAATACAGTGCAGTCGCCCTGTCCCATGTGCAGAAAAACACCCCCAAAGCATGATGCTACCACCCCCATGCTTCACAGTAGGGATGGTGTTCTTGGGATGGTACTCATCATTCTTCTTCCTCCAAACATGGTTAGTGGAATTATGACCAAAATGATTTATTTTGGTCTCATCTGACCACATGACTTTCTCCCATGACTCCTCTGGATCATCCAAATGGTCATTGGCAAACTTATGACGGGCCTTGACATGTGCTGGTTTAAGCAGGGGAACCTTCCGTGCCATGCATGATTTCAAACCATGATGATTTGGGGGAACTTGCAAAATAGCAGGGTGTTCAAATACTTATTTTCCTCACTGTATAAATATTTGTCTGATTGGTAGATTTTGGGATTCGTTATTTTGAAAAAAATGTGCATGCAGGCTAAAATTGACTGTGGTGTTTTGTTGGTATTAAGCCGTTAACTGCAAGGTAATAAATGCAGAATTAGGTTGTCCATTTCAGCCAAGAATGGAGAAAAGTTTTGTGTGTTAAGTGTGTTGAGTTAACTGTGTCTGATGTGTTTGACAAAGGTAAATATAGTATTCATAATGCATAATGCCCATACAGTGAGGCACTGGCTGGCAAAGCATTCTTTAACAAACTCTGCATCGGTCGTCAATTGTCAACCTGTCCGGCAAAAACACAGGTCTTTCTATTCATTTTGAATGCCTGCAGCGAAAAAGTTAAGACAGATTTCCCCCCCGCCCTTGCCGCCGCAAATATTTGATGTTTATAAGTAGTATCCCGAAGTTTCAAAGCTGAAAAAATGGTATTTGGTACAACCCTAATAGACTGTGCCCTACCCTGACCTAAAGGATATTTACAACAGGCACTGCAAGAAAAAGGCTAGGGGAAACATTGAAGATCCAAACCACCCAGGTAACAGCCTTTTCTCTGTTGATATCGGGAAGAAAATACACCAGGCCAGCACTGAGAGGCTCAGGAGGAGCTTCCACCCTCAGGCCACTAGGATCCTAAATGAGGACACTGCCCAAACCATGATCTTTTTTCTAAATCTAGCCATGTAGTTTTCTTACAATTCACAACGTCAACCAGATGTTTTAAGCTGTTGCTGGTATAAGGACGTATTGGAACAAATGTAATAAAAAAGCAAGAATTTACAGAACAGTTTTGTCAAAACATTATTGAGAATGCAGTTTAGCCAGTGTTTTCTTTTGAGACGTGACTGGGAGCAGACGCCAAAACTATAATGCAACTCAGGTAAGTAGGTATGGACTCAAAACTCAACTTCCATTCTGCGGCAAGATTTAGATTTTACACAGTTTTGGATGCTGGCAGCTATATCACCAACAGCTGTTCGACGTAAGTTTGCAGGGATGGAGAGGAGGAACAGAATGTCTTTGTATGCGTCTCGTGGGGAGGCATATCGATGCAAGTCAACACACTCAAGTTATTAATTCTCGCATTTTTCCGCATGCCTGTCATACACTGCTGGACTTGAACTTGGCCAACCTGCTATTGCAACATCCTAATTCTCTATTAATTTACCTCTAATTACCCCTCTCATCCAGATGTAGAATGAGAGGATGAAAGCAGTTTGAAACACACTGAGAGAAACACAAAGGAAAGAGGGGGGGGGGAGGTGAAGCTGAGACAGGAAACAGAGGAGAAGGATTGCAAGGGACTCCCTGCTGCTGCATCCTACTTTTAGAAGGCGGCGCGTACTGTAGGACATGAAGGAGGGCAGAGGGAGAGAGAGAGGAGCATAGAAATGGGAGTCAATTGAGCTGTGATTTGTAGACCAGAAGCAAAGGTGGAAGATAAAGCAGGACAGGCCAGATTAACTAGCGCATGGGAGGCAAACTCAGCCAGTTGGCTCAGCATTTGTTGCTTTCAGCCACATGAAAAGAGCCAGAGAAGAAGGATGAGGGCAGGAGGAGGGAGGGCAGGGAATGAGAGGAATAGGTAAAATGTCTGTGTGTGGCTTTGGATTTGTGTACTTTACACTATTGTGTAGGTAGCTGTTAGAAAACTATGATAGTCGTCTTTTTCTAGTTAATATTAAACTGGTTGATACTGCTGGCACTAAAAAAGCATGTATTAAATGGCAGAATAGTGTGTGTCAGAAGCAGAGCAGTTAGGGCTGGGCAAAATATCAATATTATATCGATATCAGGATATGGCACCAAATATTGTCTTGGTTCTAAAGGCTGTAGTGCAGCCTTTAGAACCATGTCTTTTCATGGTTCTAAAGGCTGCACTACAGTAAGGCGATATCATTTTCTGAACTTACCAGACTGTTCTAGCTCTTCTATTATTAGTCTTAGTCATGATATCCACAGTATTGATGATTATTTATTTAAAATGTCATATCGCCCAGCCCTAAGACAATTACATTAGAGGTTTGACACTGTTATAGCCCTCCTTGTTCTTTAACCTCTGCAACATTTGAATCTTGTGTAATATCACAATTTAACTAACATTCAGCATTTAACGTATAACAACATACAAGTGTGTGTGTGTGTGTGTGTGTGTGTGTGTGTGTGTGTGTGTGTGTGTGTGTGTGTGTGTGTGTGAATGTATTTTGAAACAGAGAAGAAGGGCAAGAGATCACACAGCAGTGCACATATGAAATGCAGAAGGGGTTATTGGTGTCCAGATTGGATAAGGCCAATGTTGAAACATGTGTCTGTATTAGTGGCCAAATAAGTGCCAATGAGAGGGCAGAGGATGATGAATGCCATCTGACTGTAGTGGGGGAGGAAGCCCAACTCATGAGTAGGTTGTAATGACCTAATTTCATGTCAAACTGGAGACACAGTTAGCTGGTCGATGATGTCAGCAGCACAGAAGTAGACAAAGTCATTTAAAAGACTAGAATCAGAACATGTAATATTTAGATGTACTGTATAATATGTATCTTGGCTAAGCATGCATGGGGATTTTCAGCAAAGTCTTGCCTTAAAAGTGCGAGTGACACACAAACAGTTGACAGCTGCGCAGAGCAACAGGCTTCTAATGCTGGCCAGTCTGGAGCTGGCTTTATTTGTCATTTAGGGATGAAAGATGTTGCAGAGTTACACTGGGACATAAACCATATTGCTACTGTTGGCAGAGTATCTTTGTAGCAACAAAATTAACATCCACTTTCCAGAAAAAAAAGGCTTGTTTTTAACAAATATTCAAATTTCAGTCTGGATAATAAATGGCAGATTATTTTCTTAAAACATGAAAAAGCAGTAAGGGATAGGTGATATGGATGGAATCCTCTATATCAAAGAAGATGTCTTTCCATTAGCTCATCCAGTAAGAGTGTTTGCCCCGTGTTGGCTGAGTCTTGCCTGCTGCCCTTTGCTGCGTGTCATCCCCCATTTCCTTCCCCCTTTCATGTCTATCCACTGTCTCTACACAATAAAGGAAAAAAAAAAAGAAATCTAAACTAGTGCGGTGCCTGTTTAGTGTGTGCCTGTTCGGAACAGGCTGATTGCTCGGTTCCTAGTATTGTTTTTACCCCCAACTATATCTACAACTTTATCTTTATCAACTTTAACCATAAGCGCATGTTAAACATTTCCTGTTTTGGGCTCCCAGACTGTGGTTGCATAGTACAGGGGAGACATTCCCTCCAGGGCCAATGCTCTTTCAGAGGTACCAACCTTCACTTTAGCCACCATGTGTTGAGAAGATTTATATTGTCTCCGCCATCTTTACCATGTCTTTTTACTCTCGCTTTTCCCCCACACAGCTGCACCCATACGCTAAATTACTTGCACAGTGACACCTCAATTTAGTTAGATTGGAGATGTGGCAGTATACCGGTTTACACTATATCGTATTGAAAGATGCTGATGGCAGTGACAAAGTGAACAATTTCCACCACCATTGTTGCCGGGATTATTCAGAGGCACCATGATCACAGCACAGCACTCCTTAGAACACTTGTTTTCTTACAAAGTTCTCCCTGCTTGGGTTTACATGTAGGGACCCTCATTATGCTACCGTGGGATGTGGGGCTATTTTGAGCCTTGTTATTGGTATAGAAATAGCGATTTCTTTTTACTACTAGCATTAAATGGAAAGCTACAACAGCACACACACTGTACGTGATGATATGGCATTAGTATGACACATTCATATTGTCTCATGTATATTATTTGTCCTTTAGTAAATGGTATTTTGTGTAATCCTCTTTGTTATAATACTCACAAAGGTCGACAGAAAACCTTCTGATTTAACACCACGGTAACTTCCTATCTGTGAAAAAAAGGTTTGCATAATGTATTACTACCTACAAAAAAAAACAGATGGTATCTCTACTCTTTTTACCAATTTTGTTATACCAATATTGAATTTTTCCAAACTATCATGAGATCTGGATTCACAAAATGGTCCGGAACCAGATTTTTAAAAAAGCATCCAGTATGTGCTTGGCCTTTTGGCTCATTGTCTGCCACATAACAGAAGCCAGCACACATTCTGACTTTGAATAGCGTTGACTCAGTGGCCTGCACCAACCTGTGCAAATATACAGCAGCCCTGAAATGAAAGCCGAAATGACATCCTCAGTTTTTCATACCCGCCTTGATTGTGAACTCAGAACCTAAATATCTCTCCACTGCCAGTTTTCAAAAGGTATTACCAAAGCGGAATTTTTCCATTTCATATTACCCTGTGAAAAGTCTCTGCTCATTCGAGGTGACGCTGTTATGAGTGATGCAGGTTCATGATTACAGAAGACACTATTAAGACGCAGATACAAAATATAATTGAAAATGACCTATTTTTCAAAGAATGATTTTTCCTGAAGCGGTGGGTAGGATGGAGTTGCCATTTCTACAGTAGCTGGCTGAGAATATGGTAAAGCTTGTGACACGCCACAGAGAAAATCTGATCTTGAATGTGAAAAAAAAAAATGAAAAAAAAAATAAAAGAGTGACAGTGACAGTGATGAGCAAATACATCCATTCCTTCCCTCCGTTCAGTGCAGAGTGAGAAAAAAACATTGTTGTGCAGCAGTTAGACTGCATCAGAGGCTTGGTGCATACTGCACTAAACTCCACAGCACAGTATCCTGCATGATGCAACAAAACGTTTGGTGAAGTAAGCTAAAGAACATTGGGTGGGGCAGAAAGGAACGTGAATGTGTGGGTTCTGATAAAAGTGGCCTCGGTGCTCCCTGGGCAGATTTTCAGAAAAGATGGGATGGTAAGAATGATTCAGGGATGGTACGAATGATTCAGTTGGGGACAACTTCATCCAGCACACATTCTGCACAGGAAGTAAAGTATTAACTCCTCTGCTCCTTTACAAAGGGGAAATAAATCTCTGTCTCTCATTCAGTGGGAATAGACACAAGTCCCCAAGGCCTGCTGATCTCCAGCCAATGATAGGACAATTTCTCTTTCTCATTCTCCTGCTCCTAGTATCACTCTCCCTTGTTCCCCACTTGGTCTCTCCACCTCACTTCTTACTCTCTATTTTGATGTGTACCTGTCTGTCACTACTCTTTCATTTGTCACTTTTTGCTGTATCGCATCCTTTCTCGTTCTTTTTTTAATTCCAGTTCTCTTTTTGTCTCCCACCCTCACACCTCCTCTCAACTGCCTTCCTCTCTTATGATGTGTTTAGCATTCAAGGCCTCTCACTGCCGCATCACTGGCCTGTTTGTTTCACCGAGCAGCAACGAGAGAGAAAAACAAGATGCGATTCCTCAGGGATAAAGTAAAATTTCTATATGGCTTCTCATCTCACTATGCAGCATAATGCATCTGCATGGATGTGTAGCCACATACACACAGATGCATAACATTCACGTCTTTGCATACACACGCGGACACAATGTGTAGCAAGCATGCATATATACATATTTCCACAGTTAAAGACACACGCAGGCATGCATGTATTCTTTCAGATTTATACACCCCCGACACACTGAAGACGGCACACATGCACAAACCACCCACTATTCAAACTCAACATGAACTAATAAGACCTTAATACCCATCCAATGTTAATGTCCATTGCCATTTGACTTTGCAGTTTGCAGTTCAACGCCCATACAATTAACCTCCAAGCATTCGCATGTCAAATATGGAGGGAAGATTTCCTCAATCTGTGCCCCCTCCCCATGGAGACGCAGGTCAACGAGCTAATGGAGAGTCCTTGGCCTGCTTGTGTCGGAATTAAGTACTTTAAATCCTCCATAGCTTACGAGAACACTGTACACACCACATCCCTAACATATTCCAATTAGAAGCAAATTATCAAGATATTAAGCATTCACATTCATAAAGTGCCATGTTTACTGTATCGGTACAAACTGGGTCATGTTTGGTTGTCTTAGATGCCTGTGCTGACATAGAGGATTCGTTTACAGTGCGCCAACCCCTCCAGCTCTATTGTGCTGGAAACGTGTCCCTTGATGGAGTCTTAACCTAGAGGGCAGCAGATGCATACACACATTTAAACACACCCTCACACCAAAAAAGCACAAACACATCCACATACAAATAAAAACAAACACACGCCCACACAGAGCCGGGTGGTTGTAATTAAAAAAGCAGTGGAGCTCTGTGGAGCAGAGAGAAGCTATCTGAGGAGAGAGGGAGGTGGGAATACTCCACCCGTGCTGCCTAAAGGCTTCCATTAATTGCCTGTCAATGGCAAGGAAGAGGGAGATCTAAAGTGGTAAATATTGTCCCAAACTGTCATCCTCAGTGAACCATACACTGCAATTCAGTTGAAGGATAATGCCCACTGACTTGGGAAATAGAATAAGGTGCCATATGTTTGTGTAATTTAGGCATAATTGGTTCTGAATCTGTTCCAAACAAAGTGACACTGTGGTATTCAACAGTGTGATACCAACTAAAGGTCAGCCAGCAGACAGATCAGGCAAGATGCTAATAAACACTATGCTTTTTTTCATTTTAAATGCAGATTTAAGTTTTTTTTACATAGGAATGACTTCAAGTCTTATATTTCATGATTGTAATGAAGGATGTGGAGGCTTTGTGGCAGGTGATCTCCATAAACAGATATCTGCATATGGATGCAAAATATTTTGTGATTGGTGGAAATGCAATCTTGGAACCCATCGGCTATTGTCTGATGACAATTAAGCTTTTCTTTTAATGTATCTGCATCTGTTTGCAGATATCTGTCTGCTCACGTTGCTAATCGGACCTGGTGCATGGAAAAGGAAGTCTTGGCCCGTAATAGGATTCCAATATCTGAGACTGGAGAATCATGGGAGGTATTATCTTGCTTACACCGTAGGCACTTGGCAACAAAATTCCCTATGTAATCATATTCAAAATACCAGTTTTTAATTGACTACTTTAAAGTGCTCAAATAAAGTGCTAATTTTCAGGTTCATAGTTGTATTTAGAGGTTATATCAGAATAGGTTTACATGGTTTCTTTTTCAAAAAACACCATGTTTTGTTGTACTGCACATTGCTGTAGCTCCTCTTTTCACCCTGTGAGTTGAGCTCTCTGTTTTAGCTACAGAGTGAGACATCTCACTTCTGTTCCATCTTTGTTGGGAGTTGCACATGTGCAGTCCCTAGGTAAGGACTACTAGCCAGTCAGAAGCAGAGTATGAGAACGTGCCCTGACAGTACCTAGGTAAGGACTACTAGCCAGTCAGAAGCAAAGTATGAGAACGTGCCCTGATGGTACCTAGGTAAGGACTGCTAGCCAGTCAGAAGCAGAGTATGAGGGCGTGCCCTGACAGTACCTAGGTAAGGACTACTAGTCAGTCAGAAGCAGAGTATGAGGGCGTGCCCTGACAGTACCTAGGTAAGGACTGCTAGCCAGTCAGAAGCAGAGTATGAGGTAAGGACTGCTAGCCAGTCAGAAGCAGAGTATGAGGGCGTGCCCTGACGGTACCTAGGTAAGGACTACTAGCCAGTCAGAAGCAGAGTATGAGGGCGTGTCCTGACAGTACCTAGGTAAGGACTACTAGCCAGTCAGAAGCAGAGTATGAGAACGTGCCCTGACGGTACCTAGGTACGGACTACTAGTCAGTCAGAAGCAGAGTATGAGGGCGTGCCCTGACGGTACCTAGGTAAGGACTGCTAGCCAGTCAGAAGCAGAGTATGAGGGCGTGCCCTGACAGTACCTAGGTAAGGACTGCTAGCCAGTCAGAAGCAGAGTATGAGGGCGTGCCCTGACGGTACCTAGGTAAGGACTACTAGCCAGTCAGAAGCAGAGTATGAGGGCGTGTCCTGACAGTACCTAGGTAAGGACTACTAGCCAGTCAGAAGCAGAGTATGAGAACGTGCCCTGACGGTACCTAGGTTCGGACTACTAGTCAGTCAGAAGCAGAGTATGAGAACGTGCCCTGACGGTACCTAGGTAAGGACTGCTAGCCAGTCAGAAGCAGAGTATGAGGGCGTGCCCTGACGGTACCTAGGTAAGGACTGCTAGCCAGTCAGAAACAGAGTATGAGGGCGTGCCATGCTAGCAGCTAGGTGAGCATTATAAGGTGTGTTACAAAGTGACACACATTTATCTCTGAAGTAAAGACTGGACTACAATAGAGCTGTTTGGAGCAGTTTGTGAACAGTGTTTTCTGTTGGAGATGGTAAGTCACTTGGGGGGGGGGGGGGACTTTGGGCTTTTTCACTTTGTAAACCTATAATGTGCACAAAAAAGATAAAAGAAAGGGAAAAAGCCAAAATGCATAATTTGAGCACTTTAACCGTTTTATCTTGCTTTTCTGTTGTAAATATTGTAAATATAGTTTCTGTACCTCAGAATCTTTTCCACTTGCGTTGGGAACCAATGTGTTGAACTATTTTGAATACTCTAATAAAACCCTTGCAACTGCAGCATAAATACCTGTAACAACTGTCAATCACCTAAATATACACAATCTAGCGCTGAAAACCTCACCTAGCCTGACCTTTTTTAAGCTCAAGCACACAAGAAAGCTTTGAGTGTGACATTTCTTTATCTGTGCCAAATATTTGTTCACAAATTCTTGCAGTGTTCCTATTTTAAATATGTGAAGCAACAGTGCCAAAGCCGAATTTCTACTGTGTGTGAAGACAAGAGAAGGCAGACGGTTTTTGATGGTGACTTTTTTGGAAAATAAGCAAAGCATTCACTAAATCAGATTATTCCCTACCAATTATGTTTCAGGCAGACCTTTGAAACGGTATGTGCTAAATAAGAGTTACTCAGTGACTATGGAACAACGTTTCTATCATTTACAAATACTACATTTGTGCAATGTTATATTATATATGTGTGGGTGAGATGCTCTTCACACAGAAATGTCAAAATAGAATCTTACTGGGAATCTGAGAAACATAGGATACCTCTTGTATTTGTTCAAGGTTATAAAATATGTAAAATGTCAAGTATGACACTGTAATTACTCCACTTAACCCAGTTAAATTGAACTTCAGGTCAGCATTGCCAATATTTATACCAATATTTTGGTATATTATAATATTCAGGCATGTAGCAAGTGGATAATGATTGCACTACAATCTGACACTAATTCAAGTCAAGTCAAGAGTCAAGAACTTTATTTGCCATTTGTGTTTTCACACATAGGAACTCTTATGCGGTTGTTACTCAGAGAGTCAAGTCAAGTTTAAAAAGACACACAAAGCATTTACATTATAAACATAAAATTGCACAAAACCATTAAAAAAATAATAAATTTGCATTCCTTAATTGCATAATGTATAATTGCATATTGCCCTTGGCCCCTAAAAACGGCCCCTTATAGGATATTGAAGTGCACAGTTTTTGTTGGATAAATAAATAAGATGCACAGGTGTATTGCACAAATATGTTATGTTCCACTGGCCTTGAGAAAATTAGTTCATTTTATTCTGGCCAAAAGTCTCACTGCAGCTGGAAAGAAGCTCTTATAAAACCGTGTTCTCTTTGTGATAATGCTGTCCGCTCGCTTGTGCCTGAGATTATATGTACAATTCTTGTGTATATTGCTTTCTTTGTCTAAATATACACACGACATTTACTTTTGTGTGATCAGCAACAGTCAACAAGAGAATCAACAAGGTGGATAAACAATAAGTTTCCTTTTTTAATCAATGTGTGTCTTACATGTAGGGTTGGTACCGAAACCCGGTTGCAAACGGTAGCATTCAGACGGGAATAGACATTTCGGTTCCTTGACTGAAATATTTTAACTGCTATGTAACTGCTATTTATTGTTAAATTATTGTAGTTGTTTGTTAGTTGACTTAGGTTTACTTATTATATATTGAAGTACTTTAAAATGTCAATATTGTTATGGTTGGGGTCCAGCTGGCCGTGAGCTTTTGTTTATTATTTTTTCTGTATTTTCTGTGGTCCTGTGCCCTGTCCCTGTTTTGTTTGGTTTCTTCCTCTTTCCTGTCGAGGCCAGCTGACTACGCATACCTGCTCGTCATCAATAATCAACGGCTCCCGCTGCTCACACCTGCCAGTCATCAACCATCTCCCACAGTATATCTACCCCAGCTCTACATCCACTCTTCACCTGGTTATTGCTCCAGTCACGCTGGTGAACCTCGGCTGCGGTTAATCTTACAAGTTTCGTCTCCTCGTGTCCCGTGTACCCACCGCTCTGTTTTCTTCCTTGCAGTTCCATCCTGTCGTCCTTATCTCCGGTCAGCTGGCTTCAAACCCCGGTCCTCCTCCTATGGCGCCCCGCTTCCATCAGCCTCCTTCCACTCCTCGTGTCCGTGTCTATTCCTCGGCTCATGCTCCCGGTTCTCCCACGTTCCACCTCCCATGTCTTCTCCTCGGATCCTGGTCTCCAGATATCCTCAAGTCCCAAGTTTTCCCCCAAAACCTCCAGTCCTCTGCTTCCCTGTTCTTGGCGTCCATCTTCCCACTTCCTATCCCTTATTCCTGTTTTCCCAATAAATCTTATCATTGAGCCGTGCGCTTGAGTCCATCTGTGCTACCGTAATAAATATATTGTTAAATTGAAATAATTTTAAACTAAGAAAAAATGAGCTCTTAAAATAAAAGCACTCTTCTTGATGTCATTTTTCAGTTTTTCAAGAATCGATTTTGGAATCAGAATTGTTTTAAAAATACCGGTTTTGGAATCGATATTGGTATGGGTATACATGACAATCAACCCTTATGAATTCTATATCGATAACGTTCCACTTCCGGGATTGCTGCCGGAAATTTGTTGGATGTCACTCTTTACGGCTGGATGTCCGTTACCTTCCGCTTTCTTTGTGTTGGAATTCTAACCTCCGGTGGTTTTCTGAGGACTCTGGGTAACTGCTCCTCAGATCTCTGCAGGGTAAATCCAGACAGCTAGCTAGACTATGTGTCCAGCAATTTCATGGATCAGGAAATTATGCATCCTGATAAAGTTCCTGATAATAGTATGTCATTACAAACGCTTCACCATACCTAGAGATTGGCATGGTTTTATTTCACTTAACTTAATAGCCGGTTTGAGATGATCTTCTGGAAAGTTCCCCATGCCTATCTCTAGGTATGGTGAAGGGAATGTGACAATGTTGGGGGGGTGGGGGGGGGCTATTCTAATTCCAAAGGCCAAGGGAACTTTATCAGGATGCATAGTATCCTGATCCTGAAATAACTGGCCTTTAACAATAAAAATCTGCCTGTCTCTATGGGAATTTAACATAGGGGTGTGAATACTTATGTCCCCTGTATTTTAAGGAAGAACATTTATTTATTTACAATACTGTACATTATTCATTCACAAGGAAATTGGTGTTCTTAAAAGGTTGGAATTTCTTAATTTTTTAAAATTAAGGCATTAAGATCAATTTCCAAAAGATGTGTTTTTATTCCTCTTTTTAACCTTTTTTTCCCTCAACTTTAGCCTGGGTTTGTAAACTTTATCAAGATATAGGTAGCCATGCACGTACTTAGACTTGACTTACTTTTATACATGCTTTATTGTTCTGTTATGGTTTGGGGTTTTTGCTTTGGGTTCTTTTCCTCCTTTTTTTTTTTAATCCTGCCTTGTGTTTGTGTCTTGTTTCCTCCCCGGTCTTGTGTTGTTGGTCCTGTCTTGTGTTCCCGAGTGTCTGTATGTTCTGTTTCCTGTTTTATTTCGAAGTCTGGTTTTTGTCTCGTCCTGTCTTTACTTTTCCTTCCGGTGTCTTCCCGCTCTTGTGATTACCTGATGTCTTCCACCTGCTTCCCAGCCGTCTTGTCACCTGCCTCTCGTTACCTCATTACCTTGTGCTTACTATTTAGTGTCTGTGCTTCCCTCGTCTCTTGTCAGATCGTTTTGTCTGCCTGTTCCGGCCTGTTTGTCACTTTGTCTACATTCTGCTGTGCTTCCTTCAGTGTGGATTCCTTTGTTCCCGTTCATGTGGCCTTTGTTTTTTCCCTGCCTTTATACTCCTGTTTTGTCTGGCCTTTTCCCCTAGACCTGTTTGGATTTTTGCATTTGGGATTTTGGACTTTGTTTTTGCATTTGTAGGATACTGTGTTGGTGTGAACCTTTTGTGAAAATAAAGCCTCGTAAACTCTCTCCTACCTGCCTGTTTCTGCATTTTGGTCCTCACTTCCCTTCACTTAACATTGTTCATTTTTATTTTACTTAATTACTATTTTATTTTATTTTGTCATACACAAATCACAATTGCACTGAAAAGTGTTGACTAAATGCTAATAAACATAGTTTTAAGGAAAAATAGCTTCAAAATGCCTGAAAACTGGTAAACCCACTAAAAATGTGAAGAGACTAATTTTATATCATATTCGTATGCTTTCTTTATTTTTGTTTTTTTTCTGGTGTGTCATGAAACAAACTGTAAAAACGGGTTTTGTGGTCTAAACGGTGGAAAGCAGCATGGAGGCCAATGAAAATGTTACGATGGTTACTTCTATATTCTGTCTCTCCTTTTAAAACTAATTTAGAAGGTTGTTTGAGTACTGCTTGCATGGAGACTGGAATCTATGGCTGAGACGATTAAGAGTTCTAGAGGAAGATGACAAACTGTGGGGAAAATGAGTGTGTTCACCAGGGTGTCATGTTTCCATTACTGCCGATCGGAGCTGGAGCAGATGAAAACCCTTGACTACCGCAGAGTCAATTGTCCAGGCAGGGTGTGATTTGTGAAGAAATCCAATGGAAAGTAATCTCAAACTTAACAAAAAAAAAGGTGCTTTCATGCCGGAGAGCGGAGTTCACTATGCGGCAAAAACAAAATACTTTCACCCAAGAAAGAGTTTTAATCCAAATCCGATCTTTTTCCTAAAGTTTACGAGTCGTTTTGGTGCCTAGACTATCGCCAATGACACCCACTTTTTCTTGCTTAATTCAACATCCATGGCCTATTTGAGCTATTTAATTAACATATGGTCTAGGCTATTGGTAAAGTGGATGACCACTTTGACCACTGCAGAGGAAGGAATAAATAGAAATCCCATGCATCCCCCCCAGTTAAATCCCACCCTGGTCTTGGGAATGAATTCTGATTGTAACAATTTTTACGAAAGACAAAATCCAGATGTTAGTTGGTGGTAATGTTGTTTTTGTCTAGTAAAAAAGGGGCTTTAAAGAGCTGCTAGTGTGACTCTAGATTCTTAGTCTTGTTTTTAAATCACCAGCCTGAAGACAGCCAGTATTGGATCCCCTTCTTTTGTCACATAAGCTAGAGGAATACATTTGGCTGGCACCAACACAGTGAAGATGTCAGCACAGGTGTTCCTCCAACACCAGGTTCAGTACATTTGAGCGTCTCCAGGGTGGATATATGCTGCTTCAGTAGTTGAGAGACTAATAGGCTTAGTTAGGATTTCTTCTGTGGTGTTTTGGTGTTTGTTTGATGGATAACAGAGTGAAAAGAAACATTTGGGAGGAGGACATTACACAGTCCAAACCGGACTTGTTGCATCAGACCACAGGGATGCTCATGATACTTTCATGATTTATGGATTCTATTGAAGCCCCTGAAATTTCTCCCTTTTTACGTACAAGTACAACAGGGCTAGTATTATTAGTGTTAAGCCTAGGAAGAAAAGATACAGATTAGCTTCCTCTTTCTTTTGACCTTCCGCTGTAACAATCAGACAAAATGTATTTTACGCCACTTTTAGGCAAGGTGTTGGCACAGCAGGGCCATATGTTGTGTTTCTTGGTCCAGTTGGACCCAAATGGCTCTAAATGGTGCTAAGCTTCTACCAGACTGAGACAGAGAGCAGAACGCTTAGCCAGTCAGTCAGATACATGAGGATGGAGGGGACAGCCAAGCCGACTTTATGGGGAAGTCAGTAGGTTTTTAGGAGTTAGCCTATTAATCACTTTTAAAGCCCTTTTTACAAGGTTTGTGTGCCATTGTTCTAGTTAATGACACTCAGGCTGACTGCTATTAACATCGACACTGGAGGCCAATAAAGACGTGTGTCACGCAAGCTCATAAGAGCTAAGTCATTCGGTGCATATATAATTCAATGACAAATTACAATCTTGATAAATAACTTAACGGCCGATATTTTGGCCAACAAAATGAAAACCAAAATTTATAAAATGAATCATGATGTGCCGATGAGGAGTATTCTTTTCTTTCTCACTGTTTGTATTTTTGTTGTTTCTCCTTTGCTCGATAACAAGCAGTGGTGCTGTGTGTCTGTTGCAGCCTTCACAGTAAGCTGTTAAACTGATGACTGATGAGCCATAGGGGGCTCTGTGTGTGTGTGTGTGTGTGTGTGTGTGTGTGTGTGTGTGTGCATTTCTTTCTGTCTCCTGTTATACCAAATATTTTTTGAGTTTGTACTCTGTACACACATGCCACCTTACTGGTGGGAGAAAACATGCCTTTCTCCTTAATTCAGAATGGCTGCTCATGTCGTTGGAGTGTTTCAACTGCAGATGATCTCCTGTATACTTCTGCTTTATTTAAACACATGGTGGTTTTGGTATTAATTGGATGCATCCTTTAGGTGTAGGTGTATAAGCTTTACTTCGTCCCCCAACTTAACACTGGCTTAGGCAGCCTGGTGTGAGACCCACAATTATGAGATTTAATTCAGCTGAATGATGTGCGGTTTCGTTATTGTCATGGCAACACTTAATTGCTTTGAGCATTCAAATATAAGATTATATAAGGCCACAAGCCTTATGTGTTGGAAAATCTGAGTTGAGAAACCTTTGGCTGCAACATCAACACTATTGTAAATGGAACAAAATCATTAAGATGGTGAGACATAGGTACCAACCAAGGATGTAAACCTTTCAATCCTGACTTTTACACGTTGTTTTTAGAGAACTAGCAGAAAACCTTCATTATGTCAGAATCAGCAATATGAGTTTAACTAGAAGGGCACTTGGAGATTGCAGACCTGTGCCAAAGCATTCCCTATCTTACAATGTTAATGCAGTGTGATTTTTCACAGTCAGGAACTCATTTTTTCTATTATTCCAAACACATAACGCCCTATCTCGCAATGTTAACGACAATGAAAAATAGTTTGTGTATCTTGCCCGTGATTTGGATCCACTCCAAAATGTAATGGGTTCTTCCTTGGCCCATGCTACATCCTTCCACTAAATTTCATGAAAATGGGCCATGTAGATTTTCCGTAATCCTACTGACCGACAAATGAACCGACAAACTAACAGACAACCGAAACAAAAACATAACCTCCTTGGCGGGGATTCTTTAGTTCAAAACATAGCTTTAATCAAAGAATGAATATTTAACATGATTCTGGCAAACAAAGCACTTCTCACATTAATCTCATGTATCAGGCAGACTGTAGCTTGTAAAGCAGGGGAAACTTCTAATACATTCAACCGTTGGTGGCACAGCTTGGGCCACATGCACATCGCTCAGCTAACTCTTGACATTTGCATAATGAAATTAAATTAGATTCTTAACTCCATTTCAGTGCATTGCATTCACACCTACATGATTTATCTTCTTTATTTGCTTAATTTAATAAGTTATAATAGTAATAATAAGGACCAGTGAGTGAGCTGCCTTGCATCTATATGAAGCTAAAAGTTTAATCAGTATGTCTACACTACCGGTCAAAAGTTTGGGGTCACATAGAAATTCCCATTGCACTCCATTGTAGACAGAATGCCAGCTGAGATCAGTTGCATTGTTTTTTTTAACCAGGGCAGTTTTCAGATTACATTATGTGCTTACATAATAGTAAAATGGTTCTCCAATGTTTTTCTAGTTTTTTATTTTTAAATGATATATTAGTACACAGAATGTGCCTTTGGAACATTGGATGAATGGTTGCTGATAATGGGCAATGTAGATATTGCATTAAAGATCAGCCCCCCCACCCAAATTAGCAGGTATTCTGTCTATAATGGAGTGGTATAGAAATGTATAAGTGACCCCAAATTTTTGACTGGTAGTGTATATCTCTCTCTCTACAACTCAATCAGCTGAGTGAGGATGTTCACACTTTCAAGAGAAGCAACGAGTACCAGCAAGCTACTGGCCTGAAAGCCCTTTTTGCATGCAGTGTTTGTATTACATGTACAAAGTTTTAAAACTACCTTTTTGAAATTCCAAAAGATTCTAAAGATAACTCCACACACAGCACACATACTGGAATACTAAAATTCAATAAAATGCAATATTGAACTTAAAAAAGTAGTAAAAAATAAAAATGTAAAAGTGTATGAAAAGAGGGAAGAAAATGTCACATATGCAATTTTGATTAATTATCAACACACTGTCCCGACAATTACACAGCACAAAATGACCTGGATGTGAATTCTTTGTGTGTGTGTCTGCTCATCGTGTGTGTGCATGTGCTAGATTATCAGTAGTATCACAATGCCCTGTGAATGGTAGAAGGGGGGGGGGATTGTTTCAGGGTGGTGATACCTCAAACCTTTTATAGGCTAATATTCATGTCCGACAACAATTACCATTGTTGGCAAGTGCCCTCGAGTAGGGAGCCACTCTTCGCCCCACAACTTTTGCAGAGGAGCTGTGGAAACTGGGCAGCTTTAGGTGTGAGAGTGTGAAGCGCCCAGGGAGGACAACATGTGTTCATTTCGTCATGTTAGATGAGGTGGAAATAGTATTACACTTATTAATCTCACTCAAAAACTGACCTTCATAGAGATTATTTTTCCTCAAAAAAACTACCCAAATTTAGCAAGTCCCTCAAAGTAAGAGTGCTATAAAAACTCTATAATGAAATGCCAAAATGCAGGAATAAAAGCAGCACATTTGCAAAATCTAAGCACAGCCGGTGGATTCATTCCAAGGATATCTCAATGATTTTAGACTGTTTGTGCAGAATGATTCTGTATGTAATATATATATATTTAAAGCATCATCCTCTTAGGTCAAGATAGAATAGCTTACTCCTTTTTTGAGTCTGATTAAAATTAAAATGTGTAACCCTCTAGCTACCTACAAGCACTCCCCAAGACTTAATTTATGTGATGTTCTTGTCAACGTGCTTAGTTAAATCAAGATAAACGTAATGGAGACACATTATGGCTTGAGCCTATACTGTTCTAACCTACTATTCTATTATACTATGATTTCTCCCTGCCAGCTAGCCAGCGAAACATTGATGATCCCCATCACAGTCTTAATGTAAACAGCGGCTCTGTGTGGAGCTTAGTGTCGCCCATGACGATTGTGATTGGTTTCAAGAAATGCCATTAAACCAGAGCATGTTTTCCTCCCATCCCAGAATGCTATGTGGATAGCCAGACCCTCTTTCAGTGCGCCTTGGAGGAGGGTATGATCTCTCCCCACCCCCTTATCTGTAAAACACCTCTTCTCAGTGTTTTTTTTTTTTTTGACCATGCTTCCACCATGTTGTTCATTTTTTTTTTTTTTTTTTTTTACGCTGGGTCAATCTAATCCGGTAAAGTGCCGCCACCAGGGACTTATGCGTTCTATTATCATAATAACAATCCTACTCGGAACTCGGATATCAAAATTCTTGCTTGGTGTCCACAAGGGTTGTCCGAGTTCTGACCTCGGAAATCCAAGGAAAGGGGGTGTGTTGCTGGGCAACGTCTGACTTTCTAGTCGGAACTCCGTCTCGGATAAATAATAGAACGCAGCATTAGCACAACATTCTGAAGCTCATTCTCCATAAGCCCCTTTTCCCATCCACGGCTATTCATTCATAGTAACTCTGTTTACTCAGTCCCATTTTCCCAGTCCAACGCCCCGGGCCCCTAGGTAGGTACTTTGAGGTACTCTCTTTGCTGTTGGCGCAAAATTCTCCTCCAACCGGTACCGCTGGTAATCAAGCTGGGGAGCAAGCTCAAAGTAGAATTGTGATACAACTATTGATTGTCATATGTTGCAAGGCGCCACCAGTGTGCAGATGCAAAACAAAATGTGGTTAGTCAAGTTGTGTGTTGTAGTGAAGTAGGCTTACAAGTATTTCAGCAAACTGCCAATGGCAACTGGCATTTTTTTTATTTTACTAGTGTATGGCGGGTACTAATTTCGGACCCTGCTTGGAGTGCACCACGTGTCACTACATCCTCTCATATTTACAGTCAGTGAAAAGCCATATTCACTGTGCTGGGAGATTCATGTTCGAGTATGACTCAAGGACACAGTGCCAAGACTCGGGGGTTATGCCCAACAACCCAACTTTTACACACTTTAACTTGACTGTGTAGAGAAAACCTTGACGAAGAAAGATGTTTTCTCCACTTTTGCCTCACAAGTCCATGTGGAAAGTGATTTGAGCAAAGTTGTGGAGTGGCCTATCAAACTGCAATATTGTCCTCCCCATGATACATCTGACTTTGCTCGCTTCCAGAAACTCATACTTACATACAGTATATGCACACATTCTACACATAGCCTGAAGCTAAAACTAAAGGCTGTAATTGCTGACAAAACCGCAGAGAGCTGACACCGTCTTACCACCAAAGAGGATGATGAGGGAAATGAAATAAGCATGCAGACTGAAAGACAAACACACACCCATGCACTCTCTCCCGCTGATACACACTGACATGCACAGACAGGGCACACCCACATGCACACTGATGAATTCATCGGCGGAGTGAATAGCTAGAGGGTGCAAACTGTTCAAATGTTTCAGAACTATGCCACTGCAGTGCCAGGGGATGTTGAATGTTTTGTCTGCCGACTACAGATGCACAGTGTCCCTCGTCTGCTGACATGGCATTTGTCATAAGGGATGGCTACAACCAGGCCATGGTGGGGCCGTAGTTGATTTAAAGTGACAGGGACGCAAGGCCATCTTATTCATCACAGGGGAGTGGCCGGCATTCTCTGACTACCAAATTGCTGTCCTATTTGCAGGCCCTGCCCCGACTACAACCCCACCTATCACCAGCTGATCTATGGCATGCCAACAAACCCAAACAAGGTGTCATCGTGCCGGGATAAATGGGCAACAACAGTCTCAGCAGCAGGTGGTAATCCGTCCCGCATGCTTCAACTGTGTAGTGTTGGAGAATTCATTTTATCGTGCCCACAAGCTGCTGTACAAGCGGTTCTTTCTTTCTCATATTTTATTTCCCTCTCAGTTGCTGTCTTTCTCCTCTGTTAAGAGAATCTTCCCTCCTTTTCTCACATTTGCATTTCAACACAGTGTCAAAAAATACAAGAGTGTGTGGCCTTTAAAAAATAAAAACAAGTGGGAGGTGAGAAAGAGAAGCCCGACAGAGCCAAACAAAAGAACCGCAGATTTCAGAAAGTTTCACAACATTTATTAACTTTTGCCTTACCTTGCTGAGCTGACTGGCTGGTGAGCCGCTGTTGTTGACAGTGTGGCATTTGAAGTTGAGCAACGATTCCCCCGCGGCATTACGCTCTCTGACCGTGTCCTTGTCAGTGTGGGAGGGGCTGTCAGGGAGGGCTGAGGTGGCGGATGATGAGGGGGGCCGTTGATGTGCCGTACAGGACAGACCGAGGAAGTTAGCCGGGTGGATCAGGAAGGCCTCCAGAGCTATGTTAGCAGAAACCTGGGGGGGGGGGGGGAGGGTTAGAGGGTGGCGGAAGAGATTTTTATATTAGTCATTAAGCAGATGCTTTTATCCCAAGTGACAGCAGAGAGGGGAAAAAAAGACTGAAGCGAAAAGAAACAAAGGAAGCAATTTATCTTTCTCTTGCCTTATTCTTGCTATCTACTAGAGCCAAATTAACTTCTGATTATTCTAGGCTGCAAGAAAAAAATGGCAAAGCTACGGGACATTTAGTCAGACAATCAAACTTTGCCCTCAGTGAGTGTGGCCATGAGTGTGAGTGTTACTGTTCCAAAGTGCAGCCACACCTTGGAAATGACCTGATTGTCTCCGGTCAGTGCCAGGTCAGCAATGCGCTCCACACACTGGACGATGCGAGTGCACGCTCTGGCCTCATTCTGCGCCATCCACAGGATATGCTCCTCCACTAGCATCATGTTGCTGGCTATGTCTGATATGTAGTCCCCTAGCTGTGGAAACACAAGCAGACATGGGTTCAAACGGGATGCATTAACGCAACTACACAAACTGTACATATAAAACACACACACACACACACACACACACAGGCAAACTCATCATGCACATCAATCACATCCACAACAACAGGCCCATTTATAATCTCTAGTCAGAATTGTGAGGGAGGCAATGGTGGCTTCATTCATTATAGGGAGATTTAATTTAGATTAGCAGCTCCAATGGGGCATCATCGTTTCGTTGGGATGGCAGTTTGCTATTTACTTACTGTACTTTTCATTGTTGCTTGATTTGACTGCTCCTTATTGGATGAATGAGGGTGGTCTCATCAGCTATTGTCTTAGGAATGATAAAACTCCTAAAGTATCTCCTAATAATATCCCTCCCGAGTGACCTATGATGAGTAATTGGACAAGTGAGAGCTAATATTGATTAATTTCACTGACTAAGCTCTACACCCTTTCCCTTGCACAACCTGGCCTTCAGTGTGATGTGAAGCCCTCTGATTGCCTGGCCAGGAGAAGTTCAGCTAAGGTAAAACACGGCTTGCCCAAAAACGGATGAATCTTCAGAACCATAATTCAGGTCTAACGCTGACATGAGCAAGAGATACATGTACGAGGTGAAAAGTTAAGCTGTCTGGAATGGATTGAAGGATTGAAGCCAGAACGGCAGCATGTTGTAATGTCTTTTTACGCAGCTCCTGCTGTCTCTTAGGGCTCTTGAGAAGCCGTTGTTACCTCTTGGTGAGCTTAGTCAGCAGTTTTCCTGACCTTATCAACAGAAAGTCCTTTGCTTTCAGAAAACTGTGACCGAGCACATACATGACTACTGTCAGAACAGGAATAGCAGCTAACAATATGAGTACAGAAGTTCCCCTTCAGTTACAGTGTCAGACTTTGGAAACTACTCTTATGTACTACTTTGTTTTTTTGTCTTGGATCTAACACTACATGTCCACAGCAGCGTTTTTTGGCATTTTAGCAGTTATCAATTTCTTCTTAATGACCACTGGCAAACAAGGAAAACGGGCTCCACCAGGCTGTTTACATAAACAACGAAAGGGAAGCGTGGAAATGACGCATGCTAGTGGACACGTACCATTAGGCTTAGATCATGTTTTGAAGTGAACTGGCTGTGGTGTATCTGTGTGTCCATTCTTACATCTCTATGTTTCTCCACCAGCCTTGTCAGTCTCTCCACCAGGTGTGTGACAAAGATGACATCCATGACATCGGTGAAGTGTGCCGCCCTGCTGGTGAAGGCCACTAACTGCTGGCCTAAAGGCTGAGCATTGGTGGTATTAATAGTGATCTGGAATACAAAGACAAATAAACAGCAACATTCAAAGAGGATGATTACGCAGTCTGTCATCATAATTTGACACACACACACACACACACACACACAAGCTCTGACAATATGTAATAAATATAAATCACTGTATTGCTATTTTAAGGCCATGCATGGAGTTTTGATCTTGAATACTTTAACGTGGTACAGTGATCCCATGAGTAATGTAGAACAAAAACAGCTTGTCATCAGTCAGTTTGTATTATGCATGTAAAGGCTTGCATGTACAGATCTGCAAATACCGGCAGACTGCAGATGAATCAGTGGAGATGTTTGTTTTTGTATTCTAGAAATATGAAGTTATTGAATCTTGCTGTTAAACAGTGCAAGCAGGTTGGAAAACATGTAAAAGTCAACATGCTGAACAAGAGTACATTTGCAAAATTCAACAAGATGCATTGACAATGGGGAAAAAAAGTGTTGAGAAGATTCTGTGATTGAATCTGTTCTCCATGTGTGTTGATACCTGTGTGAGCTCATGCAGCACGCGGGTTAGTTCACTGGCATACGGGCACTGAGTGTAGTCCTCTTCAGCCCAGCGTCCAGCCCGGTCACAGCTCCGCCACGCCTTCTTCTCCTTCTGGCTGGAGGGGTGAGGAGCGCTGCCAGAGGGGTGGGGGGCAGAGCCAAAGGTGGCAGGAGCGCAGGGCAGGAAGGAGAGGACGCCAGCTAAAGTCTTTGGCCACCTGCCACACAAGATATCAGCAATGAAGTGAGTTTAGGAATCTACACTCACTGCACCAGATGGCAATTTCATACTCCCTGTACTTAAGAAATTATTAATTTGCATATTTGATTTACAGCTAGCTCTAATTATTTTTTGCAGAAGACTGCCAGGTTCTGATACTTCATTGTGAAACAATGGGTTGTCTAAGTAATGATTTCTGACTTATTTAACTGTATTTGCTAACTTCATTTCCTTTCCACTTTGTGCACCATAAGACTTAAACAAGATCTGTTTAATAGCAGAATGCCCTTAAATGGGCACTCCGCCAATTTTACGCATCAAGATTTGTTCACTCTTCATGGGGAGTACTACTGCCAGTAAAAACTGTTGTATAATATATATGATGTGACACTGAATGAGCTAAGTACAATCTGAAAAAAAACCCTGATGGTTTCATTGTGGTTATTTTAATGTTATGCGTTGGAATTAGAGATTAGAGATGTTCCCGATACCAGTATTGGTATTGCCTCCGATACTGCCTAAAACGCTGGTATCGTATCAGGAAGTATTGGAGTTTATGCACCGATCCAATACCACGTAATAAATGCCTAAAGAAAATCTATGTAGAGAAATTTATTTTATGTTCTTTTTTTGTTATAACTGACTATCAAACTGGACAATAACAAGTTATATGGCTTCATTGTTTGAGAGTTTAACCTGAGGCAGAAATAGACTAGTTTGCTGATTTCAATTCAATTGCCACAGCTGGAACTGGACAGAGATGGGTGTGTATATGCAGAAGAAACCTGTTGCTGCCTGTTCCTTCCTGAAGGGGGAAATTCAGCCTAAAAGATTCATTACAAGTGCTGTTCGTATTGGCCATGCAAAGTTCAGTGAAGTCTCCTCTGGAGCAAGAAATAAGACTTTGTCAATAAAGCTGTCGAGAGCCAAGTCCTGGGGCTGCTCTACTGACCAACCTGTGATAGGAGCTGGGGTTATTTTACGGGGAAATGGAACATTTTCATTTTCTGGGTAATGCCTGTTAGTGTTTCAGTAAAATAAAGCTCATTTGAGTGTAAAAAGGCCGCCAAACTTTCACAGTCCACTACATGTGACTCCATTTCCCAGATAGTTAAAGAACTCCAGGTTTTGTTTCTTGGCACTCTTGTAGATTAAAGGGCTTATTCACCGTTCAGCCTCAGGAAAGAGCTGCTGGTGCTCACACATACCGATTCATTTGTCTACAATCAGCAGGGAAACATAAACACAACCGACCGATAAAGGATTTTTAAGGCCGATACAGATACGAATATTTGGTTATTTAAAAATCCGATGTTCCAATATATCGGCTAATATACAGTATATATTTTTTTTTAAATCCAGAAACGCGTAACAAAATAAACAGATTCCACTAACATTAGTTATTTGTAGTTGTTTGAGTTCTCACTATAATAATATAATACTTTCTTTTATTGTCACAACAGAACAGAGAAACATCAAATATATTGAAGTTCTGATAAATAAAATGTATAAAAATACAAACTTAAGATATGAAACTTGAAGTCCTTTTGAACAAAAACACAATAAGACAAAAGTGTTGCCAACAGGGACGTTGTAGAGCGTCCTCTGGTGGACAGACTATGCAACACCATCACTAACAGGGACGTTGTAGAGCGCCCTCTGGTGGACAGACTATGCAACGCCAACACTCATAACATGGTTGACAGTCCATTTTTATTTTTCAAATATTCATTTATCAGAATAATTTGTCATCAAAATGATTCTGATGAATGAAAATGTAATTCTGTTTTTATCGGACATTATAAACGCCAATACTGATGGATCGGGAAATGCCTAATATCAGCCGATAATATTGTCCTGCTGATATATCTGTCGAGCTCTAGTCTTCTATTTTGCGATTTACTCTTTAAAACAACGTCAAAACCTTACTGCAGAAAAGTAGCCAAAGTTATGCTTAACACTTTTGACTTCTTCTAAATGAAAATAAAGGAGCAGTGCACTTAGTAGGCAGGTAATCTGTTCAGGGGGTAGAGACCTGCCATCCCTTCTCAATGCATTCTCTTTTTTTTCCTCTCCCGGCAACAGCAGCTACTTAGTAATAAATGGCGTTAATTTCACCCCCAACAAAATAGGGGTCTCATTTTCCAGCCCATTACTCCAGTGCTCCAGCAGAAACAAAGCCTCTGTGCTTGTGGCACTGAAAGTGGGCTGTGAAGTACTGCGACTACAAAGGAGTGAACACGACAACAGCACACCCACGGGGGAGGAGAGGTGGAGCATGTGAGAGTGTGTGTACAACCATGAGATTTCAAGGTGGTCACAAGGTATGGAGGACAAGATAAAGGAGGATAGATGGAGGAGGGCGAGGAGACGTGTGGTTTTTGTTCCTCTTTTAATGTGGAACCTGAATCATAGAAACCTTCCTCTTTTATTAGTCTTGCAATAAAGCCAAACAATATTGAGCCATAATGTTTGTGGGTAGTTTTCATATCACACATCCAATTATTATTAAAATATATGGACTGTCCAGGCTCTACTGCACATAATTAATTCTTAATACTCTTTGACAGTTAATGAGCCACATCTGGTGTGAGGCAGACCAGGTGCGGCACATTTTTGTCAGGTGGAACAAAAAGCAGCACGACACTGGCAAGAAGCAGGCTTAAGTACGTCAGCTGCACTGTACATGGAGAGGTAATAGCAGAGAGACAGTGAGTGCAATGGTTACGGTATTAATTTGTATACAGTAGACTTAAATTAGAGTGAGGTTCAACTATTGCCTTTTTTAGCTGGAGACCACCTGGGTTTTTGGAAACCGGTGATTACTGTCTATTATCAATAATTACACAGACCTAGTTCATAAGTGAAAATAACACTTAGGATTCAAGAACTTGGTTTATTTATATAATTGTTTTTTATTTTTTAACTTATACAAGGACTGAAAACAGGGGGAAACAGCCAGCCTGGTTCTGTTAGGTCACAAAATCTGCCAAACAACCTCTCAACGGGCTACTAATTAACGCATACACTCACCGGCCACTTTATTAGGTACACCTGTCCAACTGCTCGTTAACACTTAATTTCTAAGCAGCCAATCACATGGCGGCAACTCAGTGCATTTAGGCATGTAGACATGGTCAAGACAATATTTTCTTGGCACTCTTTGGGCCCCTTGGTACCAATTGACCATCGTTGCAACGCCACAGCCTACCTGAGTATTGTTGCTGACCATGTCCATCCCTTTATGACCACAATGTACCCAACTTCTGATGGCTACTTTCAGCAGGATAATGCGCCATGTCATAAAGCTGGAATCATCTCAGACTGGTTTCTTGAACATGACAATGAGTTTGCTGTACTCAAATGGCCTCCACAGTCACCAGATCTCAATCCAATAGAGCATCTTTGGGATGTGGTGGAACTGGAGATTCGCATCATGGATGTGCAGCCGACAAATCTGCGGCAACTGTGTGATGCCATCATGTCAATATGGACCAAACTCCCTGAGGAATGCTTCCAGCACCTTGTTGAATCTATGCCACGAAGAATTGAGGCAGTTCTGAAGGCAAAAGGGGGTCCAACCCATTACTAGCATGGGGTACCTAATAAAGTGGCCGGTGAGTGTATATTTTTGGTTTCATTTGAATTAAACCCCAATAAAACCAGTTTTACACTTTGTGTACGGATTAAATAAGCAAGATATTACATGAATTAGTGAGCTTTAGAGATGCTGGCAGTTGGATTGTGTTACCTCTGGACAGAGCCCAGCCGGCCGTTGGCCCATTCCCATTCTTTGAGCTAAGCTGCTGGTAGCTTTATACAGTACTTACCGTACAGACACGAGGGTGGTATTCATCTTTTCATCTAACTCTTGCCAAGATGATGAGTGAATAAGTGTATTCCCAAAATATTACTATTCCTTTAAAGGTCCCACGACATGGTGCTCTCTGTATGCTTTTATATAGACCTTAGTGGTCCCCTAATACCATATCTGGAGTATATTTCCCAAAACTCAGCCTTGGTGCAGAATTACAGCCACTAGAGCCAGTCCCACAATGAGCTTTCCTTAGCATGTGCTATTTTTGTGTCTGTAGCTTTTGAAGAGGAGCAAGGTGGAGGCTGGGGGTGTGGCCTTGACCAACTG
The DNA here is from genome assembly GCA_026937815.1 of Etheostoma perlongum. Taxonomy (NCBI): domain Eukaryota; kingdom Metazoa; phylum Chordata; class Actinopteri; order Perciformes; family Percidae; genus Etheostoma; species Etheostoma perlongum. The sequence continues at coordinate 8,900,314 of CM049387.1, forward strand.
CCACTTTGAATTGTTTCAAAGCCATGATGAATCTCTCTCATGGGCTGGCCAAATTCTCTGGGTCGGCAAAGCAGAGACAAGGGAGGTAATCTTGCCCTTTAACCTCATAAGAAGCAAGATTCCAGATCAGCCCATCTGAGCTTTCAGCAGAGCAGGATACCCAGGTCACCATTTCTAGCCACTGGAGGACCATAGGCAGGTTGGGGCAACACACACTGGAAGCACGTCTACTCTTTCTCCCTTAGTGGAGAAATTCTGGATCGGGCCTCTGGCACCGTGCCCACTACATGTTGACCGGTGAAAGAGCAGCTAGCTAGAAACATTGGAAAGATCCAGCCACCCATAATGAGCCTCAAGCCGGGTTCAGACAGGAGGCTGCACGCCTCCTTTAGGAGCCCATCTGCTCTTAACCAGGTGTCAATGAGGAGTTATGCACCAATATAAAAAATATATATATTATACACACCTCTCTGCCATTGTTTTGAAACTTAGTTTACAAAATATACATGGCAACACTTTGCTTCTCCTCTGATACCTTTCGTTCTGCCCAGTGGGCAGGTTGCGCTGTATCCTAATATATATTGCATATATCTGGAAAGCCCCACACCACAGGTTGATGGGAGTGCTTCCTTATGTATGTGAATCTGGATTTTTGAGATGGTCATAGGTACAATACAGTTTCAAGGCAGAAATGCTCAGCCATGGCGTTGACTGCTTATTTCATTAATATGTGTTGTAGCAATTAAAGCACCAAATGGTAATATCACCATGTTAAAAACGTGATTTTCCCTGCATGGGGTCTTTAAGTCTTTTTTATTCCAACCTGCTAGAGCTAATAGTGTAAGGAGTTGAACTCACAGAGGTGACTCACCTGAAGTCCCCCTTGTTGTTGGTGACTCTGTCAGCGGGGCAGTACGGTGCTGACGTCTCCAGAACAACTATCTCCATTTGCTGGGAAGTGTTGCCACGGGAACTGGTCACCAGGCACTCCCAGATGCCAGCAGTGCCCACGTCAATGTTGGAGAGGATGACCTCACTGGAGGAGAAAAACAGAGGTGTAAAACTGTGAGTTTGAGGATTACATGTCTGTGTGTGTGTGTGTGTGCGCGTGTGTGTGCATGCGTGCGTGTGCGTGTATGTCTGTGTGTTGGTGAACTTCTTCCTATGAGCTTCAAATGTCCTTTAACAGTTAAAACAAGGTGCTGGATTAGGATTTGGTCTTGGGTGAGAGGTAGATTGAAGATTATTTTTGCGGGTGGTTTGAATTAGTTTTTGGATTAGGCTAAGGATTAAAGTTAGTCATGCAGTCAGGGGGGTTAAGGTTAGGGCGACATTTAAAGGATTCTGTAATTAGGAGACAGCTCCTCACCAGTATTGGACCACAAAAATGTGTGTGCATCGCAAAATCTAATCCATTCGGGAGACCCTCGTGCGTGTATGAGTATGCAAGGGCTTAAAATGTTGGCTGTGACTTAAGATGATCATTACTCAAGCTTATCTTTCCTACTTTGTCACAGCGATTCCTATCTCAATGGAAAATGCCTGATTAAACAAAGGATGGTGAAACAGTGACAAAGGGCCAATGCAGGCCATTTGCCAAGGCGACTAATCTTAAGGATTTTAGTCGTTATGAAAAAAAGGATAAAAACTGGCAGAGATTGCTAAGCAACGGGCATTATCACCATGGAAACACTTACTCCTTGTGCCAACTGTGTAATTTCCAAATACATTCCAGTTGTAGTACAATATACACTTTGTTTTGTGTGTGATTAAATTAAGCAGTGTGTGTTCTTAATACAAGTCACAGTATACACATGCAATACTGCATAATGTTTTCTAAATGTGACTAAGGGAACAATGCTCCACAAACGGGGAAGTACTAGAGTTGACATGAACAATTATAAGTGACAGGCTGGACAAGAAACTGCAATCTCTCAGAGTAAGATGATTAGTGGCTGGGCGTCTCTGATGTGGAGAAGCTGTAATCCCACAAAACTTTTCTCAGAGGGTGTGAGCAAGAGATAAATATTATTCAGAAACGTTAAATGCCTTCTCTTTCTCTCTCTCTGAGCCTGTCCCAGCATGCACTGGGTGAAAAGCAGGTAAACATCCTAGACCATCAGGGAACTAACACATAAACACAAACACATTCATACCTACCAGAGCCCGAGCGAAAAATATGAATTTATTAGAATCATTTATAATGACAAATAAATCATTCTGATAAACGACTATTTGGGCGTTGCATAGTCTGTCCACCAGAGGGCGATCTACAACATCCCTGTTGGAAACACAGATTTTTTGTTTTTGTTAATGTGTTTTTGTTCAAAGGACTTTAAGTTTCATATCTTAAGTCTGTATTTTTATACATTTTATTTATCAGAACTTTAAAATATCTTTATTTTCCTCTGTTCTGTTAATTATTATCATATTTTAGTGAGAACTCATAATTAACTACAAATAACTAATGGTAAGGAAATCTGTATATGTTTTGTAACGCGTTTCTGGATATATTGGCATATCGGCCAAATATTCGTAACAGTATCGGCCTTAAAAATCCTTTATCGTTCGGGCTCTAATACCTACTGGCAATTTAGAGTTTAAAATGCACCCGACCACCATGTGTGTGGACTATGGGACTAAGAGAACTGAAGAACACAACCCACGTGAACATATTGCATATCAAGGTGGAGAGAGGAGTAGTGGTAGTGAGACAGAGCCACATATTTTCAGCCTATTACTGAAAGTGCAAAAAGTGGCACATTTGCCTGCTCTACCATGGATTTCTCCATTTATGAATTTTTCAGTCCTATATAGTGCATTTAGACAGAGGGCTAAAGCAGTTTGATTCTGCCAGACACAGACTGTAAACCTGATCTTTGCTGTTGATGTTTTAGAAATGCAAAACAAGTTTGACAAAAGTCCACTTTAGTTACGTGCAATTAGTGTTTGTGAGGATGCACTTACAGTTGAAATTAAACAGATCAAAACTTTGACCTGATTATGACGATAGATGTAAACTTATCACCCTTAGGGACCATGAATGTCTGAACTAAATGTCATGGCAGTAGTTGAGATAGTTTAGATTAGATAGTTTAGATAGAGTTTAGATTCATCCCACAATTTTTATTTGGCTTTATTTAAAAAGGTATTTTTAAGTTTGGTAAAGTAAAGTGAGGTGGCCATAATACGAAAAATATTACAATGTACGGTAAGTAAGTAAGTGATGTGAAATTTAATTAATATGTAATTAAATAATCTAGCAAAAGTAAGTAACCATGATATAAACTATATTGAAGTGTGACCATAATATAAATAATATTACAAAAGTAAGTACTCAGAATGGAAAAATATAAATATGTACAGATGTACATAAATCTATTTAAAGATATCTATGTACAGATATATAAATTAGATACTAAATTAGATACTCAGTTACAAATTATAAAAGTAACCAGTTCCTTTGGAAAGTAACTATTGCTTTAAGTAATTTTTTAAATGCTCAAATGTGAGCGCTCCTCCACCCCTCTTTAATGGAACGTCTTTCCAACACCCGCCCAACTCTACCTCGGATTGGCTTACCATGAAATTTTACTCAACCTCAGCCAATCGCATTTATGCGCTTGTCTCGTGCACGGCCCGCTAACCAAGAAAGAAAAAAGGTCTTTGTCTCTTGGCTCAGAGATGTAGTTGGTCTGATGAAAAAAACAGTAACTGTAACAGCTTTATTAAGATGGGAAGGATAATCAATTAGATGACTCGTTACTGAAAAAAAGTAACACCGTTAGTAACGCCGTTATTTATAACGCCGTTATTCCATCACTGGTCTTGGGGGGTGGGCGGTTGAGGAGATGTACCTGGGAATGGGAATGAGAGCGAGCTGCACAAAGTTTGGGCTGGGGGTTACACACCCACGTTACTGACTTCTGTAAACGTGCCGCACACAGAACAATGAGAAGAAAAGAGGAGATACATGCACAGGGCAGGGTCTCTATCACATACTTCTAGTGGGTCAAAAGTGATGAATGAAAGTTTTTTTTTGTATGAGTCAATATATTGTATTTTCGGGAAAATACTGCATATCATACCTTTAGTATACACAGGTTACCTCTCTATTCGATTCAAAACACTAAAGATTATTTGTTACTTTGAAAGCATTTGACTGACAGATGTCACAAAGGGTAACTTTCATTTGTTGCGATTAGTGGATTGAACACATCAGCCACTTTATTAATTTAATTGTCTTAATTTATCGCAAGAGAAATAAATCCTAGTGTACTGTACATAAAGGCTTTAAAAGCGTCCAAATGAAATCACAATGTGCTTTGAGGTGAACTCGTCTCCACTGCTGTTTGTTTTGGAAGAGAAAACAAGCGGAAATCAGAGATCGCTGCTAACATACCGTGTACCAAACGGACCCGTAACTTTGCTCCAATTACTTTCTGTGTGCGAGCCATGACAAATAAATAAATAAGTCCTGATTTCATCTTCGGTGTTCCACTAAAGCTCTCTCTTCTGATTGGTTTTCTAAAAGGAACTAAATCAGATTTGAACGCTTGCCTGAGATGATGACATTCTGATCTAGTGAACAAGAGTGTGTGTGTGTGTTTGAATATGTGTGAGGTTTTTTTTTGCATGTGTGTAAGTACATGTTTAGCTTGTTCAGAGAAACAAGCATTGTCATTAAGACTGATTTCTAACTTCACTGTAAGAAATAAGAATATACTGTAATAATGAGTCACTCTCCAACTTTGATTTCTCTTACTCTTACTTGTCTTTCACATGCATATTCTTCCACACACACACACACACACACACACACACACAATATATGGCTTCTTCAATCAACCACTCTCTCTCTTGCTCCACCTCCCTCTTCAAAACAACATCCTCCCTTATCCACAGTTTGTGTTTAAAGTGTAAATGGGCTTTATATTGAAACCCTCTGGGCTCAATCCATTTGTGCAGTGCAACAGTTATATAATGAGGACACATACTGTCTGAAAACCTAATCTAACCAGATAATACATATGACATAGTGGGCTCTATCAGACTCTATTTGCAGAAGACAGCTATTACATGGGGATGGAAGGAATTCATAGATTACCCCACAAACTGATTTCTATTGTCACACAGTGTAATATAATTGGTAGAAAATACCAGTTTATGTCCATATTACAAATACTGTACAACATTCTCCACTTTATTTGATTGATTCAGCAATGACCGATGCGAGCATTAAGACAGACTCCACTAGATTGAAAACAAAAAGAGACAATCATATGTGAAGGTTTATGAATGGAAATCTGTTTCTGCCCAAAGAAATGTGGGTATAGGCAGTGCTTGGGTCGAGCTATAGTCTATATAGTAATATAGTATTACAATAGCCCCACCATAACCCCACCAATACATTACCAGACATTTGGCATTTGTCTGATTTCCTTTATCTAGCTGCTGTTTCTCTCTTGCTCCAAATCATCTGGGCCAATATCACCAATTTCTATTGAAAACTATGTGCTGGAATAACATGGGAGAGTTTATGGTGTTCACATAAATCACGCTGTATTAACTTGAGTGAAGGTGTCCTGTGATTTTCCCCTTTTTTTACATTCTGTGTTACTAACCCAAATGCATTGTGTGCATCCTTGATGTGATAAAGCCTTTGCAAAGATGCCTTTTCTTAACAATATCTGCAATGCCTCCTATCTGTAGATCAGTGGAATTGTGAAACTATTAACAGTGATGTGGCATCTGCATCTTCATATGCGTGCATGAGACAAACTAAATGGGGACCCAAACACAGAAAAAACTGCCCCATAATGTAGTGTTACCAGATGTCAAAAACTCCACAGGTCACTTCAAAGTAAACTGCTATTCACTTTGCATTGGAATGCAAGCCTCATACTACAAATGCATTGCTTCATCATCCAACAATGTGGTCAAGGTACAAGAAACTTAAAAAATAAGCAAGTGGAGGCAGGCATTGAGAGACAAACTTAGAACAGGAAGGAGAGACCACCGGAGACATGCTACAGTAAAGTCAGCGTTGTTATAGGCCGGGGGATACTGGCTACTATAGCTGGCATATGAGCAGGACTCACGGCTCATATATTCTGTTAGTAAAACAAACTATTTGTGAGCAGTTACAACAGTATCTGTCTGTGTTTGTGTCTTGTTTGTCGAGATAGGAGCTGTGTAGTTTTGTGTTCTCTATATATAATTCTTCTGCCTGCCAAAGCCCGTTATCTTTTCTTGCATCGCTCTGCCATCTGTCTGCACTTGTGAGCGTTCTGAATATTGTCTTTATTTTATTTAAAAGAACAGCAATTGTTATTGTTAGTAGTACTTTTGAGTCATCAAGTGTCACAACTAGCGTTGGTGGTGGGCCTATGATACTTAAAATAGACGATGAAATAGCCAATCAAATGCCACATGTCCGGACATATATAGCCTTGTTTATTCATGCTTTTCCTGCAACATAACCCTCCTGTTTCCTCGTTTTCTAAGTTTTTTGTATCAGAAATATGGGTTTCTTACAATCAAACCCCAAAATAACTTGTATGTAACCCAACAGCCTTTACAGGTAGAATTAATGATTACTTCCATTGGACCTTTGTTGTTTATTTAAATTTGTATAGCATTTGAAAAATGTTTTTTTTATTAAAACAGTATCCTGACCAAACCAGTCTGTGATTCACTTAACATCCTCTGATCTAAATTAATAGGCAAAATAATTCAGTTTCTGCTTTTATTCAAACTAAAAAAATTAGGTGTAACATCATTTAAATTAGGTGTGTTGACTATGAATAAAATAAATTAAAAAAGTGCCAAAAACAATTTAAAAAAAGCACCAAAAAAAGTCAGAAAAAGCGCCAAAAAAAAAGGTAATTTTCAATTTTGTCAATGGTCGACGGGGAAGACAACACAAGGGTCCCACAATGGCCCACTCCCCAGCCCCAGCTACACAGAAATTATGAAAGTAATTAACAATATACTGCTTATATAATGCTTTGCATTAAGACACATCGTTACCAATGTTAAATTATAGGGCTTTAGTTTTGAGCAGTTAGTTAAAAGTAATTATACCAAATTGGTCATTTACTAATCTTTTAGGCAAATGTTTGCGTGATAAATTATGACTGAATGATAAGGGTCCTTATACAGTACATAAAACAAACAGGTTAATTAGAATGTTTATGTCTGGTGATGCAGGTGCTGCTGATGGTGGGGGTGTGACAAGGCTGCTGCACTCTGTCCTCTCTGAGCATGAATAGGCTGCAGAGGGAACAGTTACATCATTGCTGAACATGGGCCAACTGTCTAAATGCTCTGGGATACACAGGGATATACCCCCACCCGACCCAAACACACATACACACCCAAACGCCCACCTCTCCTCTCCTTTTGCTGCTCCCTCCCTTTCTTCCACGGGGAAACTTCACCACTGAAGTGAATTCCGCTGCAGACGGATCACTAACGTCCTCGGTGAACTGCTGCACCCAGACAAAGCAAGGAGAGCTGAGGAAACCATCACACAGCCAGTCCATTTTACATAAAAAAGGTCATCCTCACATAATAAACTTGTGAAATAATGGCTCTGGTGTGTGAAAAGCAGTAGGGCCGGGGCACACATTCACAAAGCACTGACCTACATCCACACTAACACTGCACCATTGTGGAGCAGCTCCCCTAGGACTCATTAGGAACATTTATGCTCGTACGCTGATATTTAACAATTTGTTTGCATAATGTTGCTTACGAGACTGTAAACTTTCAATCTGTCCCCTCTACCCAGCAAATGTTCCAAAGCTGGGACATTTTCACGCAAGGTCGCTGATCACACTTGGTGAATTTTTGTTTCATCACATCTTGTGTTGTGACAGTGCATAACTATATAAATAAATTATAATAAATATATATATAATACATTTGCTACATTGAACCTTGACTGTCCCCTTGAACAGTGAGATGCCAGGAGGAGTAATACATGTTTAGTATGCACATACATAGGCATAACTCACTCGATAAAATATACTATTCCTGCAGAATCCATATCAAATTAGCACCCTTGTCTTAACCTGCTCTATCCATACCTCTACACTAGACTAGTTTATCATTTTTCAATAATATATATTTCACTTCATCCTTGTTAAATGTCATCCAATGTAACCCAGAGATTGTTTTTTTCCTTTATTGACTGAAACTGGCAAGCTGTAAGTGATGAACCCAGAGGTAAAATTGTGTATGTGAGTATAATCAAATTTGGTCTCCTTAGCATCTGATGTTGCACAAAAGCTTATAAACAGAGGGCTACATTCATGACAGAAAATAAGGAAAAACAACAAAAGTGCAACAGAGGCAAGGATTTAAAGAAAACACAGCGGAATGCAGTAACAGAGGAAAGAGATGCAGGGAGCATTTAAAAAAGAAATTCAAGTGTATGTTTGTAAGCATCAGCAGAGACAGGGGAAAAAAACATGAAGAGAGCTTCACAAGCAGGGACACGAAGAAATATTTCCCTTTTTTCCTTTTGCCTTTAGTAATATTTCCAAACCAGGTTCTTCATTTTGTGCAAGATTAGCCTGATTAAAAATGGAGAGGATTAAGTAAGATACATCCAAAGTGTCTGCCGTAGCTAGCTACAGGGCTCTAAAATGTTTGATTAATGAAACATGAATCACAGGCTGGTCCCACTGCTGCCGCTAGCGTAGCTAATACTGGAAGTTTGGCTTGACACTATTACTCAGCAAGACTCTGGCGCACATTGCAGAACCATCAGGCCTCATGGGGCCTGCTTTTTTTTGCTGCTGCTTACTGTGAGGAATGTAAACGGATCAGCTTATCGGCTCACCTGCGCCAGCAAATAACAGGCTATAATGACACAGCACAGTGTGAGAGTGGGACATACTATATTAATACAATACAAACAAAAAGAGCCTTTTTCATAAAATCATGTCTGTTGAAGTAAGCAAAGAGCATGTCATGTTTTGAATGCCTGCAGCCTGACGTAGGATGAGCAGAATTAAGCTGAGAAAACTGTTTTCAAATCACCAAACATTTTGGGTTCACCTTCAAAGGGGTCACTTCACTGAGGCTTTGGCCTCTCCGCTCGCGTTGCTGCGACACTGTGCGACAAATCCAGACGAGGGCTTAAAGCCCCGTGCTAAATCCTGTGTATTCAGTCTTTCCCCTCTGATGGGGCATGCAGGGCGAGGCCCAGAGGACATTCACCCACGGTGTACCACATCAACACGGGCCGTAAGGACTTATACATTGTCACATTGACAGCGTCTGGCGTGTTAAAAGCCAAAACATTAGTTCAGTTTTTTTTGTCTTTGCTGGATCAGTTAAATCACAGGACCTTAATTTCCCCCCCACAAGTCTCTTTCAACAGTGTAATTTAAGCTTGAGTTCAGGGCGAAGGGTGAAGATCAGCTCAGGCACAGCCGATTGTTTTTGTTGGACCGAACTCTGTTGCTCTTCAGCAATGGAAATGTCTGCTCCATGCAGGTTTTCTACAGGAGGGATCCATTTTAGGTGCCAAGAGAAACACGGCCAGAATGGGTTCCACTTTGGGGAAATTGCATTATTTGTGTATACAAGAGGAGAGCAGTGGGTAATTGCAGGGGGCTCTAATTAGAATGTGAGCAATGAGAAATCCATCATGTTGCATTGGGACACGGAGCTGGAAAAGCAGAGTCACGATTTTGGGAGACTTGTTTTTGGGGGGGAGGGGGGAGCCGTACAGTTTGAGCTGATGGGACTGAAGAGGAGCTGACAAACGTCAGTCAGTACACAGCCAAAACGGAGGGTCAGTCGCATAAGAAGTTATACTTAACCCTCCTGTTGTCTTCGGGTCAAATTTGACCCCTTTCTTAAAAGTTTCTATATCAGAAATTTGGGTTTCTTTCAAACTAATTTTCCAAAAATATAACGTGGATGGTTTCCAACGACGCTCCTCACAAGTTAAATGAGTTCACTACGTTCATGGGTGTTTTTGTCAATTTTATAGCATTTGGAGAAAAAGCAATTGGTAAAAACTTTTGGTTTGTATTGGTAAAAAATGTCTGTAAGTGACTAATATATGAACAATAAATATGTCAAATTAATATGTCAAATAAAGTGACAAATGTGAAAAGATGTCAAAAAAAAATAACAAATGTCAGAAAAGGTAACATTAGGTCATTCCTAGGTCACAAGTCGGGGGATGAGAAGAGATATTTGGCCATATCCCAACACTGAACCTGTCCTGTGTAAGAATGTATACTGTATGTGTCTCAAGAGATTGAGGGATTCTAGGCGGCTTCATGATAAGAGAATATTGTGTTCCAGAACTGTCTTATTTGAAAGTCAACGAAAACAGGATGAAGTGGCCTCACACACACACCTTAGCCTTTCTTTTTTTTAGCCCTTTCCCAGGGAGAGATGGACTGTTGGAAATAGGCCGGCACGATAAATTGTTAAAAAATCTAGATCTCGATTCACCCTGTTCACCCTGTTTTAAATTAATTTGATAAAAAAATGACTTTGATTCTCATTTAATTTTACAAGCCGACTGCATCACAAACGCTACTACTTTCTTCTGTGAGTTTTAAACATAGAATGTATGAAATAGGTTTTAAAGCGCTCTCCCCTCTTTTTTTACAGGCTTGTGGTCATGCGCAATGTGCTATAGGTGCCAAAACATCTGTTTGGTACTACCAATTTGTTTTGTTTTGTCATGGTCAAAAACATTGTGGCAGAGAATCATGATATCAATTCTAAGCAAAAAATATCATGATTCTTATTTTTCCCCGAATCATGCAGGCTTACTTGGAAATATACAGTACTGCTAAATCCTAAGTCGCCTCAATCGAGACCCCTTACAATAGGATTCATCTCTTCACTGATAAGTAGGGATAAGCATCTTTTGGATATTAACAATTCTGATTCTTCCGGTTCTTATCGACTCTTTAAGGGGTGGAGTTGAAACGGGTCACATGCTTATTTCAGAAATAATTGGAAAGTTTTATTTTGATTCAATGATGGTTTGCAGTTGTCCAGGGCTTTTTCAACGTAAAATAAAGCTCCACTAGAGGGCCGCTTACTGTGCTCCATGGCTGCAACACAACAAGCACCTGGCTGCTACGGTAACCAAAACTTGCGAATGTTAAATTTGGAACTGATGGTTGGATTTGAAACCAAATCCTCCAAACGATTCCATTAAAGAAACGAATTGTAGTTTTTGAAACAATTCCAAGTAGGAATCAGTTCTCAATGCATAATCCTACTGATGAGCTAGTGACTTGAAACATAAATCTCACTACTGTTGCATGATATTAGTGAGTTGTATTGTCTAATGTCCAATAATCGGTTTTAAAGATGGTATTCAGAGTCTCTATGTTATAGCATCATTGAAATGATAAATATGACAATTTCCCAAACCAGAGTGCTTCCTCCCCAGCGCTGTGGAGGTCAAGGAAAGCACCTTTTACATGGATGTAATATTAGAAACATGTATATTAAATGATTTAATATATAGCTACTTATATGCATAAGCAGCAGTTTCCTGTTGTAGCTAGAGGTGGAGCCAATTGTCACTACCTTTTATGGTTTCAGGTACTTGAAACTATGCATCACCCACAAGCATCATATTAAGATGATAGTCTTTTTAAAATCTGCAATAAACTTGTAAATATTTCCTTGCAAGGCAGCTGGATTGTTGAGATATCACAATATCAAGGAGCTACTGGCAGCAACTGGCAACTACTGGCAGCAACTGGCAGCTACTGGCGGCTACTGGCGGCTACTGGCGGCTACTGGCAGCTACTGGCACGGGTTGTGTGTGAGACAGAACAACGACGGCGAGCATAATGACAGATGGTTCATCCAATCACCTGCCAGGTGCCAGTGCTTGCCCCTTTCCATACAGTTTTCTTCAGACAGCTTCTCAGACGGTTTTGTGCAACAAACCACCTGGCTTGTCAGATTAACTAAATATAGTTATCAAATAAAATGTCAATTAAAAAGTGCAATAGTTCTGCAGTGAGGTAATTAAGTATGCAGTAGCATAATCATAGTATCTTAAAATTGAACTTACGTATAGTACTTTAGTCTCCACCACTGTGGATAATGGTAGGCAATGAGTAAGTGACTGACAAAGTATTTCATTGATCCATATCAATTTATACTACAATAAAAAATAAACTATGCCAAGAAACATCACAGCACCTTCACTAAAGGTCCCTTCTCTACCTTTTAATCCAATGATCTAAGGCAGAGCTTTCACCATAGGGATCAGTGAGAATGTCAAACAGTAAGCTGGTACGTAATGAAAAGAAAGAAATATTCATATTTGAGGCGTTCGCAGTCAGGGGAATGGTATACCTTCCCAGAAATGGAGCGGAAAAGTCACTCCTGTGCCAAATAAACCACACAACAAGAGGTGTTCTGGCCCTGTTGACACAGGGATACATATTTCTGTCAGCACTCCATCAATATTTATGTTAGAGATGCAGAGTCAGTGCAGGCAGCAGTTAAACTAATCAACAGCAATATGCTCTTGCGCCTGAGCCCTGTTGTCACAACAGTTTGTCAAATGCACACACACACACACGCAGACCACTAAGAAAACAAAGACAGAAAGAGGGTGGAGGGTTACAGCAACTTATATATACAGTGAGGAAAATAAGTATTTGAACACCCTGCTATTTTGAACACCCTGCTATTTTGCAAGTTCTCCCACTTAGAAATCATGGAGGGGTCTGAAATTGTCATTGTAGGTGCATGCCAACTGTGAGAGACATAATCTAAAAGTTTTTTTCAAGAAATCACAATGCATGATTTTTTAAACTATTTATTTGTATGATACAGCTGCAAATAAGTATTTGAACACCTGAGAAAATCAATGTTAATATTTGGTACAGTAGCCTTTGTTTGCAATTCCAGAGGTCAAACGTTTCCTGTAGTTTTTCACCAGGTTTGCACACACTGCAGAAGGGATTTTGGCCCACTCCTCCACACAGATCTTCTCTAGATCAGTCAGGTTTCTGGGCTGTCGCTGAGAAACACAGAGTTTGAGCTTCCTCCAAAGATTCTCTATTGGGTTTAGGTCTGGAGACTGGCTAGGCCACACCAGAACCTTGATATGCTTCTTACAGAGCCACTCCTTGGTTATCCTTGCTGTGTGCTTCGGGTCATTGTCATGTTGGAAGACCCAGCCTCGACCCATCTTCAATGCTCTAACTGAGGGAAGGAGGTTGTTCCCCAAAATCTCGCAATACATGGCCCCGGTCATCCTCTCCTTAATACAGTGCAGTCCCCTGTCCCATGTGCAGAAAAACACCCCCAAAGTATGATGCTACCTCCCCCATGCTTCACAGTAGGGATGGTGTTCTTGGGATGGTACTCATCATTCTTCTTCCTCCAAACACGGTTAGTGGAATTATGACCAAAATGTTGTATTTTGGTCTCATCTGACCACATGACTTTCTCCCATGACTCCTCTGGATCATCCAAATGGTCATTGGCAAACTTAAGACGGGCCTTGACATGTGCTGGTTTAAGCAGGGGAACCTTCCGTGCCATGCATGATTTCAAACTATGACGTCTTAGTGTATTACCAACAGTAACCTTGGAAACGGTGGTCCCAACTCTTTTCAGGTCATTGACCAGCTCCTCCCGTGTAATTCTGGGCTGATTTCTCACCTTTCTTAGGATCATTGAGGCACGAGGTGAGATCTTGCATGGAGCCCCAGTCCGAGGGAGATTGACAGTCATGTTTAGCTTCTTCCATTTTCTAATGATTGCTCCAACAGTGGACCTTTTTTCACCAAGCCCAAGCTGCTTGGTGAAAAAGGTCCACTGTTGGAGCAATTTCCCCGTAGCCCTTTCCAGCCTTGTGGAGGTGGACAATTTTGTCTCTAGTGTCTTTGGACAGCTCTTTGGTCTTGGCCATGTTAGTAGTTGGATTCTTACTGATTGTATGGGGTGGACAGGTGTCTTTATGCAGCTAACAACCTCAAACAGGTGCATCTAATTTAGGATAATAAATAGAGTGGAGGTGTACATTTTGAAGGCAGACTAACAGGTCTTTGAGGGTCAGAATTGTATCTGATAGACAGGTGTTCAAATATTTATTTGCAGCTGTATCATACAAATAAATAGTTTAAAAAACCATACATTGTAATTTCTGGATTTTTTTTTAGATTATGTCTCTCACAGTGGACATGCACCTAAGATGACAATTTTAGACCCCTCCATGATTTCTAAGTGGGAGAACTTGCAAAATAGCAGGGTGTTCAAATACTTATTTTCCTCACTGTATATATATAAAAAATGTGTGAAACCAGTATTGCCAGTCTACTTTAGCACCGCAATTATCATTCAGCATCTGTTCCTCTTGCTGTGTGCTCGGCTCGCGCCGACGCGGAGGGATCGGCTGGACGGCCAATCTCTAGAGACGAGCTGCAGAATTGCTCTAAGGTGTTGGCATGCTGCCAAGCCAATTCTGTTCTGTCCTTTCAGATCCTTATCAAGGGCACCAATAACAAAAGGTAAATCACAGCTCATATGGGTGAGTGAGAGATGCCTCTCTGTGTGTGTGTGTGTGTGTGTGTGTGTGTGTGTGTGTGTGTGTGTGTGTGTGTGTGTGTGTGTAACGATACATCAAACCCAGGGTTTGGTTTGTGTCATGATGTTTGACACACAATTTGATACAAATCTCAATTCTTTTTTTTTTTTTGGGGGGGGGGCCTCAGTAAACGTTTCCTTCCACATGCCATTGTTTTGCTATTGATTACATCCCACTTTGCAACACAGTTATACAACAGAGACCGTATTTATTGATATTGATTGATTTCAGTGTCGATCAATCCAACGCCAAAGATTCTTTTGTACATAAACTAAATTGTTTCAGTGGTGCATTAACTTGTTTGAATGAGAAATGTAAGAATAATGGTAATGGTAACGGACAATTCCGCTCCCAACCTGTAGGGGGAACGAAGAGGAAAAGTGCTTTGGTGGCTACCCTAAAGGTGCTGGTTGACAAGTAGCTAATACTAATGTAATTCTTGTTGGGTAACATAAGATTACGACATTGTTCAACACGCTCAGTTATTTTTGTTTTGACCACGGTTAACAACTCTGGGCTAACCCACGAATTCATCAGTAACGTTAACTGGATAGATAGACAACTAATCTAATGGTAATTTATCTAACTAGCAACCCCTGTCTTCTGCCACAGACTCCCGGTGCTCCGAGGCTTCAGTCGGGATGAGAGCTGACGACAGCCCTGGGGACACATCCACAGTCATCCCCCATCCAGCTAGCAGTGATCCACTATCATTACAGCCCCGGCCCAGGGACACACCCACAGTCATCCCCCAGCCAGCTAGTAGCCAGTCAGCACTTAACTCCGGTGCTAAGGACGCTAACGGTAGTTTACTGAACCGTCGTGAAACAGACCCAGGCCCCCAAGTCAGAACAGTAGCCACTCGTAACATTAGCTACACCTCTGTTAGTGTTACCCACCTTTGCTTTTAGCCGTCTTTACAGTTAGCTAAATTTACCAGACAAAACAGGAATAAGGCACCAAAAGGACCAATACTAATAATAATTTAAAGACGAGAAGGATAACTCTGGGAGTTGGAGTAGATTCTGCCTTCTCACTCCACGAAACAGGTTTGTGGAGCTGAGCGTCACGATTTTGGTTTTATTTTGCATATCATTACAGCCCTAGTGTATAAGTTACAACCATGTCAGTGTGGAACTTACAGTGACCCCTGTCAACATGTGTGTGCTGAATGAATGAACATGAATTCATTTTCTGCAAGTGTTTTTTTCTCTCTGTAACAGTATGAGACCATTTATGCAGCAGACTATTTGTGTGAAGAGCATTTTGATTTTATCTGCAAGGATGGACTTACAAACATCCTTGGAAGTGTGTGTGTGTTAGTGCAACCCTCCTCTCTTCTGTGTGTACCTGGTGAGCAGGCAGCAGTCGTGAAGCAGTGTTTCCTCCACATAGATGCCCCGGTCCTCCTGCGTGATGGCGCTGTGGCCATTGTGACGCCACCGCAGCTCCACCGAAGGGTCCAGGTAGGAGGCGGTGCACTGCAGGGGTAGACGGTCTCCACGAAAAACCACTTGTCTCTGGGAGGGGATGAGCTGAAAGAGGGGCATCTCCAAAGGTCCATCTGGAAGACGAGGAGAGGAGGTTAGCTGGTAAACTTTCCCTTCCCCCTGTCAGAGGAGGGGAAGGTAGAGGAAGAGAGACAGAGGGCATTCTTACATCCTAAAAAACACAGGGAGAATGGAGGTTTTAGGGGATCAGTGGTGTTAAAATCTAGCAATCACATGCATGATCTAAAATCAGACACATATGAAACCTGCACAGATGACAACAAACACATTTTTAGCGCATGCCCCTACACACACGGAAACGTGTATGCCGCCACATTATTATTACACACACACACACACACACACACACATTCTGTCAAGGTCACACTCCCCCCGTCCGTTGTTCCCACATGTTGTTGCTATGAGAGATGAACAGCAGCTGATAAAGAAGAGGCCTTGAGCACTCCCCTGGATCCTGCTTGACTCCTTACATGTTCACAATGGAAGCCTGCCACAACACCAGTGATAGGATTACTTACCAAGCAGGCTGGCTAAGTCCTCAAGACTTTTTGCCAGAGAATACGGCTACTGCGATAAGGATGAGATTAGAAGACATGGGAGAGTGTTTAGTCCGGTGCCAAAAAACAGGAGGGTGTTTGATTTTTTGTGAAAATCCCTCAGGACCTGATTGATCATACTAATCATGCTGCAGATATAGAACACACTATTTCTCTAATCAGGATGAACCTGTGGAGATGTATCACTGCTGCCAGGTTTGGTAAGCATAGAAAGGCCATATCCAAACTCTATATGTACATATACGTATATATTTTTGTTCCAGGATTAGCCGGGTGCTTTGCCAGCTCACTTGTACCACCTTGGGAATTCATTCATAGCGCGTTCGTTCAAGACATTTCCTTGGACACGCTCCAAAGAGCAGCGTAAGCAAGTGCTTTGCCTTCGCTTGTATTCCAATCAATTGTGGATGTTGCTGCTGACAGGCAATTCGATACACGGGTCATAAAGTCTTTCACTGCTCCATGCATTTGTTTGGAAACAAAAAAAAAAAAACACTGAAAGATCTAGGCTCCCAGTTATAAACGTGGCGTACGCACAAATCGGGGCTGAAAATGCGCATACGCCACTTCCCACGCAAAGGTTGTTATTTATAAAAAAAAAAACTTGACGGGAGATGTGCAGTCCTGCGCGCTAACTCTGACTCATGCGTACGCTCATTTTGGATGATGGTGGTGAACTGGTGTCTGACAGCAGAAAGTAGGCGTGGGAAAAATGATTACTCGTAATATTTTCAAGTTTTGATGCCTCAGCAGTGACATCAAATACCCTAGCATTAGATAACTGCAGAACATAGCGCAAATAACTAAATATCTCTCTTTAATACTGTGCATATAACATCAGATGTTAAAGGTCCCATGACATGGTGCTCTTTGGATACTTTTATATAGATCTTAGTGGTCCTTGAATACTGTATCTGAAGTCTCTTTTATATAGACCTTAGTGGTCCCAACACTGTAATTGGAGTCTCTTTCCCAAAATTCAGCCTTGGTGCAGAATTACAGCCACTAGAGCAAGTCCCACAATGAGCTTTCCTTAGTATGTGCCATTTCTGAGTCTGTAGCTTTTGAGGTGGAGAGAGGGGGGTGGGGGGCAAGTTGGAGGCTGAGGGTGTGGCCTTGACCAACTGCTACTTTGCTCGTTTGAAAGCCATGATGTCTCTCTCTCATGGTTGGGCCAAATTCTCTGGGCAGGTAAAGCAGAGAAATGCCTGCCCCTTATGACCTCATAAGGAGCAAGATTCCAGATCAGCCCATCTGAGCTTTCATTTTCTCAAAGGCAGAGCAGGATACCCAGGGCTCGGTTTACACCTATCACCATTTCTAGCCACTGGGGGGACCATAGGCAGGCTGGGGGAACACATATTAATGTTTAAAAAAAAACACAAATTTAAATGTTCATACCATGGGACTTTTAAGCTCTTGCTTGTCCTCATTATCGGTCCGAACTACAATCCTGTTTGTGGCCAAACCTGCATGAAGAAAAGTGAGTTTGCCTATTAGACTTTTGTCTTCAAACTAGTTAATGCTGTAATTTTGGCAAGGTGTTAACAATCACAAATTGTTGTAGACATATAAATACAGGACGTGATAAGAGGCTGGTTTATCTGTGATTTATAGAGGGAACATTGCTTACAGGTGTGCGTACGCACAGTTTTATAAATCACATTGTTTTTGCCATACGCCATTTTTGGCTTTTGGCCGTATGTGCACTTTCAGTAAGTATCCTTGGTTTTTAAATGAGACCCCAGGTGATGTGGTCAATTGTCTCAAACACACAACGCAACATTTCCCTTGAGCAGAAAACTGTTTATGCTAATACATAACCGATATGCAATCACAGCGCATAACACATGCAGAGCTGTGACCTCAATTTTCTACATAAGTAATTCATAATCATAGGTGCATAATCAAAAGTGCATTGTTTTCTAGAGTAACATAAAAAATGTGTTCCTAATATTGGCTCTTCCTTGATGACATCTCTATATAATTACTTGAGCTGACCGAGCTGAGAAGTCTGCAGCAACAGTTGCTGAGGCTTGTTTTTTCCTGCGGGGTGACACGCAACAGACACAGCATGGGTGCCGTTGACTGTTGGCTTGGCCGATGCTGATACTGTTGAAACAACACTTTGAGCCAAGGATCAGAGTGTGGCTGCTTGCCTTCGGCTGTTGGACACTGCCAGAGCAAAATGCAATTATTGGTTTGGTTGGTGTGTGTGCGTGTGCGTGTTTGTGTGTAGGAGGAGGAGAGGAAGAAAGACAGGGACAGAGGTATAATGATATGTACTTTATGCCTGCATGTAAGAGTGTGGCTCAGTATGTGGAACAAACAATGCACCCTGACTACTAGGGCTTTGTTAGGATACAGATCATTTTTTGGAGTCTGGACATGCCACCACAATAATTAAAGACTTTGACAGCGTTCACTCAATTAACATTTCTTGAAATCCTCGAAATGTTTGAAAGAAATCAAAGCCCATTTTGACAATATGTACGGATTCATGCAATCCAGTGTATTTATATCTCATTAATATCAGTCTCACAGTTTACTGTGTGCTCCCTTGACACTGTCTCAGAGAGAATATCCAACTGCTTCTGCTTCACATTAAACCCCTTTTATTGTAAACTTTTATTGCAACTTTAAAATTATCTAGCAGAAATTCTATTTCTCTATTTTCCCTTTAAATGAGGATTATTTTAGATTCAAAGTGGGATCACAAAAAATGTGTCCAGTTTCCACTGTTTTGGTTTACTTAACTGTACACCTCAACTCCACCTCACATTCATACACTTATATTTGTCTTCATCTGTTATTGATCTGCTTTGATGTTTTAAAATTGAATGTCCAACCCACAGAGACAACAGGAGCTTTGACAGACCAGCTGGTTCAGCTGTAGTCATGTGTGGGTTGAGGCCAATCCAAGCTGCTGCGTCTGCATCATTTAAATGTAAATATAAAACTAATCTATTTTTAAAAGTATTTTAAATCTCTAACAATATTAATCAAAGATAATCATAAAAAGCCTATAATTTATCATACACTGCCACACGCCAGACTCCATAACTCTCTGCACCTTTTCAGTTATTATTGTAACTGTCACAATTTTGAAGTTCGGACAATAAAGAAAGATCTTTTTTGTAAATGTATGGACAGAAATGTATGGTATGGACAGAAAGCTATATAGTCAGAGATACATGAGTAGCCTATTTCCGTTCCTTTTTTCACAAAACAAAAAAAGGTTCAACTTTTCAATAAAGGTTTTGAAAATAAAACATTCTCAGGCTGATGCTCATGTTTTGGAAGTCACTTCATTATCACTCTCTCAAAGCAGCTGATTTAAAAAAAAAAAGGTGTGTGACTGAACTTCAAAGCCCCATGTGACAGACTATGTTATGGTATTTCTATATCACTATCATTAGAGGTAGACCACAGGCTAAACGACATGGGCCTGCATGTGGAATGCAATTTAATAACATGAGGCTAATTAAAAGGTAATTGCACTGCTGTGTCATCATGCAATATATACTGCTATAGAGAGTAGAAGCATAACATGCCATGTTAGCTCTGGACTCATGGCTGTGCTGTGGCTCTCATCCCAGCAGTGTTAAAGAACCAGAAGGCCGTGACTAGATGAGTGAAACAGACGCCTGCCCTGACCTCAACACAGGAAGCACCTGATCCTAGCAGGAAGCTGCGCATGCTCACCCGTTCCCCCTCATTTGCAGGCAGTACCCGACCTGTATCAGCGTAGGGACAAGGGCTCATTGCTGGAATGTAGGGTGCAAACATCTGCTACCCATCAGACTGGAGCAGCTGGAGAAAGACACACATGCATCATCTATGACACGTCTATGACAAGGGGGGAAATATTAATGTTTTGGTATGCAAGTGCGGAAGAGGGATATTTTCATTGTATATTTTTCTTGATAACAAGAACCTAGCACTAGGTCCTAAACAATATCCCACCCACACAGCCTTAACAAGGTCCTGGCTGGTGTATGTGGCTGTACGACTTTCCCTTGCAAAGGGAAGCCATATGAAAATAACAACCATCAAATATCATTCAGAAATACGGTCGTTAAAGCGCCGCTCTGTATCCAATTGAAAATTGTGTGTTGTAAATGAGCTATTGTAAGATGGAGTTGTGCTGTGGAGAGACAGATGGATCCAAACATGGTAAGAGCAGGGAGCCCATCATTGTAATCCAATAATGGACACTTTAGGGCCTGAAAGGAGCGCTCTGCGTACCAACACTGGATCCCACTTGTGGCTCTTTGTCTGTGGACAGTGCAGAATTGCTTTGGATTGTTCTGTGTAAATGAAGAACACATAGAATTAGGATTACATAGAATAACTCCAGAATGTCTGTGGTGCAGACGTCTCAGGACGGTGCTGTCTGTGTATGCTGCAGACCGGGACACATTTTTCCTCATCAGTTTTCTGCAAACTGTCACACATTATGCATACGGTGAATATCCATATAATGTCCCATTGCTTCCTCACATACACACATGCACAAACAAATACAGTTATACCCCACTAATAACCACTTTCTCATTCCAGAGCAATATCCCCTGTGTGAACCAGATGTAAGGCGTAGAGGAGGATGATTCTATCACATATCACATGAGATACAATTCCCCATGGACTGCAGCATGGAGCCAGAAGATAGAGCATTCAAGGGGGGGGGGGGGGCACAGGGAGATTGCCTGTCTGTAACTGCCTGTGTGTCGTAAAAAAAACGAAAAGTGAAGACTCTCTCTTTACTGTAGCTTCCAGTCAGTATAGAGGCCATTTTGTTCTGCTTATAAACTGTTTGATGTATGCACAGCTGATACACACCAAAGACTGCAACAATGTCTGTTTTAATCTTTTAGTCAATACACTAATTTACTCTTTAAGTACTGTACATTAGCCAATTTTAAATTCATAAAAATGGCTCTTCTACAAAAAGTGTCAGCTGCTTAAAACTAGACGTACAATTTCACTAGCATTCTAAAAATGAACCAAGGACAAATGTTTTAGTCTTTCAATTCAATCTTTCTTTTGGTCAATCTTTCTTTTGGTCTATCTTAGCGTATTTCTCCTGTTTTAGTCTTCCACCAACCTCTTGCTACATTTTCACAACTGGCAGCTGCCCTGCTCAACTACAGTCTACCATTGGCCACAATAACTTCAGTATTAACGACGAGCAGCTCAATTATGTGCTTTACTGAAAGGGCTTTGACAGACGGGAAAGACAGGAGAGAGCATAGCTTATTTATTTTCTTGACACAGATTTCTTCAGGTGATCTGAGGATTTGAATGAGCAACTTCTATAACACAAGCTCCTTCCTCTGGCCCCAACACAGGTGGAACATAACAGGGCCACACAAATACTGTATCATAAGACAATTGTTGCCCGGGGCTTTGTCTCTGGCACTAAATCATTGCCTTATATTAGGCTTGTCAAACCGTACTCAGCAGGTGGAAGGATACCAGTGGGGAAGGAAACCTCTTATCAGAATACATCTACTTAATTATGTCCTCATAGTGCTAACCACTTGGAAATGCAATATTATTGAAAGGAAACTGTATCTAGCTAATTAATAGTCTCAGGAGGCATTCCTGTATAAAGACATTCCATATTGAATACATTACTATTTGTCAGTGCTCAGCTAAACGTTAATGTTAAGAAACATATTAATATGAATGGGATATTTGGTTCTTCAATGCAAAAAAAAGTCCTATCAAATTTAAAAGAAAATATTTAATATATGAGCTACATTTTGATTTAAAAACTAATTTGGCAAAGTCAGCATGCATGTCAAGTTAGCAGATGTCGTAAAGCAAGATCAAATTACATCACCTCAACGTTTAGTTCTCTTCTGGTTTCTAGATAACATTTCACACTGACACAGACCAGTATAGCGCCTTGCAATCAAAAGTCTAAATCTTGAAATGAGATATTTTGTCCCAAGATAGAGCTGAGAATTCATGCAAGCCAAAAGACAAACTTGAAAAACAATGTTTTTTTCTTGAAACTTCAGTTTCATACAAATGAAAACAGATGTCCCCTAGCTCTATCTAAATTGTCCATTAACACAAAGCAAGTAACATAAACTTGGATTAAGTATAGACTTTTAATATAAGATCTCTCACATACTTACACATTTTAAAGTACAGTTTTTGCAGCATTTTCATATAGTTAAAATGTCTAAAATCTCTTACAATGTATTAAGATTTGATAGTTTAAAATGTTTATTTTGTTTATGTACATGAAGGGATGCATTAATATGCAAAATGAACATTTAGGAGTTTTCTTTTATAGGAAAACCATGGAAACCAAGTCACATAATGTTGTATATTTACATGTTTTTCAAGTAGCCCTGGTGTTATTCTCTGAAATAAAAGGATCCACTTCACTTGTAATTTCTTTTAAAAGTAATGCTAATTTCTCCCTAATCTTAATCTCTTCAAAAATTGTAATGGATTACAGTACAGTTAAATAACATTAACGTTACATGTATTCTCTATGTATGCATTTAAACCGCTATTGTTTTTTAAAAATTATTATTAGTGAGTTATGGTGATATTGTACTGTGTTTTGAGCTAACATTAAAGCGCCCATAGTATGTTCATTTTCAGGTTCATAATTGTATTTTGAGGTGTGTGTTTAAGTCTCTGTTTTAGCTACAGAGTGAGACATCTCACTTGTTTTAGCTACAGAGTGAAACATCTCACTTCTATGCTATCTTTGTTGGGAGTCACAAATGCGCAGTAGCTAAGCTAGCTAGCTTCTGTTTCTCCAACTTTGGCCTGTACAAGGCAGGATTAGCTGAGAGACTAGCCACCTTGTCTCGGCTAGTGACTTACAAAGCCGTGGAGATTTTGACCAGTTCACCCTGAGACCGAATGCAGGATACATTCAGAAACCTGTATCTCACTCAAAACAGCATGTTTTTTTTTTTCAAAGTGTGTATGCTTGTAGAAGCACCAGAGACACAAACTAACACCCCAATTTCCAGAAAAAGTGTTTTTTTTTCATAATATGGGCGCTTTAAATGCTGCACTTTTATGGGTAGGCTTTATCAAACATTAGCTAAATGGGGATGTTTTAAGCTTGGTCACTTTAGTTTCCTTTATTTCTTTTTAGCTTTGTGACTTTACTATTGGCAAAAAAGCTAAACCTAGCTACAGCTATTGCTATCTAGCTAACTAATGTGAAAGCTATTGTTAGCTATCTAGGTCTAAAGCTATCAACAAGCAATGTTTGGCTATATCAAATATTACCTAAATGGTGATGTTTTTAGCTTTGTGACTTGTTTCTTTCATTTGTTTAGCTTTGCGTCTTTACTATTGGCAAAAAGGCTAAACCTAGCTACAGATATTGCTATCTAGCTAACTAATGTGAAAGCTAGCTATCTAGGTCTAAAGCTAGCAACAAGCAATGTTTGGCTATATCAATCAGCTAAATGGTGGTGTTTTTAGCTCTGTGACTTTTGTTTCCTTTATTATTTTTTTTAGCTTTGTGACTTTACTATTGGCAAAAAGGCTAAACCTAGCTACAGCTATTGCCATCTAGCTAACTAATGTGAAAGCTATTGTTAGCTATCTAGGTCTAAAGCTAGCAACAAGCAAAGAGGCTAATCCTACAGTTATTGTTGTCTAGTTAATGTGCAAGCTATTGCTAGCTAGCTAGGTTTAAAGCTAGCAGCAACATTTATTTAACTGCAAGAATATTAACAAATAATGTGGATTATTTAGAACAGTGCATAGTCATAGTGCTTTTTTAACACTTTTCAGGTAATTTTTGTTTAACGTTACTACTTTATTTTTGCTTAGGACTAATTCAAGAGTTAGCTAATCAGTATCACCCAATAGTGGCCATTCTATGTTAACCTCAGGTTTATATAATAGAACCTTACCACATCTGAGCTGTTGTTCACGTAGGTTGCAAAACTCCAGTCCGTGGAGGTGGGTGGGGAACACACACACTGTGTCGTTGCCAATCCTCATTGATTTACTTCGAGCCCAGAGGAGCAGCCACTTCAGCTGACAGTCACAGAACAAAGTCTCAGTGCTGAAGTGCCTGTTGGGAAAACCAGGCACAGTTAACCTGTATGCCTCTGTTACTGAATGTGAGCGACTTCATTCATCGTATAGGCGGACAGCAAGCATTTTGACATGTCATGAAAGGAAAAACACAGGTGTATAATTGGTCAAATTATTAGAGTTTCATTTCTTAAAATGGGTGCCAGTTCCAGGGTGCAAGTATTGTGCATTCTGACTCTGACTGCTTACTAGCCTACTACTTACATGGAGCAGAGCTGTCGTTATCATTAATCACAGCTGTGACTTTACTGCTAATAAGTCACAATGAAAACAGCATATAATGTCTTGACTTCTACCCTTCACTCTGTAGCATGATCAATAACAAGGCTTAAACACATTTTTAACCACAACTTAGATAACTAAATGTATTATGTATGTGTTGTTGCCTTACAGCACTCTGAGAGCCACGAGGTGTGTAAAGAGTCCCACGGTCAGAGTAGAGAAGATGTTCCCAGATAAATTCCTGTTTGTGAACAAGGTAAAACACAAAGACATTCATTCAAAGACAGCTAACTCCTTGCATGCATTAAAGCCATAGAACTGTATTTTGTTATGCATTACTAAATCCGTATCAAACGCCATATTCTGACAGTACAAATTAAGCATTAAGCTGTGCGACGCATGTTTTCAATTTAGGGATTACTCACAATTTTGAGAGGTTTCCCAGATCGAGAAATATTTCAGGCGAGAGACAGCCAATCCTGTTTTTGGACAGGTCCCTATAAGGACAAAAAACGTAAAGAGAGACATCCTTCAGTTCATATAATGGAAATCAATTTTACTGAACTTGTAGTCAAAACAACAGACATAACAAGTATCTGTTTCATGCATGCTTGCCTTCATATAACACAGAACTTAAACAGCTGTGAAGGCTGTTGGTAAACCATGTTTATTCATCTACTCAACTTCCTCAAATATCTATGCTGACCTTCTGTAACCTTTTACCCCTCACATAACCATTGTTGGCACACACACACAACCTCACATCCACACCCCACGTGCAAATGCAGTGTGCTTCCTTATGCGAGTGGCTGAGCGCTGTCGCGTCCGTGGCTCCGTGCCCTCACACTTTGTAATTAAAGAGCTGCTTTGCTGCAGCAGCTGTGGGAAAATAAGCAGAGCACTCGAGTAATCACCAGTTGGGGAGCACTTATATTAGCACGCTGCTGCTCCCTGAGCTTGGCGCACACGCGCCCAGTAGCAGCACGGCTAATTCACTGCCAGCATCTCTGCCAGCCATCCCACTAACTATCAGGTTACAATCATGTCACTCACACTAAAGCCTATATGTAGAAAGGCCGGATGACGGTAATCACCAGGAAAATGACTTGAGTAGAAGAAATCAAAAACAAAGACAAAAAAAAATCATGTATTTTTTCTACAGACCAAAATTATAACATTGCACATACATTTGAAAGTCCAAGTTTGTATATTAATACAAACCAGAAGAAATAAACAAAAGTTTCCATTAGTATGCATGCTGTCATTTTCTTAACAATGAAGTAATACTTCTGGAGGTATTTACTGCGCACTTAAAAAAACAAAAAAGAAATCCTGTTACAAATGAAAAGTTTTATACACTTAGGCCTTTTGCCATGAAATCCTTATTTGATTTGGTCTGACAACACTTGAATGTGGCACTTGCACTAAGCCTACAGATGAAGGAGGTAGGCTAAACTGTCCCTGAAAATTTGTGCAACGCTTGACAGGAAATGATAAACCCCAATATAATGTGTTATTTAACCTGCCGTGTTTCTTTATTCTTCCATCTTCATTGAGTTTCAACAAACAGTGATTCAAACACTGCTGACTTTTTGGAATGTACACAATGATCATGAGAGAACCAAACTCAAGATTTGTGCTAGTGGTAAGGCGAGCTCGGCTAACCCTGGCTTTACAGGTTGTAGTTGTCTCACTATGGGTAGTGTGAGCAAGCTTTGGCCTAACTACATTTTAGTTACACTACTTGTGCTACTGTTAAACATTGTATCTCCTCAGTTATCTCTTTAAAGCAAATGACTCAAGAATGAAGGAAAATGGAAAGAAAGTCATCATGCCATTAGCAAAGATTAACTAGTCCTTCTTAAAAGGTCCCATGGCATGGTGATCTTTGGATGCTTTTAAATAGGCCTTAGTGGTCCCCTAATACTGCATCTGAAGTCTCTTTTATATGGACCTTAGTGGTCCCCTAATACTGCATCTGAAGTCTCTTTTATATAGACCTTAGTGGTCCCCTAATACTGCATCTGAAGTCTCTTTTATATAGACCTTAGTGGTCCCCTAATACTGCATCTGAAGTCTCTTTTATATGGACCTTAGTGGTCCCCTAATACTGCATCTGAAGTCTCTTTTATATAGACCTTAGTGGTCCCCTTTAAATACTGCATCTGAAGTCTCTTTTATATAGACCTTAGTGGTCCCCTAATACTGCATCGGGGGAGAAGAGCCTTGGTGAGAGGCAAAGAAGAACCCAATGGTCTCTTTTTATATAGACCTTAGTGGTCCCCTAATACTGCATCTGAAGTCTCTTTTATATGGACCTTAGTGGTCCCCAAGATGGTGATAAATAAAAATACTGCATCTGAAGTCTCTTTTATATAGACCTTAGTGGTCCCCTAATACTGCATCTGAAGTCTCTTTTATATAGACCTTAGTGGTCCCCTAATACTGTATCTGAAGTCTCTTTTATATAGACCTTAGTGGTCCCCTAATACTGTATCTAAATTCTCTTTTATATAGACCTTAGTGGTTCCCTGAGTGTACATTACTGTAAAATCTTTTTTGATTTTGAAAAATCTCAAAGAGTGAAAAATTTTGAATATAGACTTTAGTGGTCCCCTACTACTGTATCTGAAGTCTCTTTTATATTGGCCTTGGTGGTCCTCTAATACTGTATAAGTCTCATTTCTCTCACTCACTCAGGAGGAGGAGAAGGTGAGTGACACGTGCTCTCCCTTTTACTACCTGCTGGGGTGGCCTCTAGCAAAAATTCTGCAGACAGTGGTTACACCAGGAAGCGCGGCAAGGCGTAAGAAAGGCCATTGTGCCTTAACTTAGCATTGCCTGGACAAAGAAGGCTCAGAAAAGGGCTAACATAGTAATTCAACACCTTTGCTTTCGTTAAAAAGTTAGTTAGTTCTCTCTTTACTTTGTACTGTAGACACTCCTTTGTTGTCTCTAAAGCCAGAGGACTTGCACCCGTGTCCCCTGGAGAAGGCTATTACAAGGATTCATCATACTTACAGTCTCCTCAGAGCCAGCAGACCACGAAAGGCCCCGTGCTCCACTGTGCTTATCAAATTATTCTTCAGGTCCCTGGAGAAGAGAGACAGAAAGAGTCAGAAACAGCAATTAAGTCAGTGGTTACTATCTATCTACATAACTGTCTGTTTGTCTAATGACACAAGTGGTGGTCAGGCATTAGTTTTGACGTGAAGTTCAGTCAAATGGGGATGACGATGTTTATATGGTTCACACAGAAGAGTGCAGTTCAAAATAATGGTTTGCTAGTTGGGAGTAAAGGGACGGACTCTAAGCTAGAGGAATCAAGAACATTTGTAGCGTCGCTTAGGGACAGGTTCATCACGTGTAGACCAAAACATTCCAAGTGACAACAAAATTGTGTTATTTCTAAATTAATTTCTAATTCAAATTTGACTTTTTTTATTTCTTTATTTAGAAGGGACACACATTTTGCCATGTGGGCTAATTTTCATCTGCAGTCCGAACCCGTTCTCACTCCCAACTCATCAAATACGGATGCTTGGTCAGTGCTCTTAGCGTCACATACGACGCAAAATGTTCCCTTCAGCGTCTGTATGGAATGCACCGGACAGAGCAGCAGCTGGTAACCCCCAATTTCCACCGGGTGCGGAACGTCTGCGGGTCCGCTCCAGAGCGGTGGTGGAGTCATTAGATTTCCATTAAAGTCAATGTGTGTATCAGATCTCCATCTAATGGGAGGCATGAACACTTTCATGTCAGTTGGGTTGGGAACTAGAGGGTTGCTGGTTCAAGTCCCCATAAGGACCAAAGTATAGTGGTGGACTGGTAGCTGGAGAGATGCCAGTTTTCCTCCTGGGAACTGCCAAGGTGCTCTTAAGCAATCGGGGCGCCTGTTCAGAAGTTGCAGCGAACTCACTCTGACTTTTCTCCATTAGTGCATGTCACCTGAGGTGTCTCAGGTCATCTAAGCATGTGTGTAATTCAGGCCTGTATGTAATGTGTAATAACAACAGAGTCTAAATTGTAATTTCTGTAACATTACAGAAATTAAGTTTAGCACCTTTGATCATATATCATTCTAATTAGGAAATACTAGAGCCATTCATCAATGACTTAACTTTCACCTGTAAGTGAGAAAGTGCAGACCATTTCCTGCAGACCCAGAGCACATCCAGCCAAGGCAAAAACACATTTCAGCCAGGCGCTCCTTGTTCACCCCCACCGCTCACCCAAATACCTCTGATGGTACTAAAAATGGATCTCCGAAAAATCTCCTCTCTGGTTTTCTCTGCGGGCCAAAGAAAACTTCCTGAAATTGTGTCCCCGGTTTCCTTTAACTTTGTACTGTATGTCCAGTGTGATGAGAATGAGAAGAAGGGTAGTGCCTTTCTCCAGATGAACTCAGCCCAAAACCTCTTTGTTTTAACGGTCACACAGGCCAGACCAGGGCCAGCCAAAAGAAACAAAACAAGACTGACCAATCAAAGCCACAGCACTTGTCCTGAAGTTGAATTAAAGGTTATGATAGAACTCTCTTTATTTGACACGTGAGACAGTTTGGTATAGCAAAATGCTCCCTTTTACCATATCAAAGCAGAAGCTAAATAGCTCACCTTCCTATATTCGGTGCAGAAAGATTTATAGGAGCCATACAATAATGCAGATTTTCTCTAGAGATTGGATCATGGATGTGTACATCACTACTACTAGATGTACTGATTGTGTTACAGTAAGTGATGTAAAGCATTAGTTACACATACAGAAGACAAGCCATCATTAGCGGGAGAAAAATGACTTCCATCTGGGGTAAATGATCTGTAGCTTGTGTTAAATTGTTTGGCCTATGGTTGAAACACACTTTGTCTACAGCATTAAGACTCCCCAACAGCACTCCAACCAGGTTGTGGACAGACCAAAGGTCTTCTCATGTGCAGAAGTGCGTAACTTGCATGCACCTCCCGTACTCATTTTTGGCTGAACCGGAGGAGGGCCAGCCCCATAAATGCAGAAGTCTGTTGCTCTGTCGCTGGGTCTTTTGCTGAGTGAGTGATGTAGTAACACCATCGGTCGGAGTGATTGATGATGTCCGTCGAGTTGGAGCTTCCCCATGGTAATGTTCTTCACTGTTGCTGATCAATCAGCTGATTTTTTTTTCCCTCTCAATACACAGTTGATGTCTCTGCCACTGCCGTTATAATGCACAAAGTGTGTGTGTTTAGTTCAAACTCAGATAAGATAAACTACACATTATAAAGAAATGTGTACTCAACAGTAAAGTTGTGAGGAGGGAGTAAATGTACAGTGTAGGTCTGAGCAATCAAGAACACATTACTACATTGCATTTAATGAATTACATTAAAGCAGTCCTCAATTATTTCAAATGTATCTTAACCATGTCATTTGATATACTATTTCAGTACAAAACACATATTACCTGGACTACTACAGATGAACATTTCATATCCAGGAATCCACATTAGTCTACACCTAGTGTCAAACGTATTTTTCTTAATCTGGTATATAAATAAATCTGTGTGCTCGGTTTGACCTCGACACCTGAATACACCAGCTTTCTATTTCTATAATCAGAATTATATTCGCACAGCAAGGTGTAGCACGCCTTCGGAAGAGCACTGAAGTTAACTTCCTGACAGACTCACCTCCTGGTCCAGTCAGTTTGGCCAAGGGCTGGCTCTAATCTCCGCTCTCATCCAAACTTGCCTTTGATCATGTATAATATGCTACCAAAGAGCATGCGGAGGGCTGAGGTCTAACGGTCATGAGTCGTGCCTGCAGCACCTCCTTTTATCTTCAAACCGTCTAGCAGCTCACTGCTATGCCCTCCCTGAATTTGCTGAATGTTCAGAACCTTCAACCTTACTGTGTCTGCCTAATTCAGGGGTCAGAGGTTGCAACTTAGGGAGTCTACGTACAGGAAATGTGCTACTGTACAAAGAATATCAGGGCATAATTCTATAATGGGCATAAAACCGTAGACAGAGACAATCATATGGGACAACTTCATAAGAACTCCAATGGCCTAAAAGGGCCCCAGACTCTCAACCTAAACAAATTTAAATTGAAATAAGGATACTTCCTGGGCGCCTTCCTAGGGAGGTGTTCCAGGCATGTCCAAATGGGAGGAGGCCTCGGGGAAGACCCAGGACTAGGTGGAGGGATTATATCTCCAACCTGGCCTGGGAACACCTCGGAATCCCCCAGTCGGAGCTGGTTAATGTGGCTTGGGAAAGGGAAGTTTGGGGTCCCGTGCTGGAGCTGCTCCCCCCGCGACAAGACATCGGATAAGCAGCAAAGATGGATGGATGGATGGATGAAATATTAAAAGCTGAAAATTTCCAATTACAGTTTTGAATTGCAGTGTTGAGTCTTTGGATGAGGTTCGATGGGATACTTAGTTGTCAACTATTAAATGAATCGCCAACTATTTTGATTTCCGAGTAATTGGTTTGAAAATGATCTGATTCCAGCATCCTAAATGTAAATATTTACTTGTTTCTTGACTCCTCTATGACAGTAAACTGAATATCTTTGAGGTGTGGACAAAACAAGACATTTGAGGACATCTTCTTGGGCTTTGGAAAACACTGATTTTTCACTTTTTTATAGACCAAACAACCAATCGATTAATCAAGGACATAATCACCAATATTCGAAAATTTAAATAATCGTTAGTTGCTGCCGTACATACATGTGCATCTGAATTCCTGCTGCAATTTACTTAAATATAATGAATTCCTGACTTTGTGTATGAGGTAATTTATGAAGCCACATATAACAAATGATGGCTTCGCGGGAAACACAACAACCTTTTACAGCCATCAAACCTGAGCCAACAAGTATCTGCAAATACATGTTATACATTTTGGTTGTGTGTTCCAGACGGGAGGGGTCTGCCACATAATATAAACACAGAAAATAAAACAGAATGGATGCCAAAAACTTTCAACAATCAGAGGAAACTATTTGAAATTCCATTTAGCATCCTTTTCTGTGATTAACTGTCTGGCATGATCTGTAATGTCCTTACGTAATGAAAGCGCCACGCGTCTGGTACTCCAAACAGTACAAAACAAACTTTTGAATTACTTGCGGTGCATACATTATGTTGTTAAGTTTGTATTGGAATCAAGCTTTTAAGTGCTGTTTTTAGTGGATGCTGGACAGAATTTTATTGTCTCTTACTCTACTAGAAAAGAATGCCATATTTCTGATATAGACATTTTTAAAAGGGGTCAAATTGACCTGTTTTCCTAAATCAATGTTCTTTTTAACTACCCAAAATAACATGATTGATTCCACACAACGCTCTTTGGCAAGTACAAATCTCTACTTTCCTTCATTTTAGGGGGTCTTATTCAATTTTATGGCATTTGAAAAACAAATTGAAGTGGTTTTGAAATAGTATTGAGGAAAAGTTGACATATTCCAGTCTGTGATTATCCCTCAACATCCATTCCTTTAATTTTAGTCTAAATAATTCCTAATTTCTACTTTTATAACTCAAACATTAGGTATATTTTCCTATAAATGAGGTTTGACCATGAATTCCAAAAATAACTGTAAAACTAAAGTAAATAAGTTAGTGTTAAGTGAAAAGTGAGAAACATTCATAAAAGGGGAAAAAGGTATGAAAAAGTTAAAAACATTGATAAAAAGCGTTGATTTTGAAGGGAAGACAACACGAGGTGTGTGCTGCTGATGACAGGCCAGCAGCTGAGGCTGATCAGTGCTTGGCAGCTTAAGAGAGGGCAGCATGGCTGTGTGCAGAAGAGGCTTCTGTGGAAGCCAGCGTAGAAACCTTCTCTGAGACCAAACTTGTGATACCTGTGTCTATATTCGTTGTGCGGCCACAATGACATTCCCTTATTTACCGTTTTTATTTTTATTTTTGTTTGCGTCCTTCACCCCTAGACTACTTTGGGTTGTAACGGTTTTTGGGGGGCTCGTCCGGGAGCTGAACCTGGGACCCTCGTAACAAGGGTTAACAAAGTAAAGCAATGCTAATCAGAAATAGTTTATGTAACATTTGTATAGAACAGGGGAAATAAAATCAAAGTGCTGGGTTTGAAAATAGCCCGACTTAAACCCAGACATTCTCTCTTCAGTTGATTTCAACAAAAGAGTTGAAAGAAGAATTTATGGTACACACACACATATACAAACAAATGATAACTACCTTTGGGGGGGCTCTCCCACATATGCACTGTAGATACAGCTGGAGCAGCTCAAATGAGATAAATGTTTAAACAATAGCCATTTCCTACTCCCCCCCGGCCCTGCATGTTTGAAGAGCAGGAGCGTTTGCTGTTAATGTTTGAAAGGTTACTGAAGTGCTTCCCAATTAATTTAAACTGCGTTGTATATCTTAGCCTGCTCAATTTCTCCCCAGCCATGCAACCTCAACGATAATGGGCAGATTCCTCTAGAATTTGGATGATTACCATATAACACAGTCACACTGATATGGAGTCTTGCGCACACAGACACACACACACATGCACTCATTGAGAGTTAAAAACAAAAAAACACGGACCAGACCACACACATCCTGCAGGGACAGACAGAGAAATGCTTTCTCTGTGATGGCAAACAGTATTAAATCATGCAGAGTATTGTTAAATAGATCTCAATGTTGATGTAATTATCACTATGAGATTCACAAAAGGTCAAGTTCTACATAACGTACGTGTAGCTTGCTGCGGCCACTTGGGCACTCATCCAAATGGAAAGTAATGCTGCGTGATGTGTCCCATTGTGTGCGCACTTGATGAAATCAAATGACGACATACAGCAAATTCATTAGTATTTTCATATTTCTCAGTGGCATGTTGGTGTCTACAGCAGGATGTGTGTGATTAAAGGCACCTTGTTTCCAGTAAACACACATCCACACTCAAGCACACTTCATCCAGTTTTTGGTAATTTAATAATTGTTTTATCCAGGAAAAATGCCAAATATTTGCTGGTTGACATTTGTTTAAATTGAAATGTCTTGGCAATTATTGGATGGATTACCATGACATTTGGTGCAAACATGCATGTCAACCCCAGGAAGAGGTGAAATAACTTTGGTGATTCCTTTACTTTTCATATAGCACCATCATCAGGTCAAAGTCTGAATGTTAATGAGCAAATACTGCAAACTTAATAACGTTCTATCAGGCAGCCACTGCTGTA
The DNA here is from genome assembly GCA_026937815.1 of Etheostoma perlongum. NCBI lineage: Eukaryota > Metazoa > Chordata > Actinopteri > Perciformes > Percidae > Etheostoma > Etheostoma perlongum. The sequence continues at coordinate 8,934,510 of CM049387.1, forward strand.
CTTAGTGTTTGGTGCTAAAAGGGCTAAACTAAGATGGGGAACATTATGACTGCTAAACATCAGCACGTGAGTGAGCAACATGTCGGAATGCTGATGTTAGCATATAGCCGCAAGTAGCCTACAGCCTCATTGAGCCACTAGCATGGCTGTAGATTCTTGGTCACTACTTAGTGGACCTTTTTTTTTTTTTTTTTTTTTTAAAAAAAAAGAAATTACCTTAACTTTAGTTTTACAATTATTTTTGGAATTTATGTTCAATGAAGAAATTAAACCTAATGTTTGAGTTAGAAAAGCAGATATTAGGAATTATTTAGACTAAAATTAAAGGAATGTATGTTGATGGATAATCACAGCCTGGAATATGTCATTTTTCCTCAATAGTATTTCAAAACAACTTCAATTTTTTTTTTTTTTTTTTTAAATGCTAAAACATTGAGTAAGATGCCCCAAAATTAAAGTAAAGATTTGTACTTGCCAAAGAGTGCTGTGTGGAATCAACCATGTTATTTTGGGTAATTACAATTGGGTAGTTAAAAAGAACATTGATATAGGAAAATGGGTAAATTTGACCCAAGGACAACATGGCATTATTCTGATTGACAGATACCTGCAAAACTAATAACGTTCCCATCAGCCACACTTTCCTGTGTGGGTATTCCGTGTTTTGCTGTATTGTTGTGTGTCTTGTTCTTATGTCTGTCTGCTGGATGTACAAATAATTGCCCCTCGGCGACAATGAAGTTAGCTCGAACCTTGTACTTTGTGTTTGGTGTTAAATAGCAAATGTTAGCATACGATGGGGAACATTATGACTGCTAAACATAAGCATGTGAGTGAGCAGCATGTCGGCATGCTGGTGTTACAGCCTCATTAAGCCACTAGGATGGCTGTAGCCTCTTGCTCACTACTCAGTGTGCCTTTTAAAAGAACTAAATGATTCACCAAAATTGACAACATTCACAGATTCCTTGAATGAAAACAATTAGTTCTTGCAGCCTGAGTGGAGACTGAGATAGAAGCTGATAGCATGGCTCTCTTCCTCCCTGTAAAAACTCTAAGTGGCTGAGTCATTGACAAGACTAAGTGTAACATATATTGGCACCAACCTTGATGCTAATGTGGAATCTGTTTATTAAAACCATTCACATGTTCAATATTCAAGATTGTGTTTGCAGATGCTTTGAGGGAATGCCTGGCCACACACTCTGAATTACAGCAAACACTCATCAAGACAAATTACCACCTACTGTATTGTAAATGAATATATGTTGAAAGCTTACTGAGGAAGGGAAACAAGGTGGACACTCAGACAGTTCAGTCCAAATAAACAGTCTGAATGTGTACACATTGTGTCTGGCTTGAAGCTACCGCTGCCAGAGAATCAAACAGCAATGGCTTTCCTCTTTGGGTGTTTGCATTATGGTATTATTACATAAAAGTAAGACCTAAAGGCCTAATATTGACTTCCGTTTATAACCCAGATTTTTCATTGTGGGGATAGCTCTAGCCAGGTTAGCCATTGTTAGCAATACCAGTTGATGAAGCTTTTTTTTGTGCATACAAACAGCGTGATGTGTCCACAGATAGAGGACGAACACTACTGTGTTTCCAACTATTTTGAGACAAAAATGAGAAATGCTACACTGCAAGAAAAGGTGTCTAAAAACAAGATAAAACACTAAATCTGAGAGAAAAGGTATTCAAAACAAGTGGAATTATCTGTCCATGCAGCAAGATCATTTCATTTGAGAATCAAACAGCAATGGCTTTCCTCTTTGGGTGTTTGCATTTAAGATTATAAAGTAAGACCTAAAGGCCTAATATTGACTTCCATAACCCAGATTTTTCATTGTGGGGATAGCTCTAGCCAGGTTAGCCATTTTAAAATACCAGTTGATGAAGCTTTTTTGTGCATTGATGTGTCCACAGATAACTGTGTTTCCAACTATTTTGAGACAAAAATGAGAAATGCTACACTGCAAATAAAAACAAGATAAAACACTAAATCTGAGAGAAAAAGGTATTCAAAACAAGTGGAATTATCTGTCCATGCAGCAAGATCATTTCATTTGACAACTTGATTTAAGATTATAGTGTAAAGATGAACACTTAAAATTCACTCTTAAAACAAGAAACATTATCTAAGACTTCTAAATCTAACCAAATAATTAGCAGTGTACGTTACTACAGCTTTGACTGATGCACTAGGCATCCATATTGGATTATGAACTAGGGGTTGGGGTACTGCGAGGTTTTTGCAGTACCACGAGTTTTCGGTATTCGGTTCACAGCGTCGGAGGTCAGGGGCCGTGTTCCGGACTTTGACCTCGGAAAAGCCGATATCCCAGTATAAACGGAACGCACTATGAAGCTTCAATTCATTATTTAACCTCCTCGGCAAGACGTACAGGAACAAAATCAAATAGCGTATTTAACAGTCAACAGAAATCAATGTAAATCTCATAATGTTTTGCATATGTTTTTTTAACTCTATATAATATCAAAAAGGTTTTCAAAGGAAAAAAAGACTCCACAGCCTGAACCTAGTTGGGGTGATTATTAACATTTATCAAACCCCGCTGGAGTGCACTTTATTCCTAGTGGGTGGGTGAGTAGTGCTTATGAGATATTTGGAGTGATTTTTTTTTTTTCTTCTCAGATTGTACAGATTACAAAAAGGAGTGAAACAACCTAGTCACTTTTGTAAGGACACCTTAATTTCTGCCAATAAAATATGAAAACAGTCCCATGAAACCAACAGAAGCAATTTTCACAACAGATGGAGAGAAAGCACGAAGAAACCCTGAACTGTGAAGAAGACACTGTCTTGGTTAACAGCTCGGCAACTGTGTCCTATTTTGGAACTATTCTTTTAATCAGTATGAGATATTTCAGAACAAAGCAAAAGTTCAAGGAGAGTGTGAAGCAAATTCTTCCAAGAGAAGCTTTTGATGCATGGCCCCTTGCTCTCTTGCTATCTTTTTAAATAGCATAACAAAACAAGAAATAACTCCCAAGATGGAAATAAATATTGTAAATCTTTCAATAAAATTATGAGGTTTCCAGCATCCAGCTGCTATTTTTGTGATTGCAGAGAGAAGTGAGACACAGGGGAGAGGTAAGAGGACGAAGAAGACTCTGTCCTCTCTGTCTCTCCTAACTTGGTAACTCAGTAAATCGGTTAAACCCATTGTGCTCACATGTTTTCCCTCAACTGTGACCCAGCAACGGTCTCTTGTAAAATAATAAAACCCTTCATATTACAAGAGTATGCTTTGATCCATTTAAGGCTTCATCTTACTTCGTGTCCTTTAAGGTAAACAGATACAAAAAACAGCCAGGCTTTTACACGCTTGGTGAAGTATCTAGAGCTCTAACGTCAGACCTATAGTGGAGCGCAGAACAAATTTAAAGCAATTGAAAAGGTAGCTGTTAAAATTAGCCATGAATGTGTTCTGGATTTTAATCAGTTGGTACTTTTTCAGTGTCCTTAATACAAACTAGAATGAACGTTTCAATATCAGTAAAGGATAGAAAATTGAATGAACCATAATTTGGATATAAGAGCAGAAAGAAAACCATCTCTTTACGTTTTGATTTCTATTTTTATTTTTATTTTCAGGAAGCTTAATTGGCTACGGATTGTAAGGTCTGTGTCCAAACCGGCAGCGGCAGATGACGTCCCAACCAGAGCCTGGGTCTGTCCGAGGTTTCTGCCTAAAGGAGGTTTTTCCTCTCCGCTGTTGCACCAAGTGCTTGCTCATAGGAAATTATTTGGTCTTTGTAAAGTATAGAGTGTGGTCTAGACCTACTCTATCTTTAAAGTGTCTTGAGATAACTGTTGTTAGGATTTGATACTGTAAATAAAATTGAATTGAAATTAATTGACAAATACATTTTTACACTCATTAATGACTTATATATGCATGTCATATGTCATGTAGGTATATGTACTGTAATGTATTGAATATCAGATTTAATGAGGTGGCCTCTAGCTCACCCAGTAAGAGCGTTCGCCCCATGTTGGCTGATTCTTGCAGCGTCCTAGGTTTGACTCCAACCTGCAGCCCTTTGCTGCGTATCAACCCCCCTTTCATGTCAATCCACTGTCACTATAATCAAGGAAAAGCCATAGATCATAGATGGGGTGATCTCTTGCTTTAATCAAGTGGTTCATCAATTGATTCAGACGGGTAAATAAAACTCATTTGTCTGCTGTCCCTTAACATCTGACCTTTGACTGTTCTTTGCTGAGGATAACCTTGGGGTCAGTTTTCCCACTGGCACTCTGCTCTCGGAGTCTGTCACATATTCTTACAGTGGGGGAAGAAGTATTGAGATCCTTTACTCAAGTAAAAGCACTAATGCCACTCTGTTACAAGTAAAGAACAAGTACCTCTAATTTGTACTTAAGTACAATACTTTAGTAAATGCACTTAGGCTACATTTACATTGCTACGTTTTGGTTTAAAAACCAATCTTTTGCTACGTTTGCACCTGTTTCCCCCTCTCATTCCCCCTGCTCTGATGTTTCCCCCTCTGATTCCCCCTGCTCTGACGTTTCAGAGCCCCTAAACCGGAGACAGTTGAAAACACTTCTGACCCGCGTTGGTTTAGACTCTCTGGGGTTGTACTGCAGTCCCAACGGCCGCAAACTAAGACCTTTGGCAACACTGACACTGATGCCAATGTTTCGTCGCCTGATTTGGGTCATGACATCTCGTTCTGAGACTAAACTACTAACGTAACCATGGCAACTACCAGCAACAGGTGGAGTATACATGCTTCCTCCTGTTTACCCCAGCACGCCCATACCCAGTATATGAGAATGTTGATGAGATAAGCGGTTCACGCATGTTAGTTTAAATGTAGATAAGTTCTTCTACTGGAGCTAAATCACTGACGGAGATCAGTTTTGGCTCAAAACCATTGAAAAACCATAACGTAGCAATGTAGCCTTAGTTACATTCCGCCACTGCATTCTTATGCTCAATAAGCCAGAAGATGCATGCTTCAGTGGTTAACCATGCCCTCATCAATCACCTCCCAAGGGGACGCATTCATGAGGAAGACTGAATAAACGTCACCTGCACGATGGGAACAACAGGAGTTGCAAAACCTTTTAAAGGACGCCTCCTCCTCACACATCTGACATCTACTTTTCAGAATGAGCAATTGCAGACGGCAATCTGAATTCTGATACTGTCTCCGCCCTGAGCTGAGGTCCACTCAATCTTTTCAGCCTGCCTCTAAATTCCTCAGTCTAGATAAATAACATTTGGTCAAATAGACAAAACTGCCACAACAATAAAAATAACCACTACTGTAAGACACACAATATGCTTGTAGCCTGTAGGAGTTATAGGAGCTTCTCAACAGCAGTGCAAACAATTGACTTGATGAATATAATGTGTAATATGGACCTGTGTCTGCAATAAAGCTATGTATATATATATATATATATATATATATATATATATATATATATATATATATATATATATATATATATATATATATATATATATATAAATAATTGGACAATCTGAAAACTGTCTAACGTTATATCAAGATACAGTTCTAAACTATAGGTTTCATTTTTGTTTGAATTTAGATTTGCTTGTGTAACACTAAAATAACTGTTGTTACATTTGACTATGTATATTTTTTTTGAAAAGTGGATAATTTAAGAAGGAACAGACCGCAACACTTCTTCGTCATTACCTACGCCACTTTTGTTAACATTGCGTGGCCAGGAAATGTGTTTCCATCCCAAAATATCTATAGAAACATTATCATCCCTCAGTTTTGGAGAAAAATATGCCAGCCTCATCCGTTTCTCACAGATCTGTCACAAACTGAGAGCTTTTGGGGTGGGAACACATGGTGAAGCGGCAAAAGCTACATTCAGTTTCCGATCAGAGAACAGTGATGGGCTTTGTTCCTGCTTTGCTCCCATGGGACCCAGTTTGGCTGATGGTAATGGGCTGGTGTCCATATGAGGGATCCTGGCCATCATCCAACATACAGGGACCCTCCATTAAGAGGACACTTTCTGAGCTATAGAGACAAACCACATTAAAAGATTTTCCCCTAGGGGGATCAACAAAGTTGCTGATGTGCTTTTGACTTTTGTGCCATGCTGATGGTGAGGTTTAATAAATTGCAATGCTAAAATAATTAATGCAACATCATGGAGGGCGACCAGCTTTACTTCCTCTGACCAGTTGATTAACCCAAATAGTAGAAAAACAAATGTTCTCTTACTTTTCGGGATATTCAGCCATGCTAGATTTTAAGCAATGTAATTCCTCCATTGTATTAACATGGAGGCAGATACATGTCTCAAAGCCAGAACAAATGAAACTAAAATGATCTGCATACCTACAGTAAATACCACCAGGAGTGAACAAGAAAATCTTGTCGGAATTTGAGCAAACTAACCCTTTTATACAGTGGTTCCTAACCAGGGGTACTTTTTCCAGGGGGTACGTGGAAAGATTCTGGAGCAGTTCAACTAATACTTAGGAAAAACAATTAAATTATGATTTGTTTCAAATAACTAAAATGACTGTAAATAGGGTTGGGTTCAAATAATTGACACTCCAATTAAAATGAATCTTTGTTTGGGTGATGTGATATTGATTATTAAAGTCCCGAAATTGATCTTTTAATACAGAAAAAGAGGAGCAAATGTTTGGGGGGTCAGTTCTTAATGTAGCATTGTTCATTGGGGGTTGCTTCTTCCATATAACCTTTACAGCATAGGTTTCCTGAGAATCTCTTTTATGTCCAAGCAAAATGGGTATTGTAACTGAAATTTCCCTTAACCTAAATTATATCATAATTGATATATTGCTATCAAAGCGGAAATAAGATAAGATAAGATTCAAGATTTGTAATCAAATCGGAACTCTGTGAATGGCAATCAAATTGATTTGGGAGATAATTGGTGATACCCAGCCCTAATTGCATTAGCTGCTGAAATTGTTAGCTAAAAGTACAGACTTAACAGTTTAAATAGTAAGCTATAGTGTAAACGTTATGGATAAACGGTTGAAAAATTCATGCTTAACCGACCTAAAAATTGACAGTTCAATAGTATGAAAAAATAACAATATCCACCTTTGTGTAATGAATCCGTTTACATTGGAAAGACATTGGGAATATATGAAAGGGTACATGAGTTCGTCATGAGGTACCCCTTCTGACTAGCCAGAAGGCGTACCTCAGACCCACAAGGTTGGGAACCACTGCTTTAATAAAGAGAATCTAATGTTATTTCCACTAAAACTTGCTCTGGGTTCACCATGTTTCCATTTGTGCCTCAAAAGGTCCACAGCTGCAGCACAAGTGGTGCAAACACACACACACACACACACACACACACACACACACACACACACACACACGTAATTAAGCTTGTCAATCAGCTGCCGATTCACCACAACCTTCAGATCCAGTCAGCCAACCAGCCGGGCAGGCAGGCAGGCAGTCGGCTGGGCAAGCCCAAGGAACAGCTGGCCGCCACTTTCAACTCACTGGCTACCTGGATTGGCATCAACTGCTAGCGACAGACACATCACTGCCAAATGCTGCATGTGGCAGAACGGATGGACGGGCTGTACCCACAGAGCGAGGTGAAGGAGGGGATAGGGCACGCAAAGTGCTGCTCCAAAAAGGTCAGCCTCCACAAACCTTTGGCTGACTCCTTAAAAGCCTTGCAATCATCTCGCCATCACTCCAGTGCTGTTTAATGGCACTAACAAGGCCCAGGGAGACAGGTGACATCACTCTCTATAGGCTGACCGGCGACATAGCCACCCAAAAAGGAGTGGAAGAAGGGCAGAATTACTTCAAAGACATTACTATCTGAATTTAAATGTCAGGTAGACAGGAAGACATGGGTCAACTGACTTTATATTCAAAGCAGTGGCTGATGTAGCATGTATGTGTGTGCGTGTTTGTGTGTGCACCTGCATGCTTGTGCATGTGTGTGAGCTTACAGTAATATGCGTGCTCTATGTGAACAAGAGTGTGCATGCATACATCTAAGGATAATTGACTGAAAGGGAGAGAGTTATTAAGGCGTCTTCACTGTGTGATTTCGTCCCCTCTGTGATTTCCTCATCAGCCAGTGTCAGTGTCGCCATCAGGTAGAAAAGCAGTGATCACTAGGCTGGACGGAGCTGAAGGCAATCAATAGTTGACTTCAGGGGGCAGGCGGGAAAAGACAACCATTATAGAACTCATCAGGCTGCACGCAAACAGGCTTCCGGGAAATTGCATATGACGTGGGACACGGACCCATAGACCCAACATGGACCCGGCGCAGTCAGTCCATGTGTCAAAGTACACTGCATTAGGCCTTTAAATTATGATATATATTTTACATTTTAAGACATTTACTGCGGCGATTGAGGTTAAGCATTAGGACTGATGGGTGAAAACCATTGGCAAGCCCTTTTTATAGAGTAAACCCCTGGATAAGGACCTCTTAGTTCCCCACCTTGTCCCCCCTTTCGCCTTTTCCATGCTACAGAGCGATACCGCTCCTGGGATGACAGCTATTAGGACTCTGGGGAGGACAAAACATTAAAGACAGCTTGATGAAGTACTCACAGTTTTTCTAGGGCAGCCAAGCCATAGAAGGAGCCATTCCTTAGCAGGGAGATCTTGTTGTTACTCAGGTTTCTGTTTCAGGACAAAAGATAGTAGGGAGAGAAGGTGAGGTGAGCATACACAACGAGTGAAGGGAGGAACATTTGGAAATATCACAAAAATAGAGCTGCAAGAAAAAACACATGTATTATCCTCTCACTGTCAATATGTTGGCCAAAGATAAGGATTTATGTCTGATGGGATTGCAGCTGGGAATTACCCAACCTGGCCACGTCTCTGTCTTGTTTACTGGTGTTTGTGGTTAAGATGGGTAATGATCCAATAACCCCTCCCCTCCCCATGTCACAATATCGGCCTAACAGAAAAGCTTGAAGGAACGCCGGTTCAGCACAATTCAGTCATCCATTGCTGACATTACGACAGAAAACAAATCAATGAAATGCACCACAGGGATCTTTAAATGAGGAATAAATATTCAGAGGCGATGCAGAGCCGCCATTAAGGTTATTTCAGTGATAGACGTTTTTTTTTTCTTTCACTTTTTTGATGAATTATGTCTGTGTCTGTAAAGACTATATGTTCTTCAAGTGATGCATTCGTCTGGCAAAAAAGAAAAGTCATGCTTGTACAGGACGTCTTGCTGAATGTGTTAGACGCACACACACACACACATACATACAATCCTGTCCCATTATTCAACAAGCTTTCCCTCAAACACACCAGAGTCAAAACACAGACAAGAATACAGTCACGTAAACACAAACGCTCCTACACCGATATTATTCTTGTGAGGTCTTAGTTTTAGAAATACTGTACAGTATTTATTCCCTAACTGCTACTACCATAAACTTCCGTACTCTATGGTTAACTTTAACCTTTAACCTAACCCACTAAACCTATGTCGTGTAGGAATGAGAACACAATGTTAACTTAACAGGAAGTGTAACAACACGTACTGTACATCTAGTCCAGTGCAGTGTTATGATCCCACAGTGGCTTGTTAGACCACATAAGGCCTGTGTTACCTGCTGCTCAAGTGCAAGAGACATTTCAGACACAAGAACAACAGCTAATAACGTCCAAACACAGAGGTACAACAGGGCATTGCACATAGTCAAGTACACTAGCATTAAGAAATGTTTTTTGTGCGAGTAGTTTTTGTGAAAATCCTTTAAAAAATTCAAAATACCTTACATAAGGACAAAATAAGATAATATGAAACATAATACAAACAAGGAATACAGTTTCAGCACAGTCATACATTACAAGTTTTAAGGCCCTGAAATATATATTTTAAATTGGTACAGAGTCCTCCTTGAACACAATATCTGCTGATAACCGTTTCACTTCAGAGATTTCTGTCTGTGCGGTTAGAAATAAGTGACGGCACGCATTCCTCTGCACCAATCAGTGTTTAGATTGTTTTCAGTCGAAATGTGATGACAGTTGTGGGGTTGCTTTTCATGTTGCCAACCCACTGTCAAGCACATCTAAACAAATTACACCAAGACAGCCGTGATGAAGCAGATTACATGGGTTTGGCTTTCAAACTCTTATTAGGGTTTTGCAACCTTGAACTTCACTTGGAACTTGGTTTTTATACCAGAAAGCAATACAATCCACTGTGGGTGACCCAGCATCAAGCTGTGCACAGACAAAGTTAGCAACTAGCTAGTAAAAAAAATGAAGAATTTAGCAAGTTCAGAGATGGTGGAGACTAAAACAGAGCTAAAAGTTTGGGAGAATATTGGATCGGATTGGCCTCACGTGACCACGCACACGCCCCCACCCCTGATGAGAAGAGGTAATTATCTTCACTTGAGTTTCTGTGCATGAAAGTCACCGGACACCACCATATTCTGTACATAGCCATACAGAGACAGTTGTGTGGAGCTGATAAGCTTAATTAGCTTTGGAGCAACTTATTTGGCAATGGTCTAAATATAACGGACGTTCATTAATATCAAAAAGGTCTGCACTAAAGCTTTAATGCAGCTCTAACTCTGAATGCTGTTGACTATATGGGCTTTAATAAAATTACTGCAAGCTTGGATAAAAATAGCTTTGTTTCTTCCTTCTTACTTTCTTTTTTCTTTCTTACTTTCTAGAAGAAAAAGAGTAGTTGGAAGTAGTAGTAGCAGCAGCAACCATAATACGCTGAGGCTCCTCATTTCCACAAGAAAGGAACCCATTTTATTAAGAAAAATACTAATGATGTGACGATAAGTGACAAAAAAAAACAAGGACAAACAATGAAGCATTTAACAGATTTAAAGCTGCCTGTCACAAAAATTGGTATCACACACACACATTTTCTCTGCCCAAGAGACGTGACCAACAGGCATAGTTTAAATGACTCTGTACGCAATTGGATAGTCCTTCAACCAATCAGACCAATGATCCGGTGACGTAGAAGCAACAGTGGCATCAACGGGATGCTGCGCTTCTCTATCGGCATCGTGTTAAGCCAGCCAATTGCGCGCCAGGTAGACATGCCAGTTTGTGAATGGTTCCTGCAAAATGGGTTTCCAGACAGAGCTGCAGGGCGAAATTTAAATTTATATTGCGCTTATTCTACAGCCTCGATTCACATCATTTTAAATACACCTTGGATGGCATTTGTAGATTTCATATCTGCTCAAATATTGATTGCTCCAGCCAACTCTTAAATCATTTGCTGGGCAGCTCTGTCCCTGTGGCGCTGTGGATTTATGCATGCCCAGTGTGATCTGCTGCTAAGAGCCCTTCTTTGCATGTGTGATGTTGCGTATCTCCTGTCAGCCTATGACCACACATACACACACAAGGTCAAATCCCTCCCCCATCTTCCTTTAACAACATTCTGGGAGTGATTGATCAGGTTTATGGAGAGAGGAGTAATTGGGATGTGTCACTGGCCTACTCTATGACGATACGCCACTCGTTATGGCTGCAGGGAACGTATACTCAATTTTAACCACAGGATTAAGGAAAGGGATCCCACAATGTACACTGAAAATGTGACAGTGAAGACTGCACAGACAGTCAAACTAGTCATAGACTCACAAAAAGAACTCAACATTAGGCAATTTGGTCACATAAATGTATATACATTGTTTTTTCTGGACAAGAAGAAAATATACTTTCATTTGTGCCAGTATTTTTTGTTTCTTGCTTTAACAAGCTTGTATATGCATATTCTTTGGGGAAAGTATGTCTTTCTCCTAAGAGTGATAACAATTACAGAAACAGGACTGAAAATAGGAAATCTCTTCTCAGCAAAAAAGATGGACACAAACTAGTGTTAGCAAATTCATGTCAACATCTATGTTCAGCCAACATCTGAGAACCGCACGTCTCAATCACTCCAGAATAAAACTTCAGAACTAGTGGACAAATTAGTCACAGTGAAGAAAATAGTGCAGGAAAGCATCAGCAGAGCCTAGAAAATACAGTACATACAATACTTTTATGATAGTATTAGATGAAATAGTTGACTGAGGGGGTTGTCCGCCATTTCCTGCATTTCTACATGCGTTTAGGGACTATGGTGATACAAAATCCAGGAAATAATTAATTTGATCCTCATGATAAATTCTTCCAGAAGGAATAGTACCACTTTACTCACTGAAGTGTCCAGTAAGTAAAAAAAATATGTTTTGTTAGAAAAAAATATTCAAATGTACGCTACACCGGTCAAACGTTTGGGGTCACTTACAAATTTCCATTACACTCCATTATAGACACAATACCAGCTGAGATCAGTTGCATTGTTTTTTTGTTTTTTTTAACCTATAGAGCCTTGCATGGTCAAGCCCCTGCTTACATCCAGGATCTACTACACGCATACACTTCTGGTCGTTCTCTGAGGTCTTCAAACCAAGACCTTTTAACTGTCCCCAGAACACGTTTTAAAACCAGAGGTGATCAAGCCTTTTCTGTGGCTGCTCCAAAGCTCTGGAATTCTCTACCCTTAGCATTGAGAGCCTTGGATTCTGTGGAATCTTTTAAAAAACACCTCAAGACACATCTTTTTAGACAAGCTTTTAACTAGCAATATGGCTTAGTATTTTATGTGTTGCTGTTTTATTTTGTTTTTACTGTAAAGCACTTTGTGACCCTTCTTGTCTGTGAAAGGTGCTATATAAATAAAGTTTACTTACTACTTACTTACTTAACCAGGGCAGCCGTTTTCAGATTACATTATGTGTTTACATAGTTGCAAAAGGGTTCTCCAATGTTTCTCTAGTTAGTTTTTTTAAAATGATATCAGATTAGTGAACATAATGTGCCTCTGGAACATTGGATGAATGGTGCTTATAATGGGCCATGTAGATATTGCATTAAAGATCTTTGGAACGTAGTTGGTTGCTATGGTAACAAAAGGCAGACTCTCCGGGCTGTAGTACTCGAGTCCGGTCTCAAGACCGTTTTTCTATGGACTCTGACTTGTCTCGGGCTCTGTAGTATTTGGACTCGGACTTGTCTCGGACTCGGCCACTGGTCTTGCCAAATATGGCTTTTGGTCTCGACCGAGTCCAGGTATTATGTTGATGATAATATTGGAGGGAAAGTGAAACACAGCTCAGGTGGAGATATTGTTCGGCTTTTTACAAGTTTAGACAGCTAGCTAACGCTACGCCAATGTTTGCTAACGTTAGCGCACCAGCATTAGCCTAGTTAGCATACTAGGTAAATATTACGGCTGCCTTCGGAGTTTCCTATATCTGCGTCCATGTTGTCAACATAAGACCAGTGGCGTTAGTGCTCCTTTTGAGCCATCATTTTATTGCATGAAATAAGCTTTGCTCCTACGAGATGGGTGGGTTTTTGTTACGTTATAAAAAAGCTAACTGGCCCGTTTGTATACTAGCGGACATTAGCTAACGTTGCCGAGCCAGGTGTGTGTGTCCTAAACAACTTCTTCCTGACAATTTGTCTCAAATAAAAAGAACATATGTTAAATTACACTCTGTTTATTGTTGTTTAACCAAACTTTAATTCAGTTTTCTGAAAATACATGTATTTCCTATTAACCCACGTGCTAATAACAATAGAATACAATATTTTTTGGGGAAGCCATAAACCAACCATAGGGCTACACTCTGTAATACTGGTCACTTCATTTCTACATTACATCTGGAGTGAATCTATGTTGTCATTTAGTTGCTCAAATGGTCAGTACTAGTACCTACTGTAGCAGTTCTGATGCTCAGTACTAGTACATACTGTAGTAGTATTGTCTATGTAGCTATTATGAGTTATCACCATATAATATCAAGTGAATGGCTATACTCATATATCCTGGGTGTTCTGACACTGTTTTTGTTTTATATCAACAAATAACCCAAATTGATTGTCTTGATACTGTCATGCATAAGACCTTTTTTTTCTGTCCTGGACTCGGTTTTGACTCTGACTCGAACCTTTTTGGACTCGGTCTTGTCTTGGACTCGAACCTCTTTGGACTCTGTCTTGACTTGGACTCGACTAGTCCCTGTCTTGGACTCAACAAAGATGGTCTTGGCTACACCCCTACCGGGCTGCCTTCAGCAGCTAGCTAGCTGGCTTTTTTAGAAAATCTTCCTCTTTTCCGCCCCCCCTTTGGTTTTAAATAACCCTCTGTTGTCGGCTACGGCCGCTGAACAGGCTAACGTTGCATGTTGTAAACAGCTGTGGTTAGTTGCCTGCTCCTACCATAACGTTGGCAGGGTTAGCATGGCAGCGTTAGCCAGCACCCGTCGGATCACTTGACTGGCTTTGTCTCAATTTTGCGAGTAGCTAACTTAGGGTGACCAGACAGTCCCCGATTTTGGTGACCTGTCCCCGGCTGGATCTGTCCCCAGAAATGTCCCCGGTTTTCACTGTGACTGACAGACCCGAAATTGGAATAAAAGAAAAAACTCTGACCAAACGGAACCAATCGAGCAGCGCTGCTCAGAGCTCAGAGACGTTTTAGAAAGCCGTATTTACGATGCTAAAATGACTGATTATTTACATGGAGTCTGGTGGGTTTAGCGAACGCAATTTCGCGGACTTTTATGTTTTAAAAATGGATCTTAATCTTTAACAGAAAGGTCAGCCTCCTTAGAAATCCTTTCCATAATGTTGTCAGACACTTAGAATATGAATCTGAGTCTGTCAGGGGCAAAACGAGCACTTTATGACCGTAAATACAAGCTGGACAATTATCTTATTAACTTCCATTGTTGCTTGTTTCTCTGCTGCCGACTGCAGCGATCTTGTTTCATACTGCATCAATGTCAAAGGAAAATCTTTCCTCAATAGTTTATATTGTATTTGATATTCAGCTCTAGGTCTAGTGTCCTTTTGGAGGTATATACGCTTCTGAGCTGAAAATGTCCCCGGATTTTGTCTGAGAAATCTGGTCACCTTAAGCTAACTAGCTTGAGTACTCTAGCTATATAATTCAATGTGAGTACATGAATGTTGAAATGACACAAAATGACCGTCCCTTGTAGCCTGAAGCTAATGCTTAGCTCTCTGTTCAGGAGGGAATTTGCCAACTCTCGTCCTTTTGGGCTCTAAGCTGTCTCAATCTCCAATATTTACCCAGGGGTTTTTATTGCGTCTCTGGTCACGCAATTTTTCAAATATTTTAATAAAGAAGTTCATGTTAAAGTAGATTGAATTTTAGAAAATCCCTTTTTTTTTTTTTTTACTGTGGTATCAAAATCAGCATTAAGAATAGTGTTATTTTACTGGTATTGAATTTTTGGTATTGTGACACCCATAATGCAAACAAACTGGTTACCCCATAATAATATACTTAGCTAATCATGCCCCTTGTCTTTGTAAGTGAACTAGTTAGCCAGATATGCTTATGTGTGAAAAATACAAAGCTTGCCAGGCCCGTTGTAGCTGCAAATGGACAATCAGACAATGTTTCAAATTTAGTGTGCAAAATACCTCCATTTAGGGAGGCAAAAGTGAGTAAACAACTACTCATATGGATTTTTTTTATTGTTGTTGATCCACACATCAATATCCTACTGGGTTTCTGTCAGTTTGGATTCATCTTAACACAAAGCTCTCCTAGAGCAGAAAATTACAGCAGATATACGCCAGCATGCCATGGAGTCAACTGGACATGGTGAGAATCTACTTGACTGTAGAGTCAATTTCACAAATTTTCACACACAGATTCATTGAAAAAGCCCTGATAACTGTTTCAGTATCATTGGCGCAGTGGAGTTTATTCTTTCATTTCCAGCCTTACTCTAAAACAGAATTACTTCAAGTTCTGTCAAACTGCAGCAGCTCTTTTTTAAAGCCACAAATGGATGGTGTGATGAAGTGAAGTTAGTCAACATTGAGATCATGAGATACCAGTACCATCTCTTGTTTTTCATCCCAGGTGTCCCTTCTGCTCCCCAGACCACTACACATCCCTTTGTGGACGGACGTCCCACTCAGGGACAGGCAGCCTCTGTTTGTGCAAACTCAACCGTGTCCTGTGCCGTGTGTGTGTGTGCTTCCCGACCGCTGCATGCCTATCTCAGGCTTCTGCATAACATTCAGGAAATCACAGGAAAAACAGAATTGAACATTATGTAAACAGCCCATGACAAACTTCTGTAGCGTCCATCCTCTCTTTATTTATATTATCAATTATGTTCTCTGTGGATAAGCTGCTTTCAATGCGGGACCAGTGCATGCACTCAGTATTGTCTCTGTGGGCTGCAGCAAATGGTTTATGTCATTGCTTATTGTGTGCCAGTGGCAGCCACAGCCAAGCATGTATACATACAATACATCCTGTCTGACCACGAGTTCATACCTTGTAAATGTTTCACAATTCTCCAATATGGCATGAAGCGTTTTTTGTGTGAGTTTGGCTTTTTATGAGCTCAAAATTATAAGTTCACATTTTACCTTCTTTCTTTTTACATCCCAATATAAGCAATATAATAACAGAAAATGAACACCTATTTTGATCATATATTATCCAGTAAATAAAGTAAGGATGCCAAACATTTGCTGGTTCCAAGATTTGCTGCATTTATTGGTCTTATGACTAAAAAAACTACAAAATCCTAGCTGATGATTGGACAAAACAAGCAATTTGAAGACTTCATCTTGGGCTCGGGGAGTTGTGTTGGGCATTTTTCACTATTTTCTGACATGTTAGAGAGAAAGTAATCAAGAGGTTAATTGGTAATTAATTGCTTAACTTATTAAAACTATAGCTGTAGCCCTAAATCTCATAATTCAAAAGTAACAATTTGGTACAGTCCTTAAGCTTTGTGGTTACAAATGAATGAACAGCCAGCAAAATCATATACATTCTCCCTTACAACAGGAGCTCTGGCTTTCATTCCCCCTCCGTCCATACAACAGCTGGGATATTTCTGTGAGGTCCAACTAACACGTCAGCGCTCTAGAAACTAGCCTGGCTGCCATGCACCAGAGACATCCAGCTCACCAGAGACATCCAACCATATTATTACAGGAGAACAGAATCAAAAATAGCTTCAACGGACGCCATCCAGCACACCAATCATGACGACCAAGTGGAGTAAAGATCACAATGTGAACTATTGCAAACATTTGGATCTGCTGGCCTCAAGGTTTCTCCTCTTCCCAAACAGCCAAACCCTCTGTTATTGTAGAAGATTGTGTTACTAGACACAGCTAACCAAAATAACATATTTCATATCTACTAACATTAACGTTGGACAGGAAACAGATGTTGCTTTAGGGGTTACCTACAGAGAATGTGTTAACAGAGCTTCACATGGTAGATGATAGGGAAACACATCTGCCTGGGATGCCACCCTTCATAATACGGACCACACTATAAGGTATGGTTCAAATGCATCAAAGGAGTGAGATGTCTTTGCTTGTCTTTCAAGAATTGACTTAAATCAGGTAGTCTATCATTTATGAGTGATTTGCCTCACTCTGGCTAGTTTCAGTCACTGTACCTTGTTTCAATCCGGGCTAGAAATGTTATGGATGTAACATTTTGACACCTAAATATGAAACCAGGGGCCTTATTTTAACCATCTAAGCGCACGGTGTGAAGCACATGACGCAGGTGTGTTTAGGGCGTGTCCAAATCCACTTTTGCTACTTTAATGGTGGGAAAAAGGGTCTGTGCACCAGGCGCACAATTCAAAAGTGTTGTACTTCAGATCAGAGTGTCATCTCCCATTCCCTTTAAAAGCCAGGTCCATCTCTACCTTGGCGCATTGCTATTATGATGGCGGATTTGCACCCTAAAATTTGTATTTTTAATCTTTTGCATGTTTGTGTGCTGCTGCGTGTCCTTGTGTGTTTAATAAGCATATTGTGTGCGTGCTGTGCATGAGCCTAGGCGCATTTTACTAATGTGTTGTTAAATTAACAGTGAAATGCTGTGCTATTGCCTTTAGAGAAGGTTTTTGTTGGTCAATGGCTCAATCACTTCAAACTGCCTCTAGATCGCAATATGTCAAGAATGCACCTGAACACACCTCCCTGTAAGACCAGCAGGCCCGTAGGCGGAAAGATGGGCTATTTAAATGACATGTGTGTGCTGCATGGCTTTAAAATAGCAAAGACACTTGGGTCGGGCTTTGCGCCGTGCGCTAGATAGGGCCCTACGTGGTTTGTTGGTGTAGTGCATTGATAAAAGACAAAGGCCTATTGCTCAAAGGATTCAAAGTTCCACCAACATTTACACTGCAGGTTGGAGCCCTTCTGAATTCCCTCCTGGCACAAAAGGGGAAACAAGAGAAGCAGCAACTTCCTTCTTTTAACAGGAAGCAAGTGGGTATAAATAAGGTCGGGGTCCGGTCACAAAACTTTCAGTACTTTCAGACTTACCATATTACTGTAGAATTATGTTTAAGAAATTAATAATTCTTCATGGTATAACATTACAGAGTACAGTCTAGACCTGCTCTTTTATGAAAAGCACAATGAGATACCTGTTGTAATTTGGCGCAATAGAAACAAAATTTAATTGAATTCATCAGGACCTCCAGTATTTGGAGAAAGCTTGTAAAAGAAAACCAGACTCATTCATTTAATCAACATTTAATATCTTATTTAATGCCTAAAACAAAAGGTAGTTTCATCTGAATCTGCGGGTTTACTTGATAGTTGTTATAATGTTAAAATTCAATATGTTAAATGGATTTGATTCATCTGGAGCACCAACAACAATATGAGATGGAGGCTGCCAATAAGCTAGACCATGAATCGTTGGTTGATTGTCCTAAATAACAGGAACAAATATTTGGTATAAAAGCTATGTGAAGAACATTTAAGTACATTTTCTTACAACCCTAAATCCAATAACAATTTAATAAGGCTTAGAGTTTGTTTCTAAGTTTGAGTACTTTACCAGATGTTTAATGTCTGGCCAGATTTTGTCACCGCAATAGCAACTGTGCAAGATATAGTCAGGAAACTACAGGTGTGAAGTTTTGAAGATGGGTGTGGCCTGAGCGAGGGTGGCGACAGGAGAGGGGTAGGGAAGACCCCCTTCCCTCCCACTCTATGCCCCTGGCCCAAATGGGCCTGTGACTGCCCTGCCAATAGTTTGAACGCTAACCCGTTCTCACTCCCAACTCGTAAAATACTGACGCAGCTGCGGCGCTGTAATATAACAAATTATGAAAGACCGAAAATCCATAAATCCGTGGGTGGACGGGTCAAACAACATCCCGACCCAGAGTGTCATCAAGTGACAACAAGAGTCACAAACACAAAAGGCACCTGACCAAGCGTTACTTTTTGGCCCTGTGGGACTCATTGGTAAGCCTGGAACCATAGGCGTAAATCCCAGGGAGGTCTCAGGGAGACCAGGGACAGTCAGGTGTAGAGTCTCAGGGAAGGAACAAGGAGAACAGGGACAGTCAGGTGTAGAGTCTCAGGTAAGTGGGTTGAGCATAATTCATATTTTTTGGAGATGTGTGGCTGTCAGGGTTAGCAGATAAGCTTTACCAGTGGCTCTCTAATTTACATTATGATCAGCTAATTTAACGTAGTAGTAAGTAAGTGTACAAAAAGCATTGTATTTATTTTATATGGGCACACCTTTTTAAAATAAGTCATTATGTTTCACTGTATTTTTGTGGCTTGATTGTAAACTTAAAAATAAATTTATATAAAAGAATATTTTGGTCAGTTTGGTAGTCTCCATGCAACACTAATGACAATATCAAGGCTTTCCTCTGTGTACACATATCCTCTGCTAGTATAATTGTGGCTGTATTACGTGTGTCCCCTTCAAAAATTGCGCTTCAGAAATATTATGTTTATTGTCCCCCCCAATTGTTAGATGAGATTTTACGCCCATGCCTGGAACAGGACTTGGTTAAATAATGTTCATAGTGGGGAAAGCTAACTCACAGCTGTAAACTGTACTGCTACTTTAGTTAGAGCAGGGAAGCAGGGTCAGTAGCTTCATAGAGTACGGTCGTGACCTCCTCTTTTCTGAAAAGCGCAATGAGAACTGTTTTTGTGATTTAGCGCTATATAAATAAAATTGAAATGAATTCATGCTCCTATCTGTCATCTCTCTCATGTCTCCCTTAAGCTACAAACTGTTGAGTTAAGCTATTGCTGTATAACTAGCTGTGTCTGGAGTCTATAGCCGCAACTGCAGGAAAAAAACAACTCTATTTATCTTGGTCACAGGTCCGGATAGAACCATCACTTGGTGATTATGTCCGCCTTCAACTACCTTAAACAACTTGGCTGAAGTCATGAGCTATCTGAAAATATTCAGCTCACCACTGCATGATCTAACATCATAACATAACAACCAATGGCGTCAAGACATCCACATATACCGTACACCCATTCCTGATTCAAACACAGCATGTTAACACACACACAGGCTGGCACACAGTGCTGATAAAGGCCTGCCGAGGCTCCTGTGAGACGGGAAGGTAAGCTAATATGCTTCCCACTGGGATCACACCCTGCAACAGAAGCAACACACATCAGGGTTTTAATCACCTTGTTTTACAATGAGTCAGAAAACCGTGAAAAGGCAACAAGCTGGAAGTTACCCCCCTCTGCTCTCAAATTTATGACCCTTTAAGTAACTTTAGTATTTACTTAGCTGTGCAGGGATAGCAGAGCCCAGACGTATCCTTGGCAGACGCTGTATTTATCTTTACCTAATATTTTTAGATGCTAAGTCTGGGTTTCGACACATTCTTGGTTTTTCAAGGCTGCAGCACGATTTAGAGACTCCCCCTCTCCCCCACTGGTCATGAACTCTTGATCAGTGAATCGTTATTGCCTCAAGCAAAACTGATCAGCTGTTTCTTTCAAGCACGTCACATGAACGGTAGTTACACAGCTTTTACAGACAGCCAAGCCGCACAATCTCTGAGCAGTGTAGCAATACACACCTACAGAAGCCTAGAAGAAACCGTGACAAAATACTAACCCTCTGGTGTTAAAGAGATTAATCAATAGTTGCTTATTAAGGTGACTGGTGGGTTTGAGCATGCGGCAACATTACAGATCGGCCCTGACCTCACAGTTCTTGAGCACAGGGATAACTCCGGGGCAAATGTTCTTGGCTTTAGCCATCACAGAGGGGAAAGTATTACACCCTCTGGAGCTTAGACCACTGATATTGGAGCGTGCTCTCATCTAAAGTTGAACTTTTGCTTTCTTGAAATCTCCTACATCACTGCAGATAAGCGAGAGAAGCCAACAGAGGGACAGACAGAAGGAGAGAGAGATTGGCATGACTCCTCGAGGCGTCAGATGTTAGACTCACGTATTCTATTGGTGTTGTTTTGGTCACTTCTCTTTAGATTAACAACCAGTTCCTATGCATATGGGTGACATTTCATTTAGGGTTTTTTTGCGCTCTGAATGTGTGTGCTCACAGCTTTTGTCAACGAGGTAATGCAGAGGAGAGTATGGAAAATATGTGTCCCAATGTGGATGAAATATTCATGCAGAAGTACTCAGAACTTTGAGTAGGGTAGAGCACAAAAAGCACCTCGGCAGATGAGAAAAGAAGCCCCCCCAAGGAATAACAGAGAGCAAATATAAGATAGAGGGAGTGAATAAGAGAGAAGGAGGGGGGATAAACAGAATTATATTTATAGCAATACCAAAAAATGAGATGAGAGAATGCAGATAGCCATTTTAGGAAAAGAAACAAGAAAATGAAATGCTCTGACACCACGTTTGTTAAGAGATGCACACAGATCAATATTGGACTCCAATTCCTTTTGATCATGCTATAGATGATAGATGATATGACTGGGACAATATGCTTTTGTCCTGATTCAATTATTTTACGATACATGAATTGGATATGTATTGCAATTTTCATTGATTGAGATTCTATAGTATTGAGATATTCTATAGTATTGAGATACCTAGTTTTGAGTATTGCCATTCTCTTTGCCCTCTTTAACATAAACAGTTGAATAATACACTTCTACAAATGTATTGTTCTCTAAAAAAAGAATGCACATCACATCACATGTCAGTCAGTCTGACTTTTTGTAAAGAAGTACATGGATCTTCTGCATTTTCTGCTTTCACTTTGTTTTGCTGGAAATGGATATGACTTAGCTGCTGTGGGCAATACCATATAAACAGATATAAGTAAATCATTCTTAGTTAGTTATCAACCCCTCAAGTGTTTGAAGTGCTATTTCATCTACAATTGTTCTTCTAGCATGTGGTTTGGAGCCAGCCATGGCCTTGTCCCGATCACTTCCCCCTAGACACCGCAAACAGCCCCTCCTGTCTGTCTCTGAAAGGATGATGATGAGGATGATGAGAGCAGGCTATAGTATGCCAACACCTTTAAATTTGGGTCTGCCCCAGACCAAATTCCCTCGTTTATCTCTTTCAAAAAAAGAGACCCAGGCTTTGAAGGACCTTAGCGTGGTTCCATCAGGGAACATGCACAAATCCAGAAGCTGGAAGTAAAGTCAATCAGAAACATTGCATCTTCTCCTGTAACAATCAAAAGGTTTAAATGAAAATAGAAAAAATAAATATCTATTTATTTTCATGAATTTTGACAAATGTAAATGTGCTGTATTTAGCGCTTTTCTAGTCTTAACGAC